>JAUYWG010000045.1:13958495-14026165 GCA_034779775.1 Enteromius afrohamiltoni
TGCACTATATATATATATATATATATATATATATATATATGTCATCAATGAGATAAACTATTGTTCAGATGTTTGTGGCTGGTACTTTTACTAAAATTATTTATGGTAAAAAATTACTGTAAAATATTATTACAATTACAGTTACTATTTAATATATGTAAATAACCCCTATGATGGCAAAGTTGAATTTTCTGCAAGGTAATTAATACTTTTGTGGATTTTATTATTTTTATAAGTTGTTGTCTGTTATGATGTCAGTCAGTGTTTCCCTGTCTAGTCTTGTGTAGACTCTTATTTTGAAATGTTCTCTTCCCATTGTATCTGTGTTCCACTTCTGTTTTTATGTTGTGATGTAGATGCTGCTAGGAGATAAAAAAAAAATCACAGTTTTCAAAAATAAAAACTTTTGCATGTTGGTTAAACGCTTGCCACTGATGGTGAAAAATGCTGATGGAGGTTTTGCCACAACAAATCCACATTTAATCCCTGTCGGCTACGCAGCTTACCTGGCACTTACTAATATTGCAAGTATTTACTGTAGTTCTGTCATGGTGACTAGCCAAATCAATCCCATTATTCTGGACACAGATTTCATCTGGGGAGTGTGCAGATAACACGCTCTAAACGATCTCTCTGTCTCCTCAGTTAATTACTCTTTACCACTGCAATCAGCACAGGAGTGGCAGCTTGTTAAAATACAGACAGAAAGACAGCGAGCAGACAGACCCGTCTTTATGCAGATGAGCAGGAATGTACAGACATGGGCGGGAGAAACACAGAACCTGTCCAGCACATAATCAAGACAACTAATTTACTGGATCTAATTTCTTTGGGAGCTATGGGAGCCACAAAAGTTCAATTAATAACATCACAATCCCATGATCCTGCCAGGAGCAAACGTATTTGTGGCCTGCAAACTGTATGAATGAATGTGTCAGAGTGCAAGAAAGCAAAGGCTGTGCTGCTTTCATGTCAGCTCTATTATGTCATTATTGTACATTTCACCTAATAGACCCTGGTGACCGGTCTTCTTGTAGCTGCAGTAAATGACTGCCACGGTCAACAGGGGCCTTTTCCAAAATAGAACTCTAACCATTTAATGGGTACTCTCAGCATCAGTGAACGTTTCTGAAAGGAAGTTATACCTCAGGTGGGCATTGAAGTTTCAATAATTTAACAGCCTAGAGTAATACACTGCATTTGTGAATTTATGTTTATCAAGAGTGTCTTGCAGCTCCCTATTAAATATCTAGCTGAGAAAAAGTAGAACCTGCCATTACTGGATGGAGAGTCTCTGTAAGATTTGTAATTCAGGTCTGAAATATAACTACAATGAGAAGGCCTAATATTACTGGTACTGTATATTTAAATAAAAAAAATAAACAAACAATTTTCATTAATATATATATATATATATATATATATATTCAGTGGATAAAATAATTAGAAAATCATTTTTTTATATCTGTTGTTTATTTATTAACTTCTAAAGGATTCTGTGCCAGCTAAAAAACTACATAATTATAGATGTCCTTGAATAAATTACAATATTTAATAGGTGAATGATAAAAACAACAATTTTAGTACTAAATTACCTATCTAGCTTTCTATCTATCTAACAGCGTTTTATAAACTAAAATGAATATCAGCAATTGATATAATGCAGAAATAAAATATAAAAATTTTACATGAAAACTTGTTGTCTTGGCAAAAAAATGTAAGTTTAAGAGCTAAAACTAAAGTTGAAATAAAACTACATTTAAATCTGTTTAAAAATGACAAAAGCACTTAACAAAATTACCAAATTATCACTTAAACAAAAATTTAACATAAAAACCCAAAAAGCTCATCTGAAATCTTAAATCTACACTGTTAAAAAGGAACTGCACATTTTTCAGTAAACAAAACCTTTTGAGTCTCAAATACTAAAAAAAGATAAATTAAACTGAATAAAAACCCTTGTCACACCAACAAAATTACCTTAAATGTTGTCCCAACTAATCAAAGAATTTCATGTTGTTGACTTTGTGAGTACCCAGCATGCACTGCAACATGAATAAATTATGCAGTTACTGTTAAAGGGTTATTGTTTCGCTGTTTGCTGACTTATATTTTTGGTGCTGTTTTATCATTATTGTTAGTTATTTGTTGTACTTTGATGTAAAGAGCTGTTATTTTTTTAACATTTGTTGGTTGTCACCATCCTTGAGGTTAGTGTGTCTAGGCATAGACTACAGTATGTTTTACCTCTTCAGTTCTTTACCTGTACTAAATCACTTATGTGAACAATTTGATTCAAAGTTGAGTGATCTCAAAAAAGCTGTGCAGTGAGCTACCATGAAATTGTGAGTCATGTTTGAATTTTTGAGATTCCATTTAAGTATGGAAGTGGTTTGTTGACGTGTGTGTGTGTGCGGAACCACTGTTAATCAGTTTGTGTTCGCTAACAACAATCAACCGGAGCACACGCATCCCGGTCAATTCACCTTGCTGCTCCTCTTGTATTTGCTATTCATGCCAATTATGTGAGATTGGACTTTCATTATTAAAGCCAGGAAGACAAAATCTCATTCAACAGAAAATGCCTTACATCAGGATGCCCACAACAACTACATATCCTGGGTTAATGGCTGAAATCCAATTTGTTCCAGTTATAGTCATCATTGCAGAGTAAAATGCATTTGTTAATCAATTTGTACTGTTAAAATGAGAATTATTGAAAGAAGGAGTGAATAGGAAAAAATGAAAGGCCAGCAGTGGGCTCTTTTGATGAGATTCCCAGTGTGGCATCGGTGTGGCAGTCAGGTCACGACTGACATGGAGTTAAAGGAGGTTCCTGCTGTGTTCTGTGAGGTGGATGCATCATCCCATGACTGCGCCCTCACCAGGGGACATCATTAATGGATTTGATCCTATGCCATGTGCGTGTGAGAAGACCAGCATCAAGCTACCTCTTTGCATTCACTATTAGGACATCTGTCCAGTCTAATTAATTTCTTGAATTATGTCAAAAACAAATATATTATATATAAGTGGGTTTGGATGTGAGAGGACAACAGGGGATAGACGTCTTCACTGGAGAAAATGTAATTATGGACTATTATAAGCACTTTTTTTTAAATCAAGATCAAATTATGGACAATCAATTGGATTACTTTGATGTTTTTATCAGCTATTATAAGGACTCTTATTCTGACTGCACCTATTTATTACAGAGGATCTTTTAATCTTTAATTAATGATATTAATAATGCGAATTTTTATAATTAAATTAATGTCTAATAATTTTACATAAATATCCTCATAACAGTTGCAAGAGAGTTGCTAAAGTGACCGCGTGAGTTACAGGACCCAAATTAATAGGTTCTTGATTTCCACTGATTGACTGATCCGTTTTCCAGCATTTTCTATCAGATTGAATTGCCTGTCAGTCACTTGCCATCCACGGCCGGTATCTTGAAATGCCCTCAGGAAAGAGTCGATAGATTGGATTAAACTCCTACTACCCCGGAGACAGCCAATGCACTGATACTGAATGCTGTTATACACATAGACACACGCACACACAGCTGTTTAACACAGACTCTGCCTATCAACAAGATTTAATTTAAAAAGCAGGAAGGGGCTTGGAAGTCCCAGTGGAAAAACAGAAATAATGGCTTGCTGTGAAAAAAAAAAGACTTAAGCACCCTGCATAAACTAGCAGTGAGAGTGACAGAGAGACGAAGCTAAAGAAAGGGACAAATATGCCAGTTTTTGTAACCACAGGACAGGGGTGATGCCAAGATTTTAGGTAAGACCTGGTCGGCGTGTCCGCCATTGTTACGGTTACAGGGATATTACCATTCCTACACAGTAAGTAGGATTCATGAGGCTAATAGAAAGATAATCAAAATGGTACACTCTCAAAAGGGACTGCTTGGCTCCAGTGTGAACACAGACCGTGGAAAATGATGAATAGCAGACTCCTACACTGACACCTCCTCCGGATTTGTTGCTTTTGTTTTCCCACTGGTCACAAATCCCACAATTGCCCAAAATCTGCAGAAGCCTTCATGAAATTCTGTAAGAATTCCCATTCTTATCCCAATTTGAGTACACAAATCCCCAAATCCATAAAACACAGAATGAGCCAAAAAGACCTAAATTATTATTATTTTTTTTCCTTATTTAATATGATGTCAAATTATGTTTTAGGTCAAGAGTCCTATATGGCAGGATCATATTTGAGTCTTGAACAAATCCACACAGAAAGGGAAGGCTGGTGACACATACACATCAATGTTACCTTAAGACCGGACAAACAACAAACAAGGATCATTTGAGTTTTTCTCGATTGCTTAAACACTATAACAATCTTTTGAACAAAAATTTCAAAACCATAATGCTATTTTTCAATAAGCACACCCATTTCCATGAATTAAAAACTATTCCCTGCTTTAACACATGAGTCAGTTTTGGTGAACTGTTACTGGAAAACTCTACACACAAATCCCATTTTTCAGTACTTACACCATGTGCTCATTTAGAAGGCACTAGCATTCAATCATGTTCACTTACGTCAGCACAGCTTGAGCTCAATTAGCACAGAATTACTCAAGTGGAAACTCTAGGAGTCAAAATGTATCACAAACCAATCAGAACCTTCGATGGAGATAAAAGGACCAAAGTCAGTTTACAGTTATTCTCAGGGGCTTTGGTCCATTTTTCAGATCAGAAATTAAATTCTCAAAAGTACTTGTTCAACCTCCACATCATCTAGTCTCTTGTGCAGATCATAAAATTCTTCCATTCTATTTACTGTAACTAGTTGCCATTGCTCTGGAACAATCATGCAGCTGATTATGTATATTTGATTTTGATCTGAGTATGTACACAATAACATCTATTCATTAGTACATTGTAGAAGTCATTATGTTTTTTTTTTTACTGTAACTTTGTGCACATATTTATTATTTATTTCACAATGACACCGTAATGTGTGTTTTTGTTTTGTTTCTTGTTTTTTTGTTCATACCACTGGTAAAAGTGTAACTGTGAATCAGCCTTTTTCAAGCAACATCCAGTAATGTGTGCATTTGTACTTTTTACAGTGAATGGATGAATGCATACATAAAAGCACGGTCTTCTGCATTTCAGTATAGTAACTGCTAAACGCATGCTATATAGTTTACATCAGGTAACACTATCAGGGTGTACTGTTACAGTTTTTCTTAGTTGTTTACACACAATTACTTGTTCACTGCAAAATGTAACTGATGCACCCATCCCTGAACCATTTTTGCTAAACTACAAGCACAAATTGCAGGTTTGAAATAAACTTTTTTTCAAAACACTACACATATTTCTCTGCATTTAGCACAATTTTCATTAAGAAAATCTCTTGTTTTCACAAGGAATACACTGTCATTCAAAGTCACTTGCCCTATTTGCATACTAACTCTTCATGGGTAAACGTCAACTCCTTACCCTATCTCTAATTGAGCGCCCAGCCACTCTGCGTAGGAAACTTATTTCGGGTGCCTGTATCCGGGATCTCGTTCTTTCGGTCATAACCCAAAGCTCATGGCCATAGGTGAGAGTAGGAACGTAGATTGACCGGTAAATCGAGAGCTTCTCCTTGCCGCTCAGCTCCTTCTTCACCATGACAGACCGGTACATCGACCGCATTACTGCAGAAGCTGCACCGATCTGTCTGTTGACCTCCCGTTCCATCTTTCCCTCACTCGTGAAAAAGACCCCAAGATACTTAAACCCCACCACCTGAGGCAGGAACTCCCCACCACCCTGGAGGGGACAGGCCACCCTTTTCCGGCTGAGAACCATGGCCTCAGATTTGGAAGTGCTGATTCTCAATCCATCCGCTTCACACTCAGCTTTTCGTGGCTGGATTTGCCATGCTAGGCAATATTTTTCCGCCGCTGCTTGGCCAGGGCAAACATTGCTTGTGATGTGGATGAGGTGCGAAAGAAGAGAGGATGCAGCGTTGCGTTTTTTTTTTTTTTTTTGGGTGGGGGGGGGGTAATTGTAACAATTACATTGTTTTGAAAGGAAGGTTTCATTTTGCAGGAGAACTGAAGGGTTTTGCCCATTGTGTGCGTGTTTTTTTATTTGTGTGTAGAGTTCTGACAATATGAGGCATGCTTTCAGAAAATGTGTGTAAACAATTGGGAAAAAAATATATTGATAACATAACTAAGCATCTTGTTTGTGAACAATGACACAAGGACATCAGGCATGCAAGAGGATTTTATCCCCACTATTTGTCCAGAGCCAGTATAGCCTGTGATGTGGACCAGGATTTTTGGCTTGACCCCGAGCAAAGGTGGGATGCTAAGGCTGAAAATGTATACTTTTTTTTAAACAGTTATACTGTGTATTACATGAATGAATAAAAATGTGTCAATGTATACATTAGTTGTTCATGTCAAAAGGTTTTTGAGGGGGAGAATCATAAGCAACGTAATTGTTTTGGAAATATTGTTTTGAATTAATTGCACCAGTGTGTAAGACTATGTTGTAGTGTGTGTTTTTCAGGGCTTGTGTTTGATGTCTGAGGGCAAAGTTTGGTTCTTCAGCAAGAGTAAATGGTTTTGAGTGTAGAGCTTCATTTTGACCAGAGAATAGGATGTTTGGGAAATTGGGTGAGATGCTATGGATTTGTGTTTACTCCGGATGGACGGATATGGCTGATAACTCCGGCGACCGAGGCAAAGGCAGGAATGAAGAAGTCTGACAGAGCCAGATAGACGGAGGAGCCTGGAGCAGGAGGAGATGGGAGATGAGCCCAGCAAGGGAGTCTGCTCACGGTGTAGACAATGGAGGTAGGAGCCATAGTGAAGAAGGGGGTTACAACTCCAGGGAGCTAATCGATGGCGACACAGCAGGTAGTGTTAAAGCCCGAGACGGAAATGGAGAGCTCATGAGCCAGGGTGAGATGATCTGTGTCGACAAACATGCACACACATGAAGATGAAGGCCTCTGTAAGAGGGCTGTGGACCACCGTGGACAAAACTACTCAAAATAATAAGCCACAAAGTAAACAGAGCGACGGACCCCATTGTGCGGAGTGTGAGTACACCCTTACAGTCTTTAATAAATTCACACAGAGTAATCCAGAAAGTCCAAACCGAGAGTCCAAACTAACAGAACTGTGACATACTTGCTGAATTAAGTTTTCTTTTTCTCATCTTTTCCACTATTTTGAAATTATTATTTTTTTTACTAATTAAATTACATACTGTACCATTTGGAACAATCTTAAAATACTGCATGGGAATTTGGGAAACTCAGTCAATTTTGGAGCTGAGCTTATGATTTCACTCTACAAATGTGACAGTCGAGAACTCCTTTTTCTCTTTTTCTGTTTATTCTATTGTTATGAAACCCACTCATTGCCATTCTTCCATCTACTGCCACTACTGTGCTCCACTATTCTATTCATTCATTCCTTCGACGGCACTTCTTGTTGCCTGAAGCAGAGTCAATGATTCACTATTCATGTTATTGTCAGTGTAAAATAGTTTTTCAACAAACTCACCTTTTGCTACTTTGCTTTAATTTACCACAAACAGGAAATGACCACAACCCATAGAGCCTCGGATGACATCACCTATTTCACAATTCATAATTCTGCAGTGTATTTTGAATTGATCTGCAGTGTGGACAGAATGTGACTTTTTGAAGGACATCATGTCATGAGATTTGTTTTACTTGTGTGCTTTTCTGCAGCTGGTCTAATGAAAGCTCTTCTAACTGAAGCATGATTTGCAAACTCACACCTACTTAACAAAGGCATTGCTGCTTTTCTACATCCTTCTGCAGAAATCTTGACAAGGGCATGCAGATGCTTTCTAGACCGATTTCAAGCAATCTGAAATAACACATAATTATGCTTGCTTTCAAGCATACACTCACAGAGCTCTTTGGGTTTAGTTATCTTCCTCCAAAAAAAAAAAAAAAAAAGAAAAGCATGGCAAAAATCTAATTACAGCCTAAACCAGACTCAGATAATGACATACAGTACAAAATATTTTTATATTTTCCATGTCATGTAGTAGAACCAAGTGTGTGCTTCCCTGACAATGAACAGACTTGCACAAAGGTCCTTTCCTTACCTGACAAGCATTATACAGCAGCTGGTGTTCAAACTTCTTAATGCCAAGAATCTGTTGGAACATCTCATACAGCTGGTCCTTGCTGAGAATGAGCTCAGAGGCAGCGCTGGCTGTCATGCGTTGCTGGTGTTTGCGTGGGTCTTCTTCTCCCCTGTAGATGGTGTCAAACTTGGCTATCCACGAGCTGAGGACAGTCTCCTTGCTCAGGCCATCGATCTCAGGCAGGCTGCGGACACGCTTCTCAATGTGCTTCTTGAAGACCTCACGAGAGTCACTGGCTGAGCAACCGCCACTTTGTACCATTCGGGACACACGGTCGCTTTTAAGGAATACCTGTGATCAAACACAAATCTTGTCAAAATGACAAATATACACTAATGGTTAATAGTTTGGAATAACCTCATGTTGGATGACAACAACATTCAGGCCCTTCCAGAACTACCAGCTACCCTCAAGCACATCAAAGTTCACTATAACCAACTGAGGAGTTCAGACATGCACACATGGGGTTGGTAAGCATTTAAGCATTATTTGAAGAATAGAAAGTTTACTTTCTTTACTAGAATAACAGCATTTACTTTAAACAGAAATCTACATGGCTTTGCTCAATTTACCACATCCTTGCTTAGTTCATTGTTAAATTATTAATTTCCTTCTTGCTTTACTGAAACATTTCTTGGACGTTTTTTTCTTGGAACATCAAAAACATTGGATCAAAACATTAAGGTTGTCCTAAAAACTAAAACTTATTCAGATTTCTCAAAATGCAACAGCATCAGATCTACATTGTATATTAGACATGCTATATTTCTGATGCATTTCGTGTTATATACAGACTTGTGCAAGCCAACAATCTAAACAGCCACAGATTTGTGTGTGATCAGAATAAAGAATCAGAAGCCAAGGCTGCTTCTATCAATTCCAAACAAAGCTATTTTTCTAGGTTCAAACACATTGGCTGCAGGTCAGCACAACCTTGTTAAATGGCTATCGAGGCACTTGAGAAATACTTTATCCTAAATTAGACAAGATTTTCCCTGTGTCATAAAGTGCACAGTAGAGTCCTGATTCATAACAAGACAAAATTGGTGCAAATCTGGCAGTGCAGAATCTGTCTGACAGTCTGCAGTAGGATTTATGACTATATTTATTTAATAACCTATTCTTTCACTCTTTTTATTTTCTGTATTCTCTCACCGGTTCACCTCTCATATTTTTATTTCAGCCTGCCTCTCTCCAGCGGACACAATTCTCTTAACGTGCCTGGATAAGCAGAGGAGATGAGTTGACAGAGAGGGAACATCCAGCACAAATTCAATAAGAGTATCAGGGTTTAATTGAATTGAAAAAGCTGGCTTTTTGACTGAATACAAAGGCATTTCACTCATTAGTTTCACCTCATTAAATTACCACACACACTGAGACCAATCTCCTTTTCGACCAAAACTTCAGCTTGTGTGGCAATTTATTTCAGATTCACCACCTCTAGGTCATAAAAGATAATATGTCACCTGAAATACATTTAAAATATGAATCACATTGAGACTACTTATTTATCAGAAAGGAAAGTTTATTTCATACCTTCTTTGTCTTGAGCTGAAGTCACTTCAAACATTTAACAGATTGACTGCAACTGTGTACTTATGTATTTAATATATGCACCGACATGGATTACTCTACTCATCAAATCAGCATAAAGCAAACAGCTTAACATTTCTAAACAATCCCCTTTAAACTGCATTATATTAACAGGAGAGATAAAGGATCTGTTTAGATGTCCTCAAAACTTAACCAAAGGTACCTAACTGAGCTTTCAAAGGCACTTTTATCTGCATAAAATATAATATAGTTTAATAATGCATAAAGTAATTTCTTCTGCTGTTTGTGTTTTGTTAAATCTCATTTAGCTTGAAACAACCAAAACACTGGCCTTGGGCTCTAAAAACACTTCACAAAAAAGCATTATTAGTTGTTTAAACCATTGCAAAATGACACTATTTGCAGGCACGTTTTTTCATCCAGGATTTATTTATTATACTCTACCAAAACTTAATATAGGGGTTACCTAATATCCAGGGTATCAACATGGCAGACCACTATTCTGTGTAGAATACAATAGCTTTTTCATTTCGCTGATATGACTTGAATTTTCTCATGTGTGAGAGACTTTCATGAAAGTAATTATATTTCGTGAAAGTAATATTTATAAAAGTATATTTCGAAAAATTGCCTTTTTCAAAACTGTATTTTTAAAATAAATTTATTCTTGGTGAGGATAAGATAGTTCTTTAAAAAAAAGTGTATAGGGTTTGCATGCACAGAATTTGACATTATAAAGTTAACTGAGAAAACATTATAAAGGGCATTATAAAGCTAACTAAGTAAACCAGTTGAAAGATGAGATAGTTTGTCCAGACTTGTTGCGTTGATGAATAACAAGAGGCTAACCTCGTAGTAACTTTGGACAGCATTGATGAAGGCTTCATCGGCCACAATCTGAGTCTCTCCATTCAGAAAGGCCTGGAAACGATCTTTAACTGTCTGAAGATGCTGCTTGCTGATCTGAGAAGAGAAAACATCACAAATACAGAATTTGAAACACAGTACTGTATTTATATTTCATGTGACATCAAAGAAAAAAAACATCCAGATGTTAACAGCATCTGTTCTAGTGTGGAACATCATTTATAGGAGGAAAAGATGGAAAAGGCAATGTGGTCATTTGGTGACTGTGGGGCTGGATTCACAAAAAAGAAGAAATTTCTCAAAATTAAGAATTTCTAAATTCAATTAAGAAGTTAATTGTTCTTAAACATAAGAACAATCTTTTTTTTTACTTACTTAAATTCCTGGTTTTAGTGATTGTTTTTAAGCCAAAGACTTCTGCTCAAGTTTTTATAAATACAAGAACATCCTTAGGAAGTGTTTTTGGCAATACAATACATTCTTAACTTTTTAAAGTTAAATAAATAGAAAAATAGAAAAATTGTATTATTTAAGATTGTTTCATAAATCTAGCTCGAGAATGACTCAGCAAATGTTCCACTTGAACTAGTAGAAGTTGGAATATGGTTTGACTTAAGATCAGTTTGAATTTTACTTAATCTTATAATTAGTATTTGATGAAGAGGTGATTGTGTCCCTCAAACCACAAAAACAATAGAATCAGACTTTTCCTCACTGAGTATTAGACCACATAAAACCTCTAGAAAACTGGGAATAAGAGACAGCCCATTTTGAAAGATTTCTCATCCATCTGGACAGAAACTCGATTTGGAAGAAATGTAAAACAAGCGTCTAGATTACAGTGATTGCCCACAGAGTGCTGCAGATGCTAATGAGTTTTGCTCATTATATTGCTTTGAAATTATGCATTTTATGTTTGGAAGCCTGGTTTTAACAGTTTTTTAACAGCTTTGTCTTATGTTTTCAGAGCTCTTTTCATGTTTTGCTTAGCCAGTATTCATGTTCCATTTGTGATGTGTTCTAAGGTGTTCTCCACTTTGCTCATATTCACAACACACAAATTATTAAGAGGCTAAGAGGAGACAAAATCTCTTGTCTCATAACTGAGTCAGGGAATTGATAATTATAGAGCTTATCCCACGTTACACTCCTCCTATGTGTTTTTTTCTCCTGCCATAAGAATTTAAAAGTATAATAAGCCATTCAGTTTAAAATGTGGGCTTTACTGAGAGTTACAATTAAATACATGCAAGGAATGAAATAGATTTGATGTTACTGTCCAAATAGGAAGAATTTCCTGGTTCTTGATTCCGTCTTGTGGATGAAATAAATATAAATGATTCATAATAGAACAAAAATAACATTGACAAAAGCCATAGATGACTCATCGCTTAGTCCTTTTCAACAAAGAAGGTTAGTTACAGTACACAGTTAGCCGTGTTACCTCGATATAAGTGTCACAAAACATGAAGATAAAATGATAGCACAGTGGTTGAAACATTGAAACATTCAAAATAACTTGTGCTTATGAAAAGATATTTTGGGTCATTTTATGGTCAACTAATATTGACCGGATTCAATTTTACATCAGAAATGATACATTTCCAAGTGCACCAGATTACTGGATTAAGAAAAAAAAAGTAACATTTTTTTTCGTAGTTCATTAATAGTTCATTTTTTCATATTAATTTTTTTGCTTACAGTCTCTTATTCATTTTCTTGGTTTCTCCTGAATACAAACATGAGCACACTCTTAATTATCAATCCAAAGATCAATGAAAACACGATTTCCTTTTAATTTCACCATTGATTTAACTCAACGATATGCTGAATTTAGTTAATTTTCTTTTGTTTGTCACACCTGACCGGTAAACAGCAGCAGGCCTTTGATATGTTAGTGCGCCCACCTCTAGGGTCTCAAACCATATGGTCTCTGTTTTCAGCATGGAGATCTGTGTGTGTGTGTGTGTGTGTGAATGTGTGAATGTTGGACATCCCTTTTAAAATCCCAGGTGTTCCATCTCATCGAATATGTTGCCACGGTGACCGAGTACACATAAACACACCCCTTACCCCATTATCCCCTCTCAGGTTATCCAACAATATGACCTCATAACTATGAGAGGCAGCTGCATTAGCTCCATTACTCCCATGGTAACTGCAGGAGTGATTATAGTGGATAGGTTGATATAAAGCAATTAAAGTGTATCCTCTAAACACTCATCATAATGTTCTCTCTACGCCACCATGACAATGCGCACCAGTAGACTCCTACATTGCTAACCTCATTACTGATAGCATACTAGCATATTATTCCTGCTATTTGTGTGATATAGGGCAGAAACAAATTCAGATGAGTGTACAATATACTACAGTATGTATACTAGTTGAGTGCAAATTTTTTAATTAGAAACTGTTTCTATTTCCGCAACATCGTGGCTGGAACAACACCGTGCAAACTATATGACAGTGGATAATCTCTGGTGATTATGTGCTTTATTCAAAGTTTAACATGTCCAATATGAGTTTAAATATCATATTACGTGAGCTTATAGCCATACTGAGAAGTAACAACAGACAGTTTACCTCAGATCTTGAAAATAAATTAAATCAAAGATGGCCATTAAAACTGAACTCACTACGAACCAGCCAGCGTATTCCATAACAGAGATGTTATCAGTCACTCAGTATGTACATTTAATGATGTTAAAAAACTTTAATATTTATGAATTAGATTATAAACGTATCAATTTCGTTGCGAAAGTGGTCTGCTTCCAGAGAGAGCCTGCCCACACACGCTTCTGATTGGCTATGATTTTTGATTGACTCCAATGCGGTGTAGTGTCTAGTGTGGACACTTAAATTGCGTATTGCTGGGATCCTGTCACGTCAGGTGTAGTTAGGACTCACTCTACTGTTCCTAAAATATACATAATAGACAGCCTAAACTCTGTTGATCTAATGCAATTGTTTTCAACACCACAGCTGCCATAGCTAACACAAGGCTTTGAAAATCATATCAGTGTTTAGTATCAAAGGTGTGCATTGTAATAAACAGCCTGTTACCAGAGACTCTTATAACGCATGGTCTTGGAATTAATGAATTAGGAGAATTTAATTGGAGGCCTTTAATGAATCATTCACCTCTTCTGCTCCACTATCGCTCAATCATTTCCGCCAGTCTTTTCCTCTTCTTTAATTCTTTGGAAATGACTAATTTCCTCCCTGTAAAGATTAAGCTCTCATGTTGTTAAACTTCAGGTTATGGCTATTTTACGGCTGTTGGCACACGCTGGTGCAGCCTAGGCTGTAATAAATACAGCTAATGTCTATTTCGCTGTCCGACCAGTTTGTAAACTGTTATGTTCCAACAGAGAAGCTAAATAAAGTACAGTAGTCCAGTTTTGTTATACAGTCTCTTTATGTGCTAACAGTAAAACTGCTGCGGGCTACAAACACACAACCTCAGATCCACCTCACACCTGCCTGTTGCTGGTTACTATAGCAACTGAAAAAACGCAGGCCCTTGTCACTGAATCCATGGGTAGTAATTTACTAACACAGACACACACAGGCTAACTACAGTACTAGATAATGATGGTAAATCTGGTTTGTATCAATCTGTTAAAACCTTACATGCATCCACAGGGTTTTCTGCCAACAGAGTGGGGGTGGGGACATATGGGGGAAGGGAAGCTTATATGATTGAACAGGCAACTAGAAAAAGTCCATGTTGGGCTGTAAAAAAAAAAATCACTAAGCTAAAGCTAAGCTTACAATTGACTCCTGTTGACTTCATTAGAGCTGATCTAAGCCCTGCGCTCAAATCAGAGTGAGGTTCACACATCCTCATCCGTTCAGAAGAGTTTTTTAACATAGTCTATATAAATTGTTGATCTTTTTAGTGCATCCTCCCATTAAAGTGCCAGTCCTCGATGTGACCTTCCTAGTGTGGATACTAGAAGCGTGCAATTCCAGCAAGTGCTCTTCGACAGAGAGCTGTTTTTCACAGAGCGGAGTCTCTGCTTCCCTTCACGCTCAGCGGAGCGTCACATTTGGTTTTGTTCGACAGGAGAGTCAACATCCCATGTCCGTGGCTTTTTTTTGCTCTGTTTACCAGTGAGAGAGACAAAGACAATAATGAGCTGGAGAGAGAGAGCTCGTGGGACAGAAGAAATGCTTTCCAAATGTCACTTAGTCAGAATGCAAGAATGTAATGTTTGAGTCATAAGATTTACTGTACAATAAGAAACTTCAAATTGATGCAAATTTTTTTTTTTATAGGTAGTTTCTAAGAACATATGATCTAAATATCCTGCGTAAAGATCAAGAAGCAAAGTGAAGCAGCGACTTCAAATGTAAACATAAGTAAATATAATCTTACCGCACTTTCATTTCTTTCTTATATGAAGCGGTCACAATGCTGAGCTAATAAGCTCAGTTCACGCCTTGCCTAAAAATCGTTTACTGTCCATGATTCATTATGCATTCATTCTTTAGCAGCGTTTTTTTACAGCAATATTTAAACTACCTTCTTCGCGTATCCAAAATGGTAATGCATGGCTAATGCAACACTAATGCATGGCTACGTGTGTACTATGCATCAGTACAGTAATGCATCCACTGCTTTCCACACTATTGACCACAACATTCTCTTGACTAGACTAGAAAACTTTATTGGCATTAGTGGAAGTGCCTTAGCATGGTTCAAATCATACTTATCTGACCACTATCAGTTTGATGATACTCAGCTCTATATTTCTTTTCAGCCAGGTGAAACACACCAAATTAAGAACGGAATGCATAGGATGACAAGTAACTTATTTTGTTAAATTCTGACAAAACAGAGGTGTTAATTATCGGACCTAAAAACCCCACATGTAATAATCTAGAACACCGTCTAACACTTAATGACTGCTCTGTCTGTTCTTCTTCATCAGTTAGTAACCTAGGTGTGCTGTTTGACAGCAATCTTTCATTTGAAAGCCATGTTTCTAGCATCTGTAAAACTGCATTTTTCCATCTCAAGAACATAAATTGCATCCTATGCTCTCAACCTGTTAAATGTTAATGTTAATTCATGCGTTTATGACCTCGAAGCTAGACTATTGTAATGCTTTATTGGGCGATTGTTCTGCATGCTTGATAAAAAGACTACAGCTGGTTCAAAATGCAGCAGCTAGAGTTACTACCAGGAAGTATGGTTAGCATACTTCCAACATACTAGCCCGGTTCTGTCAACACTGCACTGGCTTCCTATTCCTCCATATTCGCTGCATTCTTAAAACTCTGGCCAGTTGATAATACCTAGAATATCAAGATCTTGGCAGATCTTTTTCTTATTTAGCACCCAAACTCTGGAACAATTTACCTAATACTGTTCGGGAGGCAGGCACACTCTGTCAGTTTAAATCTAGATTAAAGACACATCTCTTTACTCTGGTTTACACTTAACGCACTAATACAAATTTATTAATCAAATCCGTTAAAGGATTGTTAGGCTGCATTAAGATCAGCAGGAACAGGGAACACTCCCCTTAACACAAGATGTACTTGTTACATCGAAAAAAGAATGGCATCTACACTAATATTAGTCTGTCTCTTTCTTATTTTGTTTCTCAGTCCGTATCCAGATCAGATGGTATACCAGCACAAAGAGATGATTTTCATTAGAGACAAGAACACCTAGATGAGCTCCAGATCACCGGAACCAATTGCACAGCCACACGCACACACACACAAACACAATCATTTTCAATGCCTTCGAACACAGCTCAACACGTTGTAATCAACCACAATTATCTGTTTTATAAATTAAATTAAATTCATTTTTTGGAAAAGCATGTATACTGACAAATCGTGCCATTTATGCAATCAAACCAGGAACATATAATGAGAAAGTAAATTGTTTTTAACTGATATTATGTAAAGTGAGCTAATTTAATGCAGACAAATTTATGAAAAACTCATACATAAAGCACTTCTCTGTGGAAGCCTGTTTCCCCCTTAGAGAACAACAACAAAAAAGGAAGAAATATAATAAAACTTTGAGATAAAGCTAGATTTCTGACAGATACAATCAAGACTGGAGTAATGGCTGCTGAAAATTCAGCTTAGTCATCACAAGAATGAACTGCATTTTAAAATATATTAATATAAGTTACTTTATAACTTTATAATCTGTTACTTTAAATCATAATAATATGTCACAATATTATCAATTGTATGTCGGTTTTGCTTAAAAAATGCAGCCTTGGTGAGTACAAAAAAACTTCTTTTTTCTTTTTTTCTTTCTTTTACCAACTCAAAACGTGAAATGTTTTTTTTTTCTACCTTGCTGTTGCTTTTATTCAAAGGCAGCAGCAGGCTTCCATACATCTCACCTCTAGGGTAATATAACTCCAGAATACAATAAATCTTAATACATGCAGTTCATAATAATACTAATACAGTGTTCTAGTCAGAATGTACTGAAACACTTATGTGTTGTACTGCGCCTTTATAAGACTGCCTGTCATTGTTAGCGCATCCTTTTGACTTTATGATGGAATGTGCCTTTTTGTTTGTGTGTGTGTGTGTCATGTTCCCCAGGTGCCCACTGGGCTCATGTTGATTGCGTGGGAATGGCAGGCTGGGGTTTCTCTCTGAGAACAGATTCCCATTAGTGATCAGTGAGCCCGGGGTAGAGAGACACTGCTTTCATGTCCCGCGGGTCTCCGTCTGTCTGTCTTTCTTTCTCTCTCTCTCTGTCTTTCTCTTCAAGTCTTCTGGATGCTATGTTCAGTTTATGAGCAATGCTGCCTGTGTTCCTGCACTGATGGTTGACAGGAAAGCAAGCGCTCCAGCCTTCAAACTATGACTGAGTGTAATTGTATAATACTGTACGGTTATTAATTCCCTTAGCGTAAAGCAGACACTAGTTGTCATTTTGATTCTATGTTTATATGGAAGTCTGTTTTTGCTTTGAGTAAAAAGTAAGGTAACTGAAAATTCGTATTTCACATCAGCATTTTCACATTATCTTTATTTCTTTATTGCAATTTCACAATTAGTATCTTATAATTGCTGCTTAATATTTCATACTTGCATCATTATTTCTTTATTTTGCAACTTCATGTCAAAATGTATTTCATTGCAACATAGTATTTTACATTTGCATCTTTAGTTTTTGTAGTTGTAACGTCTCCACAACTGTGATTAAATATTGCACTATTGCAACTTCATATTTCACATTTGAATCTTTATTTCTTGTGACCCACTACTTTATTTCTCTCAATTATGACTTGATTTCTTACAACTGTGACTGTTTTACATAACTGTTGCTTCATGTTTTACAATTCTTATTTTAAACTACATTACAGTTAACACAAATGCATTTTTTTTACAAACAAGTGTTGTTCTGAATATAAAAGTGCAGTACTACTTCCAGACACAGTTAACTTGAGCCCATCTGGAAAAGAGGTAGTTTTTAATCCAGTAGTACAATCATTGAAATCTTCATTCATACCTTTGAATAGACACATGCTGCTGTCCACCACATATATGTGTAAATGTATCTTCAAACCTTCTTAATTCCCACAAAAACACTTGCATATAGAGACTGTTACATAACAGATCACAGAAGGCAAATGGATGTGTAATCCCAGATTACAAACAACCAACAAAGAGCACATGAAAGGGTCATCCTCCCACTGCCTTTACACTGCTTTATTCAAGAACAAACTCACAGACACCCGTTCGTTCAAATAAACACACTCACCATGGATACATGTACATCTGTGTGTGGTTTGCTCATTAGCACTACTGTAAGATATTTGCTTACAGAGAAGTGTGCATGAATATTTCTGTTTCCACTCAGTACAGTTTGTTTCAAAAACAAGAAAAAAAATTGTGCTGTCAAATAATTTATCATGATTAATTGCATCCAAAATAAATGTTTTATTTACATAATATGTGTGTAGTATGTATATTAATTATATTACCGGGCTTCGAGCATTTTAAGGTTTTTGAGGTTGTATAGGGCAACCTGGATGCGTGGCAGAAAGTGAAGCACATCGAACATGGACAATAGGCTCAAAGACACACACACAAAGAGAAATGAAATGGTTAAACTATTATCTTGATACAAACACAGACACACAGAAATTAAATGAAATGTTTAAACTATTATATTAATACAAACATGGACACACACAGAAATGAAATGGATAAACTATTATGTTAATACAATCACACAGGCACACACATGCACGGTCATGCATTCACACATATTGTGTTGCAATTTTAGATATTTGGAATAAATTATAGGTGACAGTTATTGCCAGTCTGCTCTTTTAAATGATAAATTATAATTACTTTTAAATGAAATTACTTATACATTTTATTTTCTTGTTTTACTGTAATGATTATATGGCAAAATTGTAAAAATAAAAAGGTTTCTTGCTCATGAAGTTAACTAA
The DNA here is from genome assembly GCA_034779775.1 of Enteromius afrohamiltoni. NCBI lineage: Eukaryota > Metazoa > Chordata > Actinopteri > Cypriniformes > Cyprinidae > Enteromius > Enteromius afrohamiltoni. Next base: position 13,977,538 of record JAUYWG010000045.1, read on the forward strand.
ATGTGATTTTAAATGTTAAAATAGTGATATAATGTCTTCATCAGCAAACATGAACAGCATTGTTTATTAGCTCATTAGTGGTCATCCGCTGCCATCTAGTGGTTATTAAATGCTATTTCTTCCAGAACACAGAGTTTAAGTGTTATAACTATTATAGTGTTTTTTGTCAAAACTGTTTTATTGGCATCATTAATCCCAGAGGCAAAGTTGTTCAGAACGATTAGATCTATGATATTATATGAAGATAGTCTATAAGTGAATATATATAGGGATTCAAGGTCAATCTTGTGTTTTTAAGGCCTTATTTAATGGTTATAGTGCTACTTGTAGTGTGAACTCTATAAAACTTTGCATGTGACACATGACATGTGACAGGCTTATTGGTTTACTTGACCACTCCCCTTTTCTAAATAAGCCAATTACAGCTAACCAAATGACAAAATTCAACATTTGTTTGATAATCATTGATTTAGAGAGTCCATAGATTATTACTGCAGTGGTTTAATCGAAAATCCAGGGACTAGAGTAGAGTTTTTTAACATATTTGTTAATATTAATGAACGATTTGATTTGAATTGCTCATTATGAGGAGTCCTATCAAATTATATGCATATTTTGTGGGTGCGTGAAACACCATGTGATTACAGAGCCAAAAAACCTGTTAGCGCCAACTAGTGGCTGATTTCTTTCATAATTCTTACAGACCTTTAGGGCCATGAGTTGAATGTGCTCACTGAGTTTCGTTTCGATCGACCTCCATTAACCTTGTCTAATAAGTGCTCAAAATTCATTGGCCGATGGCGACCATGTTTTTTGAGATACACCAATGCCCTCATATGAACTTGTGCCAGTTTGAACCAAGTTGCTGCACACCACCTTTTAAGCCGATCGGGCCAACGGTTGCCTAGTTATAGTTGAAAATGTTTTTTTCTGCCTCATAGCGCCCCCAAGCGGTAGAGCTGCACATTTTTTTATTTGACTAAAGTTTGAGCTTATACACGTGTACCGAGTTTGTTGAAGATATCTCATTCCATTCCTGAGTTATAGTCCAAATAACATTTGGCTAACATTAACGTTAAATGTTTTTTATAATTATTGATATTGAATGTCCTCAGATTATTTCTAGGCCAATTGGGCTGGTTCGTTGTGCCTAAGTAGCGAGGAGGAGTACTACCATCTGACCAAGTTTCAGCTTTCTAGGCCTTACAGTTTGGGCTGCACGATCAGTTTTAGGGAAGAATAATAATAATATCCTAACAATTACAATAAGGTTTCAGCGCTCGAACCCCTGATATTACAAAATAATAACAAAAGCAAATGTATTAAACAGCAAACTATTTTAAAATGTAAAAAAAAGACAGTTTGTTTTATTTTAAGTAATTGTGGACTATTCCTAGATATTGTTTCACAAGATAATCATCAAAGGAAACAATTTGCACAACCTGAATTAACAAAAGCATTACTCTCTTACTACAACAACCACATACTTCACATTCATATCTAAATCATTTCAATACCTTTTCAGTTTGAGCTATAATACTTCTGCAAGGATTTTTTGTAACAATCTGGTTAATGTGTCTCTCTTACTCTTAGCTGACCCAAGATTAGCCAGCACTTGATTGAGAATCCATCACGGCTATCAAAATAGCAATCTCCCCCTGCCTGCACGTCAAGATCTTCAGCCCACAATGAAAGCCTGCTGACCTCAGATCAGGCCTATTCTGCTAGTAGGGCTCTTAAGGCCATTTTGGTGCATCCGTCTACTACCCATTAGCTGTGAGAGGAACCTCAGCAGACCGTTCACAGACAGAGAGCTCTTATCTGGGTTATGGTTTGTCTCTAACACAATGGCCTTTCAGATTCTTGCCCTCCCTAGCACAAGTTGAACATCGCCTCTTTGCTCAGGAGTGGAAAAGAAAACGGATTTGTGGAGAGATACATCAATACACTGGCTCGAATAATCTTCCTTTCGCTCTGCCTCAAAAAATAACTAAATCCTGTAAAATAGGTATTTGTTATAACAATATAAGACTCAAAAAGTGGAAATGATACTGTCATTTTTTTAAAACAAGGGGTGTAATTAACTCCACATCTACTGCATCTCAAGAATAGGCCCTGTAATTTAAACTGAGCAAATAATTGTATCTTGACGAGACATGCATAACAGATTAGAGGAGTTTCATCATATCACCTCTGAAAATGCTGCTGTGTGGTATCATGGTGCTATTATTCTCTCTGTAAAATAGATTGTGGTAAATGATGTCATACCATAACTCAATCAACACTTTTGTAAGGGCATCGAATTACACTGCTAGCAGCTTAGGATCGTCTAAGGACAACTTGCCACTCCATGCTTACAATTTAGGATGTTTCTTGTTCAATCTTGAAATATCCTTCTATGAAGAATGATTGGATCATGCTATACTAAAATACTTTTAGGCAATTCATTTGACTCTGTCCCATCTTCGTAACACTCTCGAGCAGCTATTTTTTAGTCACTCACATGTAGATAAAAGGAGAACGGCTGAAAAATTAAAGGGTTAGTTCACTCCAAAATGAAAATTTTGTCATGAATTACTCACCCTCATATCATTCCAAACCCATAAGAGCTTTGTTCATCTTCGGAACACAAATTAAGATATTTTTGATGACATCAGAGCCGTCTGTCAATCCATAGACAGCAACACAACTAAAATAATCCCAGTTCCAGAAATGTAGCGAAAACATCAGTAAAACAGTCCATGTGACATTGCATGGCTCAACTTTGGTTTTGCGACGCTAGAAGAATACTTTTTTTGCACAAAGAAACCAAAAATAATAACATAATTTCACCATTCTTCTCCCCTGAGTTACATCTTCCACCATTTTAGAGAGTAAAAGAGAGCAAAATTATGTTCATTTCTTTGCACAAAAAAGCACTCTCCTAACGTTGCAAAACTGAAGTTAAGCTACTGATGTAACATGTACTCTTTTATTTCAGTTGTTGTGTGTCGCTGTCTATGGAGGGGAAGAAGGCTCTCTTGAAATCGTCAAAAATATCTTAGTTTGTGTGCCGAAGATGAACAAAAGTCTTATGGGTCTAAAAAGACACAAGGGTGAGGAAATAAATGAATGAATTTTAATTTTGGGGTGAACTAACTCTTTAAGTCAGGAATAAACTGTGACAGCAATGACATTCTAAGTTGTGCTTTTGAAACTCAAATCTTGCAAAGAAATAAAAAATCATGCTGGCCCCTTAATTGTAATGTCCCACAGTTGTCATATTCTATGCATAAAGTGCAACAATCAGATACCAGAAGTAAAAATCCCATTCATTTTCTTCATAATGTAACTGATTTTTAACAATAACTGACAAACCATTAAAGACAGACCTAATATGGGCCACAAGGTCGTTAATCAATGATATACAGTATGCATTCTTTCAAGCCAACAGATAATTTTACTTAAACTTATTATGTTTATTAGCAGAATTCCTGGTGTAAATTGCATTTCCCATGATTCTGCAAAAAAATTTCCACCAATCAGAGAATATCATGCCGAGAGAAATCAAAATGATCAACCACTCTATACCTATCTGTAAATCTATTCATACATCTTTAAATCCATACATCTATATTTCTACATTAATTTTAATTCAATTATCATTCGCAATGCCTTATGGGACTGCAGTTCTTTCTCCCTCTAAAACCATTAAGCACAAAATCTTTCAAGTTTGATATTTTTTGCTTCAAATCTAATTTTGTAATGGTGTGATCTACCATGTATCTGCTGGTTTGGTTTATTACTCTTAAACAAAGACCTCTTTTAAAGTCCTGATAAGTGAATGAAAAAAATACTTCTGAAACCAAGGCTTCTGTATAAGTATGGTAGGACTGTGTCACTCTATTAAGCACTGTGATGCCACCATCGAAAAGCTGATTGATCAATTTTAAAGACAAAAGGTGTCTTCAGTAATACCAGAGTAATCCAGTACAGCTAAACACAGATACCACCATATTGTTGTTGGACATCAAATCTGGCACTGAGGTTAACGGAGTTCAAACCCTCTCCATATTACCCCAGCTCTTGTAGTTGCACTCTGTCCTAATTAACGTCTCTATTTGTGACTTTTTTGTTGTTTCATTTTATGCAAAAGTCATTAGCGGCATAATTGACTGGGTTTTAGATGTGCACGTGTGCTCAGTGTAACTACCTTCCCTCAACGGTCTTTCTGTTGTGCCTGATTGTTTGTCTCTAAATGTGTGCTGGTCTGTCTGTGTCTGAGAGAGTGAGAAAGAGACAGAAGAGGAAGAGAGAGAAGACATTGTAGGAAATGCTGTTAATAGCCTTCTTAATGAGGCTCTCCATTCAGTGTGTGGGTGGGTGCATGCCGGAGACAGCGAGCGGCAGCGGCGTAAGACATCTGACATGGTCCTACTGATCATTAAGTAAATGACAGCGTGCACCTTGTCATCATGACTAATAAACTGACTAAACTACCATTTCTGAAGCAGAGAGCAACAAGCACCATGAATAGTTTCCATATTTAGTTGGCGGTATGAACAGGTCCAGCGTTAATAAAAACAGCAGAGCTGCTTATAATCTTAAAACGGGTGAATTAGCATGTCACTGCATCGTAATTAGAGCAAAGACGGGGGGAGGGGAGGTAAACAAACACTAATTTTAATTTGATATTAACACAGAACTTAATAACAACAACAACAACAGCTATGCACAGTACTATACAGCAAAGCTAGCAAAAAAATTGTGGATTTATAAAAATTAAAAAAATGTAAAAATTTAACCTCTAGTAAAAACCAAGCATATTTCTTATGTTTAGTGTGGCGTAATTTGATATTGATATTTGATATTTGACTGGACTTCAGTGTGAACAACAGCAAACAATATGACTAGACGTTAAACGAATATCAGGTGAAGAAATTGAATGGGTTTGAAGAATACAGGACTTGCCTTTAAGAGTTTGGCAGCATACATGGTTATAGTGGACAGGTACAATGGAAACTATGTTGACTAAATAAATAATAAACTGCAGTATACAAAGTATGTGCTATTGATGTTCCCAGTTAGTTTAAAGCAATTTTAAAAAAGAATACGGGACAGTCCATCAGTAATCATGAGCTTGATAACTGAGACTGTTTAGGAGTGATTTATCATTGTAGGACAGTTGTGTTTACGAACTGCTAAAACACATTTATATCAAAACATCACGTAAACGCGAATTTTGTATCTGATGTCCCCTTTAATGAAATCCATTAATTCTGCCAATCTGATGAATAGTTCTGTTCAACTGTAATGACCAAGAATATGCAGTGTATATCTAAGGAAGCCTGCTGGTTCTTGATGTTTTGTCTCACATGAGTTTAATCTGTGAGGACACAACAACGGCTGGAGAATAACTTCCCACAGAGACTCTTTTTATTGTCCCACGGCACTGGCACCGAAGACAACACCAGCAAGCAAACAAGCCCCTGGGGAAACAACCAAATAAGACAGACAGACTTGTTTTTAACCTTAGATTGCATGAAATGAAACTCACAGTGAGCCTTAAAACGAGGCGGAGCTGAATTTCAAACACTACGTAATGTACTGGCTCTCAGATATCCACTTTGCAATGATAAACTCTCTAAGCTGAAGCTACTATATACCATAAACGTTTCTGAATAAGGCACTCATGGATTTGATGAACACTCATAAATTATTCTAAACCCTGACATAAAAGACAACTTCATTCTGTTAGAGCTCTGCCTTTGAATTTAAGCCAGGAGAAAATGTCTCAAACATCAAGTCTCAAACTCTCAAACATTGTTCTAATGTGGCACGGCTGCCTCTTTGTTAGTTTTTGAGATTAAAGAGCTTTAGAGCTTTCAGAAACTTCGTTTTGACAAGCAAAACATGTTAGATCAACTAATCTTAGACAGACGCATGTTTTGCACGCAACTCCACACTGCAATGGAGAGATAATGACAACTACTAAAAACAAATTTCATCATTCCTGAATAACAGTCAAGCGCCTTGTCCTCATAGGATCTGAGGGAATGCCTAGTGGTATTGCTATTTTCACAAGGGATACGTACACCCTTACTGTATTTTCTACCATCTTAAACGCTTTGATGAAGGTCTGTATATTGACAACAGACCACTGGCGTGTTTGTGACATTCATTATGTTCACAAAACCAACTTGTCAGCACCATTCTAAAAACCATTTGGATTTTTTGCATCTTTATGATATTGATAGACAGCAAACATGTTCAAAGTAACATACAGGTTTTATCTTGCATGTTTTGAACTGTTTTAAAGCATACTAGTAAAAAGTCAGCACAAGTGTGAGACTCTAACAGTAAAAGATTATATGGGGGGTAATCTATTTTGGCCACCACCTTAAATCATGCACTAAAATGCTAACAATAGATGTCCCATACCATTCCATCAGAACCCACCTCAAACACAAAAAGTCTTTTAAGCCTTACTTTTCTCTTCAACGTGCTGCAAACTCAGTCCACAGAAGAACAGGATATTGATTGGAAACATTTGACAATATAGTATTTCAACAGTGAAAGTACGGCAGTGCAATGCTTAGTTACACATATACAATCATTATTTTGATATCCTGGTGAAGGCATTTGAAATGCTGGGGGGAGGCGGTAGTAAGTGGTCTCAATTTCTGCATATAAACATTGAAAAGGGCATCTCTGCAAGTGCTCAGGTCAGTAGGTTACTGTAAACAACAGAACTATATGTTATTCAACACCTCCTCAAGGTAAAACTTTCTACTGTCTTTGCATCGTTATCTACCCTCATGCACATTCAGATTCATTTATATATATTTATGGTAAAGTAGAAAGGATGCGAGAAGGCTCCTTAGCAAATCTTTTACATTAGATTTTTAAAGAGAAACTGAAAGAGCTCTAAAAATGAAACAATGAAGCTTAATTGCGAGTTCTAATCTACTGGAAAACATGAAATCAATTAATTTCGTGCATTGTTTGTATGTTGATTCAGCTTAGCGCTGAATGAATCATCAGTACTGGGCTATATGCTACAATTGTGTTCTTGCACGGTCAGAAGAGTGCTGCTCAACAATTCTTCATTACAACAGCAATCTGTTGCATGTGACTTTGCCCTCTTACCTTTTGCTGTCGCCTCGCCATGTCGGTCGGCTGCTTCGCATTAAACGGATAGGCAATACAGCGCATCACAAAGACGTAAAGCTGAAGCCTCTTCTTTCTCTTCTCTTCCTCCCTTTGCATCTTTTCCAAATCATCCTTTTCCTTTTCGATCGCCACTGAGGGGCTTGGGCTCGTTGGTCGGGCATTGGTGCTTCGGCTTGGCTGCAACCCACCAGAGCTTTCGCTGGTCCTGCTTGGAGACACCCGAGGACCACCAGCCTTGGGCGCCGCCACCACTTTGCGCTCTTCTTCCACGACCTCATCCGCCTCCTCCTCGCTGGATGATGGGTCCAACATTTTAACGCAAGTTCTTGCTTCTCTGAAATCAAAAGAGAAATCGAGTGGCGGTTTTTTTTTGGTAACAGAACATCCGTAACTCGCTTGGAAAGTACGAAAGGCGCTTATTTTTCCAGAGCCTACAATCCAAACGCTGCATGAAAAGTGTCACTTACCCTCAGCACGAGTGAAAAAGCTGCTCCAACAGCCAGTAGTCTTCCACTGAATTAAATTGTTGCTGCTTACGTGTTTTCTCCGTTTACCATAACGGATTTAATAGAAGATAACACGGGGAGGCTCGTAAAAACAATTCGCGACTGCTGTTTTTCTGGTTTCCTCCGGCGGTGTGTCAATGTAGTACCGAACGGCACCGACAATATACTGACAATGAGAGCGGAGAGCTGACCGTGGTTCTGAACTGAAGCCGGAGGGGGAGGGGGTCATTGACGTGGTTTCCGCGACAGCCACTATCGCTTTTCCTCTCGCGTGCGGTATTCACATTAATCGACCCTTAACTACAGCAGCTCCTGAAATATTAGACAACATATTTTGTCTTTTTCATAGTATAGAACTTTATCCATGACTTGATTTGACTGATTTTACCGAGATCCATTTACATGTTGGCTTCCAAAACTGGCATAATGAAAAGATCTCACACTAAAACTGGTCTGCCACATATTATACACTGCATTTCACATTAAAACCTGCTTGATGCTAGCAGTAACATTGTAAATCAACATCTAAATCATTATTTCCGTCCAAGATGTTGTATTTCTTAATTTTTGCAACAGGACAGTATAACAGGAAGTGAAGCTGGAGAGAGAACTGCCCACAAGGCTATCAGCACCCTTTCCTTTCATTTACTGACATCAATTTCTGTCATGTCTACTAGATACTTTGATATTGTTGTTTTTTGTTGTTGTTGTTTTGGCAGTTCCGCACACTTGCACTCTTATATAAGTTTTATTTACGTATTTATAACATCAGTCCTTAAGTATTGTGTTTTCTTCTTGTTTTGTTGAGGGGAATCTGGGTACGCTCAGGCTCGTTTTAAATCCAGTCACAGTAACATATGGGCAGTAACCCATTTAACCCCTCCTGTAATATATCAGTAATCAGAATTTATATATTTAAGTGTTCAGATATAAATTAAAATAATTTTTTGTGTTAACATTTTGCAAGGCTGCTATACAGTCACTTGATTAGAGTTGTTTAATTTCACTTGTACATTTTTGCTTTTTTTGCAATATCGCAACAGGACAGTAAGTATTTGCAACAGCAAGTGAAGCGGGAGAGAAAACTGCCCACAAGGCTATCAGCACCATTTCCATCCATTAAAATTAACATTAATTTCTGTAATTTCTACTAGATACTTTGATATTGTTGTTTTGGCAGTCACTGGGCCTGTTCCTCACACTTGCACTCTTTGAACCATATGATACAAGTACAGTTTCTAGTTTCATTACATATTTATAACATCAGTTCTTTAAAATAAAATGTATTTTCGGTAGTCCATACACTAATTAAGTGATAAAAAAAGCATCAATACAATGTTCATCTCTTTATATTTTACCTCCAAAGTTTTCCCCAACATCATCTGATTCTGAAGCATGTAAGTTTTGATGTGACGATGAATGGTGGTATGCTCTCTTGACCATGTATAGTAAAGCTGCTGTGTAGCTAACAAGATGATAAATAAAGACTACAATCATGACATGGATGTGTATTTGCTTGCTTGATTAGTTAGTCGTTTTAAAATACAAAAAACAACTTAAAAGTTTGTGATTGTTGAATGTATGACTATAATTTATATGTAATTTATGTAAAGTTAACTATACATTTTCTTTTACGCACCAATAAAATCTCATTAGACACTTTCTGAGCCTTTGAATAAAAAAAAAAAATTATGCCTGAACATTGGATGATTAACATACTATTTTTATAATAGGAATACGAATACAAATTTTTATAACATTTTATAAAACAGGCTTCTACTGTGTACTGAAGGAACAAATTCTCTGAATGACTCTGAATGTGACTCATTATGGTCTTTACACTGTTCTCAATAAAGTCAGGGTGGGTTAGAAAGCTTTTGTGATATGAAAAGAGATTAGATATGTTATTGTAAAGATATCCTGAGGCAATTCTTCAAATATAAATTATACATTTCATGTAGATTTGCTGGATCAGTAATTACCCTACTAACAATATTCATAAAGATTACATTAAAACTATGCAGAAAAAAAAACTCATGTCATAAATCACTCTTAAAAAGGCTATTTTTTGGTGTATGAGATGCAGGCAATGTTTACCTGCTTGGGAAATAGCTTAAAATATTACTGATCTATGATGGTATCACAAACTATTGTAAATGTCCAAAACATATTTAAAATCCACCAAGATGACACCATCATATTTGTTTAGGTTTTTATTTTACAATAAGGAAAGTAAAACAAAAAGTGTTTAAAATGCCTGACACGTTGAGTCCATAGTTTAACTAGCTTTTACAAGAAAACGAAAGCAACAGGCAGCACAGCAGCTTTTTCAAGCGTTAGATTGTCAGGAGCTTTCTGAGTTTATGCCCCGCCCGTTTTTTACGTCATCGAACGTAGACCAGCGTCTCCTTCATACGTCCAGCCTGACTCCGCCCACTTTCCACCCCGTTGTGTTTGATACTGGACGATGCGACCTATCCGTGCGCGCCCTCACATACATAAGATACTGAGGTGATCGCGTTTCATTACATTTTCTCCTGGCAAACCCGAAAGGTATTGAAAAGAAGATTATCGAGACTGGTGTCACGGGGCTCGGATCACATACACACCAGTGAGAAGCGACACCGTTTCGCTTTTACTTTGTCCTCGATGATGGCAGCTCAGGATTTCAATTTTTTACTTGCAACGGACTCTTATAAGGTAGGAATCGCCTGGCTCGAGTCGTTTAGCGACAGAAACGCAATAACGCATGACAGAACTTTGCCTGTTTGACAGTAGCTCTTTGTGCTTAACCGTCGCATATATGGAGGGATAAAACCAACTTTGACCTTGTAAATCGATTAGATGTAAATGAAAACATGGTTTAGAATAACCTACAGTTGTGGCAAAATCGCGATTATTGCGTTTTCTTCTAGTTTTGTTGAGGGGAATCTGCGTACGCTCATGCTCGTTTTAAATGCCCCACTCACTGAACGGCTGAACGCAGGGGGCGGGGCTTATGCGGAATGACCTCGTGCAGTTTTTTAGCTTCGCCGAAGGCCATAGCGCGTGACGTCACGTTGCTCAGTAATCTAGGAATCGAAACTAATTTTTAGAAAACCACTGTTTAATAATAGCAATAATGACAACAACAGCTTTCCAAATGACTTAATGTTCTACACACACTGTTAATGTAACCTTAAATATAATCTAAATAATTAAATCTCAAATCCAGTCACAGTAATATATGGTCAGTAACCCATTTAACCCCTCCTGTAATATATCAGTTATCAGAATTGACATATTTTAGTTTTCAGATATAAATGAAAGTGATTTTGTGTTAATTTTTTGCAAGGCTGTTATATAGTTAGTTGATTAGTGTTGTTTAATTTCACTTGTGTTAATGGTTCAGGTACGGAATCCGTTTAAATGCATAAAATCAAAACATCCAGCAAACCAGATCTGAAATAGCATGATTTGGAATATTTAGTGTTACAAAACAATTCATATGCATATCCAATACTATGCATCTTTTTTCAAAATCTGTTAAACCTAATGTTAGGTAATGTAACGCTCAAAGCATTTTGGCATGTGACTTTAATTAGCTGGGTTTAATTATCCTACAACAAATGTAAGAATCTCCCCTCCCTTAATTCTCCATCTTGGTTAATGCTGCCTGGCCAAAGTTGTGTGATAATCTTTGTGCTTCACATTAGTCTTTGACCTCTGTCAAAACAACCAGCCTCAAATCCCGTCTGGATCTATGTTGAAATCACGCAACAAAAATGAACTGTTACCTTGTTTATAATCTTATAATAGGATAACTAATTGTTTTTGAGATTTTGGAACCTGCTCAAGTAGAATGCATGCATGTTATTACTCAATGCTCAAACATTCCTCAAGTGGCACATATAATCCATTGTATCTATACCTAAACAGGTTGTACCAGGTATCATTGATGAGTGACTCAGGTTTGGGTTGATGATCAGGTCCACTCAGAGTTTCACAGAAGGCTAATCAAATTTCCTATGTGTTGGAACACCCAACATTCATAAAATAGTTCACATCTTTCATGTCTTTCTTTCATGTCTTGCGTAGTTATTTTGGCCATTGTGTTGCTAATCTGATTTTAATTACCAATAATAGTTTTTTTTTTGTTACAATTCAGCTCAGTTTGTAAGTCAGCATAGAATCTGTAGGAAAAAAATAAAAAGTCCATGGAAGTCAATTTTTCCTTATATAAGCAAAATAAACTTTCAGGGTTGATCTGATAAATAATCTGGGACAACCAAACTAATGGAACATCACACAGACTATTATTTGTCTCTTAAGAAGCAGATAGAAATATATTTAATTTGTTTCGCTTTGAAGGACACAAACTAAGCTCTCCATTATGGGCATCAGGAAAGTGGTCGAGTGTTGTTTATGCAGATTGTATCACAGGGCATTGAAGACCAGCTGCTTTTAAGTATTTTGTGTCCAGGATATAATGGCAGGTTTGTGCTTGTAAATCAAGACACGGTTTCATCCCACCCCAGCTGTAGCTTGACAGTATCAGCAAACAGTTAACAAGAATTTGATTAAATGTCCTGATAGCCTATCTATGCACACAGCTTGAAGCTGACAGATTGGAGAACAATGAAGTGCAATTATTCATAAGTTTGGGGTCAAGGGTCAGTTTTTTTTTTTAAGCAAACATTAAATTGCTCAAAAGTGATTGTAAAGACATTTATAATGTTACAGATGGTTTATATTTTTAATATATAATGCTCTTCTGAAACTTCTGTTGATCAAAGAACCCCCCAAAAAATGTATTGCAGTTTCTACAAAAATATTTCAGCACCACAACTGTTTTCAACATTGATAATAAAATAAATGTTTCTTGAGCAGCAAATCATTGTATTAAAATGGTTTCTGAAGAATGGGACACTAAAGACTGGAGTAATGTCTTACTCCAAACTTTTGAACAATAGTCTCTGCTGAAAAATTCAGCATTAAGTAGGTTTTGAAGCTGGGATGCTGGTTTAAGCTGGTCCTTTTGCTGGTTCATAAACCAACTTAAACCAGCATCCCAGTTTCAAAACCTCCCTAACCAGCTTATGCTACTAGTACTAGGGGCCTATTCGTAAACAAGTTTATCAAATAAGCCAGGTTTATTTCAGTTAGTCTGTATTGTATTGTCGGCTGATTTGTTTTAAAATTAGTTAGACTAACCGAAGCAAGCCGGGTTTATTTGGTAGACGTGCCGCTAGTGAATTTGAGATTGTGTAAACAAGTCTAATACTCAAAGGTTTTTTTTTGTTGTTTTTTTTTTTCAGATTACCCACTACAAGCAATACCCACCCAATGTCAGCAAGGTCTACTCCTATTTCGAGTGTCGACACAAAAAGGGGGGGCAGTTTAACGAGGTGGTGTTTTTTGGCCTCCAGTATCTTCTAAAGAAGTACCTATCAGGTAATTTCATCTTGATCATTGTGCAACCCCTTCAGTGATCAGAAAACCTTTGTGAGGTTCCGCTTGGCTAACATAGACTTACTGTTTGTTTTTGAGTTTGTACATTTATTGGCAAAGACGGAACGTTTTTTAGTGTAATGTCATTCACCTGATTGGGTAATGGAAAACTTGTCCAAAAAATGCTAATAGCACACATTCCAGAACGGTTATAAAGGACGGACATGCAGTCAAAACAAGCTGCAAGAGTTTGAAAATGTAAGATTTAAGAAAGAAAGCCATACAGTTTTAAAACTATTCCTTAGTTTACCTAAAAACTCATTCTCTGTCATGTCTTTGCAAACCTGGATAATGTTCTTGTGTGAAACAAAAGGAGATATTTAAAAAATCTTTAAACTGTTTTTGTTCATATAATAACAGTCAGCGGGGTTCAGAAAAGCATTGGAGGTCCAAGATATTTTTAATCATTTATTATTTTGTGCTCCACAAAAGAAAGTCATACAAGTTTTGACATGAAGTGAGAAAATGCTGTCATTGTGTCTTTGAGGTTTATGCTTTTACCCGTTGAATTTTTTTGTAAAAGTGGTCATGGACACAGACCTGCCATGTTAGAGAAAGGTAAAAACACTTTCCCGGATAGGGATTAGATTAAGCCAGGACTAGACCTTTGCTAATTTAGTACATTTGAGAATTTTTAGAAACATGTCTTACAAAAATGCATTTCATGTGAGCGTTTTAAGACCAAACAATGATAATAATGTATTTTAAGATATCTCAGTGCAAGCTTTTTCCAGTTTAGACAGCTCTTAGCATTTATTTTAATCTAGGACTAGTCTTAAACCCTGTTTGGGAAACTGCCCCATTAAGTCCACAAGAACAACTTGGTTACATAAAGCTAATTCCCTTTAAGCTTAGCATTTTATTTAAAGTATTCCAAGAAAGCGTGTATTTTTTGGTTTGTTTTTCAAATTGCAACCATGAATAAAATGTGTGAACAGCAGCATTTTGCCCTCCTCTGTCTCTTCTGACTTAAAGTTTATTTCCAGCCAAACTATTTGTACTTACTCTTAACACAATGAATGTTTCATTGCATTTTAAGACAGCTATTCTGGCATTGCACTTGGTTGCATTCTCCCTAAAAGAGGTCGCTGACTCTGAGAAATTGTCATTTGATAATAGTTACTGAGCAAATAATTTACTGTATTATTTAATGGCCTGCTAGTTTAGTATTTACATATTGGACATGTTTAAACAAGCATATGGTTATAAACATCTTTTATGTATTTTTGTATTATATAATTGTATTATGTGTTTTGTATTTATATAACAATTTATATAAATATCTTGCAGGGCGAGTTGTCACGGAGGAAAAGATTCAGGAGGCGAAAGTCTTTTATCAGATGCACTTTAAACAGTCAGTGTTCGATGAAGAAGGATGGAGGAAAGTTTTAGAGGTACAAACAGAAGTTCATGTCCAAGTCGAAGTTTCTTTTCAGATATTTTCATGACTTTGAAGTCTGCTTACTTTGTTCCTGAGATGAGTGCAGACGGAGATAACGGCCACCTGCCTTCTTCCTTTTCCTAATTGTTTTGTCAGAAATGTGATGGCCGCCTTCCAATCCGTATCAAAGCAGTTCCAGAGGGGAAGATCATTCCCAGAGGAAATGTTCTTTTCACTGTAGAAAACACGGATCCAGATTTCTTCTGGCTCACCAATTACATTGAGGTATATTGTTTTCTTTCATCTTTGCTTTTTTTATACAGTTTTGCAAGAAGCCAATGCAGATATTGCAAATGGAGTTGTTCTGCAATGTCCAAATGAATGTTTCGAAAACTGTAGGAAGAACACAAATAAATGTTTACAGAAGAATACTTTTTTTTTTATTCTTGCTTTCAAATAAACACTCTTTTTAAACTTTATTCATCCAAAAAAAAAAAAAATTATGATGGTTTTTCAAGGATTTTAAGCAGTACAACTTACTTTTCTTGAGCCCCAAAATATTAATAAATTAAAGTGATTTATGATGGATCATGTGACATCGAAGATTCAGCTTTGCAATCCCAGGGATACATTTTAAATAACATTTTTAATTTTAAAATTTAAATAGAAAAAATATTTTAATCATATTTTACAATAATGCTGTTTCTACTTTATTTTTGATCAATTAAATGCAGTCTTGTTGAGTATGAGACTTCTTTTAAAAATCTTTTAGGGGGGAAAAAGTCTTACGGACCCTAATTGTTGAATGGTAGTGTATAGGGCTGCACGATTAATCACGGGGGGAAAAAAGTCATGTGAAATGACGGCGATTCACTTCTACATTCAGATCATGCTACAATCCACTATTATTGATCATACATATCACAATAACAAAACACTGTTAGTTCACCAATCAATAATAAATCTCAGTCCCTTTTCTTCTCTCCCCCACTGGCCACTTGTAGGCCCGGGTGTATGGGAATTGAAGCAAAGAGCACAAGTTCCTTTTTTATTTATTATTGTTAAAGGTGCTCTAAGCGATGTGGCAGGATTTTAGTTTGATTTTATTTTTGTCTTAAACCGTATGCATCACCCCTTAATCGTCTTGCTGTCTGCCCTATAAATACATTTGGAGAAAACCCACTTAAACGCTCGTTAAACCCCACCTCTTCTTGCCGATTGGTTGGCCGAAGTTTGTTTTTGTTTGGTGTACGTCCTGCACCCATAGTGTTTTGCAAGATCGCATAGAGCACCTTTAACTTCTTATGTTCAACAACGTACGTTAAAAACTTTTACATTTTATTTTAAGGGGTCTAAAATAAAGAAAAAAGACAATTTTCTTTATAACTCCAGCAATTTGTTATACTGAAAGTACTGTTGTTTTTGTACTTGAGTGCAGTAAAATTAGTTTATCATGGAAGAGAATCGAGATCTCGGTTCAAACCGTGAGTCAAATTTTAGCAAGAATCATGCAGCCCTAGTAGTGCAGTCTAAGGACTAGGTCCAAACAGCATTTAATCAACCTTGAAAGACGTTGCTAAAAAAGGGGTGTAACTCAAAGGGTCATATCAAACTAATGCGAGTTACTGATTCCCTTCACAAAGAAAGCTTTGAAGGCTGTTATTAACTGATTTCTTTATGATCATGTGATCATTGCACATTTTATCATGTTTTTTATGTATTTGTTTGAGACGCCACACAATTTTGAAATGAGCCATATCTGATCCACAGGGTTTTGTTGTTGTTAGTGTTAGTAAAGCAATCTTAACAGCAACACAAAGTCCCCTTCAATGTTTAACTTTCAGCATGGTCTGTAAATCTGTGGCACATGACTTCATATTGGATGATTCTGCCGTACCGTTGTTCAGGGTGAGAGCAGGCTTTGATTTCCAGCATGCTCCTAGCTAACTAAAAAAACTGAGGGAGGTTTTGACAGGCAGGTGGTGTCAATGAGTACATGAGGTCATTGGGTACTGACCTGGCCTGCAGCCTCGCACAGCAGCTTTTACTGGCATCATTATGTAGACAATAGGCAATTCTTTGGCTACCAGGTCTGAGATGAATGCTTATAAAAATAAAGTCACTATGTTCATCATGGATTATATTTATTCAGGCATTTGACAAACACTTTATTTTATATATACTTGTTATCCATTCACGCATTTCCTGGGAATCAGGCCCACTTTGCATTGAATGCGCCGCGTTCGACTGTTCTACTGGAACATTGTAGTATGCAATATATTTAATGACATGTTCCCAATGGTTCCATCACAATCAGATAAAGTTGCTTTCCAGATCCTTTGCTCCCTTCTGCTCCTCAGTGGTGGAACAAGCAATAAAATACAGAAATATAAAATTAAATTGTATATTTATAAATTAGAGTTGCAGCTTTAGAGAGTAATGGCTTTGATTGTAATAATGCAGTTTCAGAAATCACGCAAAAGTAAATTAAGCAATTTTGTGATAAAACCACAGTTAATTTTTGTAAGGGCTGTGATATCCACATTGAAGAAATTATAGAGGCTCTGTCATCTATAGCAAAAAGGTGGCCAAAAATGAAAGATTAGGTGGATATTTAAATTAAATCTTTTGTCAATAGCCTATTAAATTATCTGTTTGATTGTCCTGTAAGTATAAAAGCAACCATTTTCTCCCTTTACAGACATATTTAATAACATAATGTACATAAATGGTTTATTTTGGATTATATGATGTATTTTAACAGTGTTCTTTAGTGAAGCCGTATAATTATTAATTAGCCAGTCATTATTCCCTTATTGTTTTTGTATAAAGATTTGAAGTTATTGTAAAGGTCAAATTATTACAGACATAAAAACATGTTATTAATGTCAACAGCCAAAAAAGTTTCACAGGATTATGAATGTACCTGAAAGTGATGTACGGGCTTTTCAACATCTTTTTTTGTTCTATCATATGGGATGGTGCCCCCCTACGCAAACAGGGAACAAGTGTGCAACCTCCTCCTGACTCACTAAGACCATCTCAACCATCAAAACCTTTTAAGAAACCGATTGAAGGGATAGTTCACTCAAAAATGAAATTCTATAATTAAAGGTGCACTTAGTGATTTTTGAAAGACTTTTGAACACGTCGAACAGAGACCTAAAACATGCTTGAAGCCAATCAGCAGCAAGGAGCAGTATTTTTCAATGATAAAAAGAAGAGAGCACTCCGTTTGATTCTTCTTGACAGGCGAGTAACATTGATTTTGCTTCATTTCACACAACTTTTTTTTTTTTAATATGCTTGTGTGGCATCTTCGTTTGTTTCCACTATTATTATTGCCATGGTTGCGTACGTACGTGTGAGGTCGGAGATTTCAAAATAGATCTCAAACCTATTTCAGAACACAAATGAAGATATTTTAGTTGAATTTCTGGAGCTCTCTGACCCTCCCATATGTAGACGGCAAGGATCCTAACATGATAGGAACACTCTCCAAGAGGCGAATTGTTAAATATAACTGTTTTTGTTTAATTTTTGCACAAAAGTATTTTCATAGCTTCATCAAATTATGGCTGGACCACTGATGTCACATGGGTTATTTTAACGATGTGGAAATTTAATGAAAGTTGCAGTACTGTACTGTACAGTGTTGTTGGTTCTTATATGGTAAATTGCTCTCCCTCACTGATGTTCCTCATTTGTAAGTCACTTCAGTTCAAAGGCACTGTTTAGTAAATGTCATGTAGATGTCATTGAGTAATGCACCTCTTATCAGTGTCCTCCAGGCGGGTTGTCCCTGTAATGAACTGGAAGTTGCTTCAAATAAAAGAAATGGTATTTCTGCTTTTGATTAATTGGTTTTTGAAGAACACGCAGTAGTATATCAACATGTTAATACCTAAAAAAAAAACTGTCTATTATTTCATAATAATATATCATAATTTAAGCCAAACCTGACTGGAACATTTATATCCTTCCTGTTGCCTTAAAGGTCTTATTGGCATTCTGTCAACTTCATCAATGAGCACAGTTTAAATAATGATGTCAAGACTGGAGAGCAAATATGTAAAAACGGTTCAGAATTCTTTGTCTTTGTCAGTTCCTGACGTGCACATCCATAAGGGGCCACAAAATAATGAGTTGTGGTTTAAAGGGTCAGGGCCATGAAAATTGTGAGGGCAATTACCAGCCATCTTTGTAATGCTCTGACGTACATGTGATTGTGTGTACATTCTGTTCCTGCAGACGATGCTGGTCCAAATGTGGTACCCCATCACCGTGGCAACAATCTCCAGGGAGTTCAAAAAGATTCTGGCCAAGCACCTGAAGGCCACGTCAGGGAGCCTGGAGGGTCTGGACCTCAAACTGCACGATTTTGGCTACAGAGGGGTGTCCTCACAAGAGGTACGATCGGCAATTACACTTCCTGGTTAGGACAGTGTTGTTATTGTTAACTAAAACAAAAGTTCACTGTTATATAGGTGCTTACTAGCATGCTTATTATTAAAGGGGTCAGATAATGTTGCTAAAAAAACATTGTTTTGTGTATTTGGTGTAATGCAATATGTTTATATGGTTTAAGTTTTAAAAAATATTCTTTTCCACGTAAGTCTTTTTACACTTTGTATTGAATCGTGACTTGTAAACATAACATTTACCGATTATGTGAAAATGGAAATATCTGGAAAAATATTGGGAAAACGATATATCGGTCGATCTCTACTTCTGGGGCAAATGAAATCAGACATTAATTGGTGAAAGCAGAAAATCTGTTCCTTATGAGACAAGGCCATTCCATTTAATCAAAAGGAGATCAGACCTGACCTTTTGAAATGCTAGCAATGCAGACCACTCTCGATTTCTGTATTTTTGAAGGTAGGAGAGCCCTGATTGTTGGCCGTGTTTGAGTGAGGTTGTCACGCTAATGGATTTTCAGTTATCGGGTGGTGCTGTTTGAAGAGTTGTGCAAGTAAAGATGGCTGTTTGGCTCTTGAATCGGTCTGTCTGCTTTGTAAAGGTCAACTTTGCCAGGTTTCATCTATATCACACAGTGACGGGTTCAGGTGTTGGGTAACTAGTGATAAGCAGTGAGTCTGTTACTGACTGGCTGGGCGTGCTGAGTGTAGGAGACCTTTGTGTGTGAAAGTGAAACCACTGGATTCTGATGAGGTGTGACATAACCCCTCTGTGGTGCCCTTTTGAGACCAGTATGCCATGATCTAAAAGTGGACATGATGACGCAGCCTTCATAGATCAATCCAGCAACCTGTGCAAACAGAAAAGGTGCATTTACCATTAACATTAAAAAAAATGCTTATAGGTTTAGATCATAAAGCCAGCTAGATTTACACGTCTTCATCTTTCTAATTAACTTAAACCAATATTAAAAAGAAGGTTCAAGAGAAGTGATGCTCAGGGGCATTGCTAGACCTGACTAGAAATAGTTTCTCACAGATTTAAACTCCATAATACCACATCACTGAAAAGGTTTGATTTGATTCAAAATTTTTATTAGATTATTATTTTTTTTTATAATTAATATTTTATGAATTAATTACCTCTTTGTAACCTCATAGCATACATAAAGCCATGTAACTGTTTAATAAAAATTATTATCTTACCTTATTTGACCAGCAGAGATTTGAACTTGCATCCTTTGTAACATAATAGCACATATAATACCACTATACTAAAAAGGTTTGATCATTTGATTATTATTTTTTTAAATAAATCATAATAAATAAATAATTCACAAGTAAATACAATGCCACTGTACTAAGAAGGTTAAATTTTTTTGTTTTATTATTTAATTAATATTTTTTTTTTTTTATGATTTGTTTTTACTGTTTTAATATTTTGTTTTGTTTTATTTTAAAGAACATTTTTATAAAGCAGAGATTTTGAGAACTTGCAAACTTTTGTTAACCGCATTGGAAATATAATACCACTTTACTATTATTTTTCATTTTATTTCATTCTCTTCTAACAAAAGCTTGTCATTTATTCAAGATCCATGTCATGTCTGGCTAGTTGTGTGCTTTTAAGCCTGTTTGATCACAGGCAATTTAATGAAGTATGACTTGACAGTATTCAATGTCATTCTTATGCAGGACTTTGCCGGAAAAGTAGCAAAGCAAAAACGATTTTAAGAGAGGACCAATTGGGAGAATCTAAGAAAGCCCGAAGCACATCTCCCTCAGCAGCTGACAGACTAACGCAAGCTGTGTAAAACTATCAAGTATCCATTAGGGACGGTGGGATATTGATAGTGCATTTTCTAAGTTGCGGTTGACTGTATTAATGATGGCTTCAAGGGAAGATTAATGATGCCAAGCAGAGTTTAATGCCTCCGATACTCAGGGTTCCTTCTCGCACTCCAACACGACTCTCTTCTGTTCGGGGGACAAGCAGTGATCGATTTCAATGCTTTAAGAGGAGAGAGGTTCACCCAGAGTGAAAGTTCTGTCATTATATACTCACCCTCAGATCCTTCTAAACCTCTACGGCTTTTGTTCATAAGTGGAAAAATGAAAGTTTAGCAGAATGTATAAAGTAGTATTTTAATAGTTACCCATACAAGTGTTGTGCTTTTTTAAAGTTTAAATAGAATCTAAAAAATGACAAAAATTACTAACATTTAAACTGAAAAATAAAAAAATGAAAATCCAAAAATAGAAGCTTATTCAACATATTAATAAATTCTACAATAGTATACTCAAATAATACTGGTATTTCTGCTGATCCATCGTTGATCCATCAGCTGTGCCCCTCTACTGCACTGATAGTTACATGACGAGCTCCCTAGGTCCTTGTAACAATCACAGCGGCAGACTAAAGCCTTGTTGTAGATCTGATTTCCCATGGTTGATATTAAGCCCAGATCTCATCAGTTCTTAAATTTAAAAAAATTAAAAAAAGAAATAGACTTCTCAAATTCCCACATAAATATACACCTTCTGGTAGCACAAGAAATATTGATGCTCTCCTCAGGAGGCTAAAGAGATTTCGCTTGGAACCAAACGCATTCACTTTTCAGAGCAACAACCTTGAGGCCATCACTAAAGGGCTAATCCCCCATGATTACTCTGACCCTGCCATGAACAAATTGAGACAGTCAAAAACGTGAGTGTCTAATCAGGGGAATACAGAAAATGTCTCCTTTGCTTTAAACTTGGTACGATTGACTATAAAGGTCGAAGTTCAAATCTCTTATGGACTTGCTTCTTAAAAGCCAATGTCTATGAGACAGTTATAGAAACAGAATCAACATGACGGGAGTCGGCTAATGTTGTAAATGCTGTGAGGGAAATCTTTTTAGGTTTCACTGCAGAGTTGAGAATGTTATTGGAAAATAAAGACTTCTGGGACTAGGTTTACATTTAAACAGGTTAACTGATTGATTTCTGTTCCTTCTTTCTGTACTGAACTAGTCAGCAGCACTTGGTGGAGCCGCTCATCTGGTAAACTTCTGCAGCACAGATACAGTGGCGGGTCTTCTGATGGCACAACGATACTATGCATGTCCTATGGCTGGGTTCTCCATCCCTGCTGCAGAACACAGGTAATGCACATGCGTACTTACTGCACACTTCTTTCATCAAGGCATAATCATGTTTACTGTAGTTTTGTGTAACATCCTGCCTAAAACCTGCTCGTCTGAAAGAAGTAGGAAGAGGACATGAATTGATAAATATTATAATAGTATGTATAGTGCTAAATAATAATAAAATGAAAGTTCTTTAAAGGGATAGTTCACCAAAGAAATTCTTTAATTTAATTTGTGTTCCGAAGATGAACAAATGTTTTACAAACGTCAGCAATTAATGACAGATTATTCCTTTATGATTGTTGAACATTATATAATGGTAACTGGGAAGTCTGGTTCTGTCTGAAACTTGTTTTAATTTAGTTTATGCAATTTATTTATTTAATAATTCAGTTCTAAACTGTTAAAAATAAATGAAACCCCTTTACCATTAAATAACTCTAAACCCATATGACTGCCTTTCACGAAAGGAAATAGTTGTTTGAAGATTGTAATGCTTGTTTTTTTTCCATAGAGTTACATTAGGTTGAGTCTGCATCTTTCAAAACTTCAGAGCATAACACAGAAACACCAAAAGACATGCATGTGATTATGCTGTGTTCGGTGTCTGAAACACGACAATATAGAATTTGTGTTTCCATTCAGTAAACCATTATTCATTGTGACCGGATTAGGCGAGTTGAAATGTGGAGAACCAGATTAATACAATTCAAAAGAATGATTCACTCCCAAATCCCATTAACTCTCATGTTAGGGCAGATGATTTGTAGTCATTAAACGGTATCATATGGCTTCAGAACAGCATTCTGTGTGCTTTTGTTGCTTGAAAACTTTCTCCCTTTAAGACTGATTGGGCAGCGAGTCAGTTAAACAGCTGCCTTCGATTTCAAACAGCTTGTGTCGTGAAATCCAACGGTGACGTTAAACACCTGCATGTTCATTTGCATTTGTTCCGTTGATTCTAATTAGTTCTATTAGTAGCTACACATTCATCCATCTCGCAGCTGTAGCGCCTTTTGTCTGCGTGGTTGAGTGCATTTCCCAGTATAGCTCTCAGTCTTTATTTCAAATCATGCCCCCATTTCTTTTGTGACGTCGTTCTATCCTTATATAGTTCAAATTTAAGTTTTTCTACCATTCCATGAATCACTCTGACATTTTTATAGCTCCGCGGCTAAGCATCGTTAGACACTAGTGACTCATTTGCAAGAAATTATTCTTTCTAATTCTTGTTTAGCAAAATGTTATCCGTTTAAATGATGTACAACACTAATTAGAGAAGCCCCACCCACTCGTGCTTTATTTAGTTTAAAGGTGCATTATAAATAAAGAAGGTCTGTCACACTTTGGTTCATGTTTTTGTAGTACCATCATCTCTTGGGGGAAGAGCAGAGAGAAAGATGCGTTCGAGTGCCTGCTGGACCAGTTTCCCTCTGGGCCTGTAGCTGTGGTTAGCGACAGTTATGATATTTTTAAGGCTTGTAAGCACATCTGGGGGGACAAGCTGAAGGAGAGAGTGATGGAGAGGAGTGAGGATTCTGCACTCATTATTCGTCCAGACTCTGGGGACCCTGCTCAGACCCTTATTGAGGTGTGTATCATGGGCCAAGTGTGGAGTAGTGTTCACTACAGACCCGATTCAGTGATTGAACTTTGTTTTACAAACAAATAGGCTTTTTCCAGCACTGTGACTTGAGCTGGTAATGCTCTAGAACAGTGCTTCCCAAACCTGTCCTGGAGGACCCCCCGGCCTGCACATTTTGTAAATCTCCCTAATCAGACACACCCAGTTTAGTTCTTGCAAGTCTCACTGACGAATGGAATCAGCTGTGTTAGATGAGGGGGTCCTCCAGGACAGGTTTGGGTAGCACTGCTCTAGAATATTGATTTTCCTTTTAGATTAGTTTGTTGCTTGTTTGTACTTGATTAATGAAATAGTGGGGCTAAGATTGATTTAGCCGGCTTTAATTTTCACTTGCTTCTCTCCTTTTATTTGTCTCATTTTCAGGTGATAAAAATTTTGGAGGAGTGTTTCGGATGTTCTCAGAATTCAGTTGGTTACAAGGTGCTCCCATCATTCCTGCGCATTATCCAGGGGGATGGAATTGATCTGAACTCCGTTAACGAGGTAAACTAAATGTCCAGTTTTTTATTAAGTTACCTACTGTATCTCAATAAACTCCCCACTGGAAGGATTTCAGGGAAAGTATGGCGGATACAACTCAAATATCCTTTTGTTCTTTTATTTGCACTCACATACATGGGAGTCATTCACAATCTATGTGACCTGAATACAAACATTATTCTACATCGTCAGCTAGTTCGTGATGTTTCCTTCGTTTAGGCAAACAGACGTTAAGTTATAAACCGGCAAGCATACCAACCCTGATCAACAACAGACTGAGAGAAAGAAAAAGAAAGGGAAAAAAGGCGGTGCTTACTACTAATGCATAAACAATGTACTCTAGCTGCTAGAAACGACACTGAACATATCTGCACGCTATAACATATATGAATTATAACACAAATGTACCTGCATTCAAATATATAAATAGTGGTACTTATACAAACTTATTTTTTGTTTGAACGTCCTGGAACATAATATCATTTATAATACACATATGCAAAACAACAGTGACACTTGCAGGAAAGCCTTACACTAAAAGTTTGGAGTCAGTAAGGGTTGGGGCTAGCACTAACAAATTGTTAATATATTTTACATTATTTAATATGTTGGGTAAATGCAACTTTGGATGAACAGAAAAGACTCTTTATTTATTTGTGACATTAATCATGGTTGTGTGAATTCCTTAGTACAGACTGTCATATGTTCTCACTTTCATTGAAGCACAAGATGCTCTTTTGGAAAATTGTCTACAAATCATACTGGGGAATATTCAGCTTTTACATAAAAGAAAACCTGCCAGTAAAGCAAAACATCAAAACAAATAAAAGGCTGAGAAATCCGTGTCAGTTTTTCGGTTAGCAAATTATTGCACAAATGAAATGCAAATCAAATATTTATGAGTAATTAAAAAGAAATGGATTATATTAGAGAAATGTCGTTTTAGACCTTTGGACCTCACTTGGGTGTCCTCATATGGCAAGCATGTTATCGCATAGTAATATTGTTGTCATTAAATGTGTTTAATGGTGTGTACAGGATCAACTTTATTAGTAGATTGTTGATCTTAATCTGATCAGTATTTTTTGCCTGGCGCAGATTCTTGAGAAACTGAGCGATGAGGGCTGGAGTGCTGAAAATGTGTTTTTTGGTTGCGGAAGCGCACTACTGCAGAAAATCAACAGAGACACGCTAAACTGTGCCTTTAAGTGCAGCTATGTGGAGACCAATGGCAAAGGCGTGAGTTTCTTTAGCGTTTCACTTTCAAAGCATTGTTTAAATAAGTTAAAGTACATATGAGCAGCATTATTATTATTATTTTTTCTATTAACATCGTGACCTCTGTGTTTGTACAGATGGACGTCTATAAGCAGCCAGTGACAGACCCGTCTAAAGGATCGAAGCGTGGTCGTCTCTCCCTGAGGAGAAATTCAGATGGCTGCATCGAGACCGTGGAAAGAGGAGCAGGCAAACCACAGGAGGTTCGATCAGATCTCTTTGCAGCGTCTTAACCTATCATATCCCAGATTTTTCCCAAAGGTGGCTTCTATGAACATACTGTGAAACATTTTTGTATTTAATGCTTTATTCTTCTGTTAACTCCTTTTGCAGGACATGCTGGTGACTGTGTTTGAAAACGGGACTATTCTGCAGGAGTACACTCTGGATGAGATCCGTAAAGCTGCTCAGCTTTGGGAGGAAGACATGAGCCCTTCCCAGCACAACAAAGATGACACTACTCTGGAGATTCACCAGAAACACATAATGAACGGTGTGCATTAATAAACACAGTATGCGCACTGTTCTAAACACTGCCCCCTACAGACCAACCACAAACCTATTCCACAACACTCAGATGTTCATCAATATAGCGGAACACAGTGTTGCCAATACTGTATACAAATGCATATCTGACTTCTGAGGCAACACTTAAATTTTGAATTTGGTTGCCACCGTTATTTTTAATCATCTCCTCCTTCATTTTACCACACTGTGAGATGCCAAATATCTTCATAATATCAAATATCTTTGTTGGTGCTTCAGAAACATCTATAAGTTTCAGGAGTATATTGACGACAGGGTTTGCATTCGATTGATTGTAACGTCGTTAAAGCATCACCTGGCAGTACGTTGATAAATGAAGGAAACTTCATTTGAGGTGATCTCATGATCCTATCTGGGCTTCTGCACCAGCAATTCTGCACATGATTCTGATTTCTGATGTGACGTGCAATGACACTCTCTGAAAATGCAAAAATTAGATTTAGAAATCACTATCTATTTCAGTTTTGGAGGATTTTGGGTGTTCTTTTAATATTTTTGTAGACACCCATAATGCCAAGATAGCAGTGATGCATTTTTTTTTTTTTTTACAATAAACAAATCCGTTTTAAACTATTTTCATGTTGTGTGCAACATAGAGATGCACAGTTGAAAATGATCCACTTGCTTTGTGTCTTCTTGCTGTTACTTAGCTCACGTACATTTGCTTCCTGACTTTTCAGAATAATACTTTTGTTGGTGAAGATGGACAAAATAAATTCTCT
Source organism: Enteromius afrohamiltoni (assembly GCA_034779775.1). NCBI lineage: Eukaryota > Metazoa > Chordata > Actinopteri > Cypriniformes > Cyprinidae > Enteromius > Enteromius afrohamiltoni. The sequence continues at coordinate 14,004,290 of JAUYWG010000045.1, forward strand.
GGTGCTGTTTAGAACAGCAGGTTGATCCTGATGTTATTAACACTATCAATGAGTAAATGCTACATAGAAAAGAATCCAATGTTTTCCTGATCCTATTTACAGTGTGATTTATATGGAGTTGGTTTTAGACTTCCATCTGAGATGCGCAGAATACATTATACAAACACTTTGCAGTATTCTGTCCAGATTCAGCTGCTGATGGTGCCTTAAAAACCACTCAGACCTCAGCGCCGGTCACTTTCTCTTGCTTTGTCCTTTCCTCCCCTCATTTTTTACTCTTAATAATATTGTCCATCGTGCTCAATTTCTCTCATCCTTCTGTGACTCACATATGAATGATGTTCAGTGATTGCTTTTTTTCTGTCAAGTTTCTGTCCTCCATATGCTGATACTGAATGAGATGTGCAGTGGGCTTAATTACAGAGTACATTGATTATTGAGTCATCATCTTTGTTTTCCAGGTTGCTCCGAACATCTGAAATGAAGCAATTTGACCCTACCTCTTTTTTTTTTTTAAACAATAAGAATGTATATTAATATGAAGTGATGATCCTTACACTTAAAAAGCATTTGTTCTGTTGTGTAAATACTCGTTAATGGTAGTTTCAATTATAAATTTTGTCTTGAAATTTTAGCGTTCTTGTTGCATTTTTTATTTTTTTATTTTAAAGAAGCAGTATTTTGAATCGCTTGACAAATAGACAAGCAAACAGAAAAAAGATATAATAAATATAACTTGAACTTCTTCGTCTTAATATTTAAATGTCTCATCTTTTTTATTTAGTGTGTGTTTTTGTAATTTCGAAAGAAAATCAAGATTTTGTAAATAGGGGGGATCATAGCCATCAAAAGCAGTGATGGCTATGACGGTGCCAGTATGTCTGGATTTTTTCCCAGGTTTTAATTGCATAGACACAGTATGCCCTTTTGGAAAGACTGGCATTCCATTCCTTTTCTGCTATGACAGTTATGAAGAAAGCAAAGCAAGGACTGTGACTTTCAGAATGAATGACTTTTGAGTTGTGCCAAACAAAATAGAAAAGTCTTTATTTCTAAATATTAGTGGTTCAGTTTATATTCACCCAATAGCGGTTTGCTTTATGATTTATTGTTGCACTATTATATTTTGTTCAAATGAAATATACTTTTCAAACACATCCTCATTGACATCATAGAATACCTTGTCATTACATTTCACTCTCAGAAGAGCCCAGAGCTGTCCTTGGGGTGGTAAGCTAAGGCGCAAAAGTTAAGAGGTATACAGTAGTCGACATTCAAAGTGGATCAAAAGCTTTCATTAAAGTTGTAAAATCAAAAACAATACCAATTCTTGTCTTAGGACAACTTTGATGAACTTTTATGATCCACTTCAAATGCTGACTACTGTATACATTGTTTACGAACTCAAGTGGGTTTTATTGTATATTTTGGTACTACGGTACCACCCAAGTGGCAGTTTTGTTGGTGTTAGAGTCGTGGTTTTTCCATAGCAGACTTTGGGTGAGTTTTGTTGATTTGACCATGTGCAGCATATTTGTATAATTCAATTTCGCCCACTGAAAATAGTCACACTCTTTCTATTTAGACCAGGGTTTAATTTGCAGAAGTCAATAAGCTTTGTATGGGACATTTCAAATTTATGCGCGTTCTTTTATTTTAAATCCAATATTGATGTGGAAACTTTAAAACACTTTTTCAACATTTAAATCTAAAGAGTGTTTTGTAAGCTTTTTTGGTGAAATTACAAATGTTTGATACACTTCTTAATCCTTTTTGAAGAATTCTACAATTCTGCAGCGTTTAATAGCTATAGTCAATCTGATCCAAATCATTTGCATAAAAACCAAACCATTCTTCCTGAAATCTGAGGGTGTTTTGTCACGTACTAAAGATACAGTCCTGAAATGGAGCCCTCTATCGATCATTTTACTAAGTACACTTCTAATTTCCCTCTGAAACCAGGAGGGCCGTGTTAATACTAAATGATTAAACCTGAAGTTATTCACATCGCAACGAATCCGAAACATTAATTTCCTAGAACGTCAAGGGATTCTATGTATCCGTTCTAAATTCTAAAATATGTGCCAAAAGTCTGAATGGAATTATAATATTTTTTACTTTCTTTATGTAATATTGCTTTTCGAATGATGACTTTTTAAAATAGTGAACATGCCAATCAGTACACCTCATCCGTTGCTCAGCGCAGCACTCATAATTAATATAGTTATAACGTTACAGTAAATCCAGAAAACGCGCGCTATGCTGGTGGTTGTTTGCGCAGGTAATAAAACGAGGCTTGTTTTGTCCATAAATGTCAGTCAGTCATATTTTAAATCAACATTCGCAGATCAGAGAGCAAATGGCATGTAGGAAAGCATCTCGGAGCATGTCTCTGTTAATTGGCTAACACCGTTGTCACTGCTAACAGGCCGCTCGGCGCTCATTGGATTAGTTGCTGCTAAGCAACCTAAGAGGGTTGTCATGGATTCACGTGTGAAACGGTCTGCTGACCACTGATAACAGGGTGAGGGCGGAGGTATCGCTCCAGCTCCGTCGCACCTGTCTGACATTTGCGATTGTTCAAATGTCACCGGTGAGCGCGCGCGCTGCGTCATGACAGACCGCGTGCATTGTGTAGACACGCATTTGAACAACAGTCAGTTGCATTGGATCATTTTTACGGCGTCAGTCAACAAAGAAGCGCGAATCGTAAGCGGAGCCCCGCTACATTAATTGTGTCATTGCGTCTTCCCATTATTTGGTTTCTCTCATTTGTGCTCATTTCACCCCCGGAATGCAAATTTTAATCCTGATTATTTCCGCCGGATTAGTGGTGCAGAATAAGAGGAGGGATAATGCATTTAAACAGCACAATTCCAGAATCTCGCGTTTTGTCTTTTATATTTAAGCGTATTTCACTTCTTTTGTGTTTCGGTATGAGCATGGTGATTGGTTTAGCAGTCTGGTGTGAAAATGGAGCTGAAACCAAATTGAACGTCGCACCGTCTCCATTTATGTATACTTAGATGGTTGTCAAAAAAATCTGAAATTCAAAAGAGGAAGTGCTCAATCAGAAACAGGCAGAAGGTTTGACACTGCAGCAAGGTTCATTTTCAGCTCTTTAAAATGGTTCTCCCGAAGTGTTTACAGTTAGGATATTCAAATAAAAAGATATTTTGAAATGTGTGTGTTTGGTTTGTTTTTACCCATACATACAATCAAGGTCAACAGGGTCCAGTGTTGTTTTGAAGACCTTTAATATTCATTGTTACAAAACAAAGAACTAAGTCTAAATCTATTCTAGCGTGTTCAACCGGTAAAAAAAAAGAATAGGCTCTATAATAGAGGTTTGGGATGACATGGAAGCAGTGTTGTTATTGTTGTAACAGGCAAGGGCTTATTATATACATTAAATTGGTCTACCTTTTTATAGACACTTTTTTCAAGGCGGTGCATTTATATTTGTGCACTCTGTTCTATAGAACACAGAAAATGATAAGAAGCATTAAAGGAATAACAATCCATCTAAAGCACAAAGACGCATACAGTAAATGTACCTTAATTGTTTGTTTGGTTACAGTGCGGGTTTGTCTAACAAACTGTGCAACTGCCATCTAGTGTTAGCAAAAAACATGCCTAAATAGACCTTAGTCATGCACACTATTATGGATTAAACAAGAGTGTGAGGGATAGACATAGGCCTAGTCGTTACAATTTATATATTCAGAAAGACTTTTTATCAATGGAACGATCAGCAGAAGATGATGAAGGTGACAAATGCATGATAACCAGCTTCTATTTCATTCTCTGTAAAGACTAGTCTCTCTTCAGTAAAGATCATACTGTCTCATTTGCCTGTTCTCACACATAGTGCTATGGCTAACATTCATAGGACCTGGGAAAAACATGTAGGCCTACATTGTACTGAGCTCAGTGAGTAAGTATATGGAAAAATAAAAGTAAATATATGGAATCTTTAAGTTTTGTAGTCTCCAATTTTCATTTATTTGATCAAAAATACAAGGTAATATTTCAGTTAAAAAGTATTTATACATGCACACTCATTCATGTTCATATTCATTTGATCAAAATGGAAATGGAAAAGACACAATATTGTGAAATGGTATTAAAAAATAATGGATTTCTATATTTTAATATACTTTTTAAATTGTGTTTATTCCTGCCATTATTGGTTGGAAACGTATCGTTTTAAAAAAAAAACATAAAATAACAACTTGAATTTGTTTAAATAAAATAAACGTTCCCTGACATAAAATAGGTGGAAAATATTTTTCATATTGAATTGAAATGTAAAAATGCTCTTTTGTGTTTATCCATATATATAATAAAACTGACAAAAACAATAAAAGGACAAAAGCTTTACCTAAAATGAATAGTAAATTAAATAACACTGCGAGAATATTCAGTGACTGGCAAAAATCATGCACCAAATTATCTTTTATTTGTGCCTAAAGGGAACTGAACCCAGGTGTTTGCAGTCTCAGGGTGTGATGAGTGTGGACACCTGTCTGTGTGAGGAAAATGTTAGACCTACTTCAGTATCACCAAAGCGTTAGCATGCAAACAACATTACTCCATTTCTGTGTCTTTTCACATTTTCTGATCTCGAGAATCCTTTGTTTGCGCTGGAAAAGGCAAGGGCAACAGCTGAGATGGCATCAGGTGTGTGCATGTTTGGGTTCTTTTTCATAATAACTGAAAGAACAGTCATCGGGCTAGACTCGACCTTGGAATGGCAGGCAAATGCAGACTTAAATGCAAGTACACACTAATGCACAGTGAACTTTAAATGAACAGTGTCTAACAAAAAATCTCTTTAGGGCTCTTGTCCCTGTAGGCTTCATTCTGACACTTACATTTCCTGAAGGCTTTTTCGCAGTATATGATCTAAGTGAAATTAGGTGTGTGTGTGTGTTTCAAGATTAACTATGCCTCTGACTGATTCCAACTGACTTTGTATACTGTATACATACATGGTGATAAATATAGCCTAATATTATTCTTTTTTATATGGGTTGAAGGATTTTATAAGGGTCACGAAGTGTCTTTTTTCTTTATTATTTTTTACTCAATTCTTCAATAAACACAAGCAAACCAAATATATGCTTTTTCATATTATTTTCATATTCTTATCTTCAATAATCACATGGATGGATTTTTTTTTTTTGCCAACCTTCTCGGTATAATTAAAATCAGATCATATTATGTAATATAGCTGAGTTGGAATATCTACTGTGTTTCCCCACACTTGAGTGAGCTTTAAGCAAATGTCACTGAACATAGAACTAGCTACCCTTAAAATACTGAATGGTAAACTGCATAGCCTAATAAGTGGCTGCTAGACATTTAAAAAACGGTTTTATCTTGTCAAAACCAAAACAGTTTGTGCAAGCTGCTGTTTCCTTATTCTTACTCACATTTGAACGAGTGAACAATGTTCAAGCAATATTTGATATACCCAGTCAGACAATACTTTTAACTGATAAAACTATATTTCATTTATGTAATAAATTGTCCAATAGAGAAAAGCATTACGGCCACGGTTCATTTGATCAAACCCAATCCCTGTCTGTCTCCATGGAGCTCCAGAGCGTCTTTAAAGCCGAACACACTCGGCTCTTTCCGTACAGCGAAATGTTATTTGTCGAAGGGACTCGGCTCTTTCCCTGGGAATTCGGCTTTCCGAAGTAGAGGGTTGTTTAAAGCCGAAGTCTTTCGGCTATCTTCGTATGGAGAAATGATTAACGCCGAATTTACTCGGCTCTTTCCGTAGGACGCCGCGATTACAGCCGATTCCCCGCTCTGCGCTCGCGACTCTGGCACATCACTCATTTAGCGTTGTTTTGGTCTTGACCCAGCGCGTTTCTCTCAAACAAGAAAATGGAAACCGCTAATCAGGTAGAAAATAGCGTTTGTGCATTTGACCATATCTAATGAAAATGACGAAAAATGTTTCAAATGTAGGCTACTGAAATGCGGCTAACCAAACTACATTAAAGGACGCTATTCATCATGTTCATTTGTTATTACAGATTGTGTCACTTGGGACATTCCAAGTTCTTAAATTACCTTTGGGATTTATCCGCGTTCTGGAATGGGTAAGTGTGCTTAAAACACGGGTTTTTCCTCTCACGTTTTTCTAACTCTCTTTCAATTACTTTTCTCAATTGGCTCTATAAACTTGGTCCAGGCATATGTGAGGGAGTGAGTGTTTTTTCTATCTTTTATTATTTCAGTCATATGCTGCAGTGAGTTTTGAATATGTAACCTTTCTGTGGCACAGCTGTATTTATAATAGGATCCTTAATCCATTTGCTCAGTTTTATAAGAAGAATCTGAATCTGGGCATGTTGAACGGATATCTTGCATAGCCTATCTAAGTTTTTATAACCGTGTCATTTATTTAAACATGAAAATGAATCCTCATAAGTGTAAGTGACATTCTCTCTATGCCATGATCAATCCCATATTCATGAACCGAGGTACTCGGGTTTATATAACGCACCAGCAGTCAATTCATTTCAGTGGTTTTGCTGTTACTCACATTCTACTGCCATAAAGCAGCAGTTGATGAATGTAAATGAAGCATGTTTTAAAATGACCTCCAAACTTGATGTGTAAATTGAATGCAAACTGTAATATAGTTAAAGATTTAGTATTGTAGTCAAATCATTGCAGATAGATTGCAGAGAGATTTGATGTTTTATTTATTTATTTTTAAACTTAACCAGTTGTGTTAATGCATCTGCTTCAATATTATTCCTTGTGCAGGTATGGTTAGTCCAATATTGGTGCAGTATGAATGACTTGGTGTGTGTGTTGGTAAATATAATGACTTGTTTTACCTTTTATGTAGACATGAGGTAAATTATTTTAAACATCCTGCTTGATATATTAGGATTGTTTAATCCTGTTGAGTTTAAAACAAACCTTCATTGGTGACTAAACGTCAGTATAAGATCTTTAAAGTTTTTATTTTTAAATGTAACCCCATAACCAAAAATTACTGTCCGGCCACTAATTATAGCCTCTAGTGTGAAAACAGCTAAAATGTGTTTTCCCACGGCCATCTGATGAGTGTGGGTCAGGGAAGTGTGTGTTCCACTCCGCCATGGTGTCACACTCCGGTGCTCTGACATAATCTGCTTGATGAGACTCAGAAAGTATCTGATCTCTGAGGACATGTCCAGCTTCTGTGCTTGTGTGTCCATCTGTAAGGTTGTAAGTGCTGCTATGTGGCTTTAGTGCTTTATTATCAGACACTTTGCACAACAGCAGGATTCCCAGGAACTAAAACTTCCAGGAAATAGTCATTTCAAATAGGAGGCTATAGCACATAACAAGACGTGCTGAGTGCTCGGAGCTATTAAAGTTAATTTACTGTGTTAAGAAAAAAAAGTCTGGCCTGGATTTAAAAAACTATTTGAAATGGCAAATTGATTGTGTTCTCACTTTGTACAGCAAGACGTAGTGATAAAACTGGTATATGTTTCCCAGATGATAGAATAGAATAGAATTACTAAGCCTCACCGATGCTGTCCCCAATGTTCTCAGCAACGCAATTGCACAAAGTCAAAAGGTCAATTGCTTTCCTAGACCCCTTGTTCCTCCTCAAATGGATAGAGATGTGAAAATATAAACATTTACAGCACCAACCATAAACGACTCTGAGCTATGCAAATGTCAGGCAGACATAAGTGGCAACGCCATTTTGGATAATTATTGCAATTGAATGCTGGGGGATTGGAGGATGCGATGCATCTTCTCCTGAGGAAATTAATCTCCCTGCTCTCCATTTGAAATGTCCTCTAAAAAAAAAGAGAGAGAAGCTTATCACCGGGGAAACATGCAGTCTTAATCACTTTTGGTCACACAGTGGCTTTTCTCCCTGTGTTTCTGTCTGTGTATCTCTCTCTCTCCCTCTCTGCAGGTCTTTGGCTTTGTCTCTGCCTCTGTAATTTCCTCTCTGCCAGTTTTTTTACAGAGTGATTCCTGCACAGCCGTCCTCTTGATATTTGCCCTCTCTCTAATTCTCTCAAAAGTCATTATTTGTGATAATTAGCCAATTATTGAGCTGTTGAAATAAGATGACTCAGTGAGACCAGTGACATATTAAAATATGTAAAATTATGCATTTTGGATCATATAATATATATAATATCACATACATTTTCTAAGACAAATACAATACAAATACCCCAAATCTTCAATAACGCCAATTTTATTTGTTTACCTGAATAAGAAACCTGGAGCAAAATACTTCAGTGAGTTTATGAAGATAATTCATTTGAAAAGTGCTTTGAATGATTTCAGCCGGTGTGATTCACTGGAGTAAAGCTGACTTAACAGGAGGCAGGGTGTTTTACAAATTCACAGAAGTAAGGTTGGTTGACTACATGGAGATGTTTGTCAGTTCACTAGAAAGGTTGACTGACTGTGGGCAGATGTGCTTTGACTGCCTGTGCGCAGATGTGCAGAAATTCATCTGTGAAAGGCTGGCTGTCTGTCTCTCCGTTTTTCAATCTCAAGTCTGCAATCGCATGAGGCAGCTGCTTCATGACCCACCTCTTTAGCACATGGATAGGACACAACAGAAACTGTAGAGCTGAGTCTTGTGATTAATGAGCCAACAAATAGAAGAATTACTACAGTAAAACCTTACTTTGGTAATATCCCAGTGATTTGAGATTCGGTTATCACAAAGGCCGGAGCTACCAGCGTCAACACATAAGACCTACATGCATATAAACATACTTAAAACACACGCTCAAATATACAGTCGAATCACATCTTGGTCGGGTGGCTAAGTCTGACTAACCGCTGTGACAGTCACCTCAGGGCAGAGGGAGGGGCTTACCCCATTTAATATCACGTGACCAAGTAGCCATGGAAACTCCATAGGGAGACAGCAACTGAGGAAAAGAAGGGGGACAGTGTTTTAAAAATAAAATGAGATTTTATGCCTACTTATGATCAGTGAAGCATACAAAGACCGCCCAGATACACAATGGCTGTTATAGGCCTGAGTGCATTGTACAGACAGGTAATGAGCTCTGGGAACATCCATTGAGTGTTTTTAAATTCAACACAGATTATCTCATAAAACAACTGGGATCTGGAAATTTTCTTTCAGTGATATACATACTTTTCATAGTGAGCCCCTTTTGGGTTCTTCAAAGAAGCTTTCAGCGAACAGTTCTGAAAAGAACCATGTTTTTCTTAGTTTAAAGATAACTATAACGATAGTTTAAATATAGCATGCTATAATCACTGTTGCAAGAAGTGACTGATAGTTCTGTGGGAGAACATGGGATATTTTTACTCCTGCCACATACTGGGAATCATTGGAATGAAGCGTGGCATGAATGCAGTGGTTGGGGGATGGAGAGGTTGCTGGCATGTTTGTGTGTATGTATATATGCTTGTGTGTGTGTGTGTATGTGTATTCAGCAGCATTTAGTCACCGACCAGAAACCTTCAGGAAGTATTACGCGCTGTCTGAGAGGGATGCTGAAATGTTCAATACAGGCTGAAAGCAGAGTGGTACAAAGACGCGTCGCTCTTGAGCATGTGTTGTGTGTGTGTTCAACCATAATAAGAGATGAGTGAATGCTTTAATGTGACACAGGTGCATTCTGATCTATATCCACTGACAAAACCAACAAAATGAATAAATAGGACGATGTTGCTCTTTTGAGTTCACATCTTTTCTGCCGTTCTCAATCAGTTGCTATGCTAATGTTTTCGATCCCACCTTTCTCCTTTCCTATAAGTTCAGATGCTGTCAGGTTTGGTGGTTGTCTAAACAACTACACTGTAAAAAAATAAAGGTTGAAAAAAAGGTTAAGGCAACCATTTTTGAGTTACAAATAAAAGTTGAGAAAACTCAAAAATTGCCTGAAGCTGGTCACCTTAAAAAAAAACCTTGTTTTTTTGTTACAGAAAATGCAGCTCATAGGCCGTAATAACATACTGTTATTAAAATATAATAAAATATGAACAAAAATATATATATACCTTTTAAAACAAAACAAAAAAAATTTTAAAACAAAAAATTACTTAAACTTAAACTATGTATATATATATATATATATATATATATTAGTGCTGTCAAACGTTAATCGCATCCAAAATAAAAGTTTTTGTTAACATAATGTACATTCATAATGTATTAGGTACACACACACACTTACATTTTGCAAACATTTACATGTATTTTGTATTATACATTTATGGATGTGATAAAAAAAAAATATATATATATATCAGTTCAGATACAAAAGCCTCTTAAACCCTATCTTGGTCAAAAATGAGATAACAATAATGAGTGAGAATAATGCTCCACACATAGTATAAGGTTCATTAAGTACTTATATAGTACTATAAAGTAGCCAAGAAATGCTAATTTTAAATAAAAATATCAGACGTACTTAGGCTTCTGCATCTGAACTCTTCATATATATATATATATATATATATATGTAATGAACTAAAAATATAATATATAAAAATAATAATATAATATAAAAAAACTAATACAAAATAATACAAATATTGATATATAATTATTATTATTATTATATTTCTTTAAAATGACTAAGATATTCATTCTGAGTGCTGTAAACACCAGTAGTGCCATGTAAAGTAAAATATCTCATTCCCTCCATTTTTCTTCTCTTTCCATCACTTCCCTCTCCTCTCGCTGGCTTTCTCCCTCTCTCATTCAGAATAGCTGTGTGTCTATGAAGGCAGTAGGTCTGTGTTGGTGTAATCTTCTCCCCCTCTCTTCCTCTCTGCGCTCTTCATCCTTGCCCTGCAGAACACAGCTGGTAAAGCTTGATAAACAAGCCACGGCATCGTAACACTCACCCGCTTGTAGTCACACCAGTGTGCTTGTGTGAGAAAGAGCGAGACAGAGAGAAACTGAGAGCAGAGGGATGGAGAGGAGAGCGCAGCTGTAATAGATGAGAGGAGAGGGGGTGGGTCTCCAGAGCTTGAAGAAAGAGTGTTTGGGGTATGTGTGCATGTGTGCTTGTTTGTTTGGGGAAGCGTGTGCTCCGTGATGTGAGAGTGTGCATCTAGTGCAGTGGTGTGAGTCACACTATTACGCCACACTGTCCTCACACACGCTGAAGACTTTGACTTGTAGGGTTTAATTCTGACACTTGTGGCATAATGTTGTGTACCACAAAAAATGGGTTACAGTGAGTACTTTCAAGTGAATGGGGTCAATGTGTCAACAAGGGTTATTTTAGTATTATTTATATAATACTATGATATTGTGGTAAAATACAATGGATACATTTTGAATAGCTGTTATTTTTAGGGTTTTCGTTCATTTTAAAGAATAGTTCACCCCCAAAATAACATTTCTGTCATCATGTTTCAAACCTGTATGACTTTCTTTCTTCTGCATAACACAAAAAAAAAAAAAATTTCCATACTAAGCGAATGGGCACCAATGTTGTTTGGTTACCAAAATACTCAAGTAAAATGGCATCGGGATCAGAATTCTTTTTCTTTTTTTCCCCTCCAAATATTTTCATTTAGCTTTTATTTATATTTATTTCAATATTAGTTTTAATCATTTTTGCACTTCAACTTTTCTCATTTTAATGTATGAAATACTTAGTTTCAGTTCTTGATGAAAGTTATAAAAAAATTTACAACTTTATTGCCATGACAACATAATGCATGAAGCAATTTACAGCACGTTGTAACAGAAAAACTAATGCAAGTGCTTTTATAAAATTACTGGCTTTGCAATTCTCCTTTAAAATCCTCTAAAAGTTGGTCTCATTTACTTTAATTGTTTAAGCTCTTCACAGTAACCTCCTTTTTTATTTCAAAGGAAATGATTTTTTGTGTTAATCAAAATTCCACAAATGCTGTTGATTAAGCTTAACCCTTATTAAGACCCCCAACACACACACACACCAAAAGGAAGCCATATTAGAATGGGTTCCTCTGCTTTAATTACTGCAGATGAGATAAGTGAGTAAGTGGCAGTAGCAGGAACAGATTGCAGTATCATCATTATGACTCACCTGCCCCTTCTGGGTCTCAGAAGTCTACATTATCTGCAGTACAGTCATTGTTGTACAGTTGTGTGATCAGTACACACTTATTGACTTGGTGTTATGTGTCTAAACGATTTGCTGAGTTATTTCCAAGTTATTAATTACTGTTGTGAAAACAGTCTCCTACAAATTTGTCACTGTCTGTGACTCTGTAAGTGCTCCTTCATAGCGTTTTAAGGCTCATCTCAATGCTGCCACCGGATGGCGCTAATTGCTTAGTTTTCATTGTAAGACATCACATCCACTATTTATTATATAATCATCCACTTAAATAAACCTAAATGACAAAAAAAGACCAAAAAGGGCAAATATTGCGAAGCATGTTGTTTTCCTGGCTGTATTATTGGTAATTATTACAAGGCTAGAGTTCATGTCTTTTTATGCTAATGTTTTTACATATGTAGAAAATATTACTTTGTCGCTTAGAATAAATAATTGTTTAGTTCTGGCAATCTTTTAAAATGTTACAGCTCGAAGGCACCTAAATGTATTTATACTCCTTTTAATTATTTTCTAAGAATAAAATATTTCTAAATCTAAACGTTTTATTGCATTTTGTATATGTTCTCATGAACAGGTTAGTATGTCCTGATGAGGGCAGCTTGGTCACAAAACAAAAAAAAGCGTTGCTAAAAGTAAGTCTGAGTAGTAATTGTGTCCAGCATGTAGAGTCAGACACAGAGCTATTGTCCCTTTCTGGACCTCCATTATGGTGAGCTCAGTGTAGAAGCCACATTTAAAACAAATTAGCAGTTCTTTGATGATCATCAGTACGCTGTCGATACAGGGCCATGCTCCACCGATTCACATAAATGAGAAATTGGATTCCTTGAGTCTCTCAGGCTAAGACCACTGGGTTTAAATAAATACTTCCCTTTGTAACTCAATACTACCCACAGAAGAAATTCATTTCAAGCACGGCTTGGAAGGGCTTTTTCTCAATCTGATACGCTCAGCTGTAAAATATGACATCAGCTCTGATTTTAGGCAACTAAAATGTATTATTCTTTACAGATTTTTTATTTATTTAAAGGGACTTGAAATTATGCATACATTATCTAAATACAATCAAAACCAGCTATTTTATATCCATTCCAGCATGTCTCCCACTGGGAGGATTTCTGTATGATCTCTGATTCTGTATGGTCAGTGCAGCATGTGTGAGTGTGGATATCTGTACCTGTGTGTGTGAATCAGGGAAGTATCTGAAGTTGTTTAGCAGCCCTTGTTCTGCTGTAGCTCAGGTTTCAGTGAGGCTGAATGATCGACACATCAAGGGATTGTAGGAGCTCTTTGCAGTGACACTGTGGTGTAGGTGGCTTTGAAGATGTGCATGAGTTCTTCATTGAAATGCATTTGTTGCATTGGTCTGAGTTATTCAGATCGACTGTAAGTACAGAATCAGTAAAGAAAAATGTGGACACCCTTAATCTCATCAGATTAGATGTAACTTCAATGTGGTTTGTTCTGTTAGTATATTTAAAGGACGTAAATAATTAATGATGGTTTTAGGTTCACTACAGTGCCCTCCACTAATATTGGCACCCTTGGTAAATCTGAGCAAAGGCTGTGAAAATAAATGTGCATTGTTTATCCTTTTGCCGATTTCAGTCGACACCACAGAACCTCGTTTAAACTCACCTGCACCGGCGAGCACTGTTGATCTGATGATCAGCGAGGGGCTTTGAAGATCCAGTGCACTTGTTACTTACCTTAGCCTCAGTCATCGAGTTCATGGAGAATGACCAGGTGATCCTCGGTTGGGTTTTAAAGCTCACCATGCACTTACCTGTAATACTCACCTGCTTGCTCTTCATCCTATCCTGAAAAAGGAGATCAAACTACTGTCCATCTAATGAGATAAGTCCTCACCTGATACTCACCTGTATGCGTTCGAATGATCGAAATATGTCCAGGAATGCTCTATTGCCTAACGCCCTGGGACGATCGGGCTCTTAAGACTTTGTTCTGGCTTGGACTTGATCATCAAATAGTGAATTAAGTTCCTGTCTTCTACTATCAAGGTTCCCTCGCCCAGCTGATGGCCAAGGTAATACAGCTGGGAGGTTCCTCCTTTACGGCTGTGAAAACTAGCGACACCATTCTGATGCCAGTTCCCCAACCTGGGAACCAAAATACTTTACCCAGTACTGTTATCAGTCAGATCGGCAAAACGAGCAACAGCCCCAATTTCCGCCCAAGAGCGCTGATACCGATCCCCAAAAGTCCAGTCTGCCCATCTCAGTCAGGAGTGCCAGTCTCGTACCCAAACCCAGTTCCTGAGTTTCAGCCAGGAGAGGCGATCCAGATTCCACTCCTGGAGTTTCAGTTAGTAGAACTGATCCTGACTCCAATCCCAGAATCAAAGCCAGGAGAGCTATTCCCAATTCCAGTCCCAAGTTGTCAGTCAATAGAACCGTTCCCTGATCCAGTCCTAGAATTCTGGCCAATAAAGCTGTCCCCGAGTCTAGTCACAGAGTTACGGCTAGTAGAGCCGATCCCGAATCCAGTTCCTGAATCCCTGCCAAAAGAGCCAATCCCGATTCCAGTTCCAGAGTTTCAGCCAGGACAGCCAATCCCGATTCCAGTCCGTAATTTATGGCCAAGAGAGCCGATTCCGAGTTCATTTCCTGAATAACGGCCAGGAGAGCCGCTCCCGATTCCAGAGTCTGCCAGGTGAGCCAATCCCGATTCCAGTTCCAGAGTTTTGGCCAGGACAGCCAATCCCGATTCCAGTCCCTCATTTATGGCCAAAAGAGCCGATTCCGAGTTCATTTCTTGAATTACGGCCAGGAGAGCCGATCTCGATCCCAGTTTCAGAGTCTCGGCCAGGAGAGACGATCCCAATCCCCATTTCAGAGTCTCGGCCGGGAGAGCCGATCCCGAATCCACTCCCTGATTTATGGCCAGGAGAGCCAATCCTGATCCCACTTCTCGAGTCTCAGCCAGGAGAGCCGATCGCGATCCCCGTTCCTGAGTCTGCGCTGCAAGAACGCCCTCCAGAGTCTGCGCTGCAAGCGCACCCCCCTGAGTTCATGCTGCAGGATACTGCTACAGGCAAATACTGACTCTGGCTCGGACAGCCTCCAGTATGCCCACTGGGACAATAATCCAAAACATACATCAAAATAAACACAATAATAAGTCACTGAGCCCAAAATGAAGCTTTTGCCATGGCTGTCCTAGTCCTCTGAACCCTGAGTGAGGTGAACGAGCGAGCTGGTAATCTAAAAGGTCTGGAGTGATTCTGGATGAAGGAGTGGTCTCTTTTCTCTTATCAGGTGTTCTCGTTTTTGTAAACGTTTTTACTGGATTTTTGGAATCTATTTCTTAAGTCTCATAGTTTGTATTTTATTTGATTAAAATTTTTTAATATTTAAACTAAAAAGACCTGGAATCTTTTTATTTATTAAAAAAAAACATAAAAAGCATTTTACAGAGAATACCTGAAAATAATGAACAATGTTATTGGTTTTTGGAATGCCATCAGAACTGTTGGGTTTTACCCACTACCTATTAAATTTTTATGTAGTAGAGAATCTGAGTTTCTCTAGAGATTTGAAGACCTATATAGTGAGCCACAGGCACATGCTATTTGGTACCTACAACTTTTACATTACAAGAAGGTCTTCTATTTCTGTGGAAGCTCTTCATCTTAAAATCGAAGTGAGGCATTCCCTAAACCCCAGGTCACTCACAGCCTCCACTGAAGATAGAAGCATGACACAGTTACTGTTTGACACAGTTTGAAGTCATCGCATTGCTCCATTGGTTAGAAACTGTGAAGGCTGAAACTCTTCTGGTGGGGAAAGACAAAGAGGGGACACCTCTCCTCATTACCAGCTCAACAAGTGCTACGCACATATGGGTCGTTGAGAGAAGCATCCTTTCTACTGCCTGTCGAGCTCCCACGCACCGCTCACCTGTTTCACATGAGTCTCTCACACCTGTCCATTAGATTCAGCTAAAGTCGAGTGTGATTCTACCGCTGTCAGACACACTTTCATTTGATTGCATCAGCACAGGTTTGGACTCCTTGTGGCGAGTGGATGAATCCATCACAATAGGATCTCAACTTTAGGACTGAAGTGTAGTCTGAAGACCACAGTGAGGAATCCTTAGGGTAGGCATACACTTTCAAATTTGAAATCATCAGAAAAGCATTTGTTTCAATAAAAATTAACACTAAATAATGCTGGGTAACGCTTTATTTTAAGGTGTCATAATACTGAGTAATTACCTAAGTAGTTACCCATTAGTAGCCATTGTACTTACATGAAATAGTAGATGCATTTAAGCTGTGTACTTACAAGTTGAATGAAACTAAGGTGCAGCTAGATAAGGTGTAAAGTTTAGATATGCATGTACGTTTACGCCAGTAGAGGTCGCATTTTCAAAACAATAACAGAGGCGAAGTTCGATGATGCAACGACGGAGCATTGAACATTGGGAGGTCATTTTCACAAATCATGTTCACGGATGAAGAGCTCAGTTACATCTGTTTTATCACTTAACCACCTGCACATTACTATTACTTGCACAGTGAGTAATATATATTTGCTTACCCGTCTATTAAAACACACACAAGAGTGGAGTCTCTGTCCAGGCCGAGGTTTTCACAAAGCTCTCTCCAATTCGGATGTCAAACACATAACAAAAATGATTATAACGTAACTAATTAAAATGAAACAATGTACAAATTGTAATAAAATAAAATCACGGTATATAAGTGATACTAAAATAACACTGATTTAAAGCTTGCAAAACACCTAATGTTATGGAAAATGTTTGCTGGATGAAACAAAATGTGTGAAATGTAGCACCAGTTCTGGTATGTTAGGGTGTTCTAATACACATCATGAGACTCTAATTCTTATTTCCATTACTTAGACATAAGCTTCATTGTTAAAGGTTGTAGCTTTTCCAAGATGCTTTGGCATGATATGTGAGCAGGCATTTTGTGGTTAGCCTTGAGAAGGCATCATTGTTTTTGCCATAATGACAGGCCAGTGCTGTCTTATATTAAGAGCTGTTGCCTGTGGTAATTAATCATGTTGTTTATTAGCTGGGCTGGCATTTTCCATACATCTGAAATAGGCATCTACATGACATTGACAATAAACGAAAAAGCTGTTATCTTCATGTCAACACTATTGTAGTGCTGCACAGTATCCTGCAGACGTTATCTCCAACCTTAATTAAACACACGTCGATAATTTACAAGTAATTCTAAACACTTCGATGAGCTTGTTCTGTTTGGAAAGAATTGGAACTTACTTCTGCAGGACACTGGCCAGTTGAAGAGTTCTGCTTAAAAACTAAATCCTGGAAGGATTAAGAGCATTATTTATTTATTAATATGATGTTGTTGTTTTTTCTTCTCTTTTTTTGGTCACAAAATATATGGTAAGGTCCAATTCTTGATATTAACAAACCATTAACTATGACTTTTGCCCCATTAAACTCATATTAGTAGTTAGTTAGGTAGTTATTAAGTTAAGGTATTGGGTATAATTAGGAATGCAGAATATGGTCATGTAGATTAAATGATTTATACATTCAAATCAAGCATCTTAAAATCAAGCTTTAAAAAACAAAATACGAAAAATGCTCATCCTGTCAAGGGCAAATACATAATGGTATATATATATATATATATATATATATATATATACAGGGTGGACAAAAAATGAACTGAAAACTACATTATGTAAGACAATCAAGTCTATGTAGCTGAGACTTGATTATTATTGGTGATTAATTCAGTCACATAATCTCTTTCATTTCAATGCAAAACTGTAGCATTCAGTGTCCAGTATGAGACATGACTTCATTGTGAAGTGATTTGGGGACACCCTGTGTGTTCAGGCATGTGTGTTTGTGACTGTGTAGAGCAGCCCCCCGTCCTCAGAGCAAAAGAGGGAGTGCAGGGTTATACTTAGAGAGCCAGGCAGAAGCACCATCCCTCTCCTGAGCTCACATTCCCCCTTTCACCATCCACACTTCAAGACAAACAGATAGAGCAGAGAGAGACGGGGAGAAGATACATCTAATATGTTCTGAGGCTGGATATCTCTTTTCCTTTTAAATGTGTATGGTTATATTTGCTCCGGTAAGTCCTGGCTTCACAATCTCTGTATGTCTCGTAGCAGCCATCAGGTGTTACACAGTTATTTGTTCATACAGTTAAACTGACTTAATATTAATAATCTTCTGTGGTAGTTTTTCTTGTAATTTATGGGATTTTTGTGGTGCAGTTTCTTCAAAAACAACAGAAAGACTCCAGATTTACCAACATACCATTAATCCGAAACCTTTTAGGTACTAAAATTCGCTTTCACCATTCGACTGAATCATTCGTAATTAAAAATGAGTGAAATGTCTGTTTCAGTTAGCTTATGAATGAGGCATTATTCATGATCAATGAAATGCAGAAAACCCGTTTGGTACCAGCCTTTCTCACATAATAGATGTTTAGAAGTCATACTGTATCTATGACAGTGTGCGCTTCTTTGAGTTTACTATAAATGTCTGTAGTTGAATAGATTGTAGCGATTAGATTGAGGAGGTTTACTGCATGTCTTTATGTTACCATGGTGACATTCTGAGTATTAAATGATAAAGGTATCAGGTTTGAAACCTGTATCCTGAATAGACTTTTAAAGTAAAAAGCTAGAACATAAAGCTATAGACTCATAACGGAGTGAATGTGAAAAAGTTGAGCAGAATTTATAGTCCATAATGAATAATGCATTCCAGAAGAGCTTAGAAGTCTAAAAAAATGACCCTTTCATTTTTCATCCCAACATTTTCTGATCTGATTTTGTGGTAAAATATATTTAAAAGGGTCCTCTTATGCTTTTTCACTTTTTGAATTTTAATCAGTGAATTGTAGAACTTTATGAAAAAATGTGCAATAATAACTTACTTAGACCTTTTTCAATAAATACTACGACCTGCTCATTTGGACTACAACATTATTTTCTGGGTTATGTGATGTCATGAAGCAGTCTATTAGCACATCATTGAAATAGTTCCCGCCTATGGGTGGGGAGGGATGAACACTTGGTTGTGGTTAGAACACTTGGTTGGGCGCAGCAGACAAGACAACAACAAAGTCATTACACATACACCTGAATAATATTGTATGCAAATATGTATATTACAATTCTGAAAACTTGCTGATGGTACTATACTGAACAGGGATGTTATCTGCAGAACTTACACTTCACAGTCCACAGTGTTTTTAATACTGAAAATTGAGTCTGTATCAAAACAAACTGCCACAGATAGATTTTTCAAAAGGCTTTGACTTTGTTGAATAAACATGAGAACTGCACATTTCTAAAACTAGTGTGGATGTTTTTATATCACTCTATTTCTGAAGGAAACAGACTGTGTTCAGAAAAGAGTGATTTTTATTTCATCTTGCATGCAATGTCTGATAAAGCAGCGTTCGTGAGCTTTGTGTACAGCCGTTACCTGTGAAACCTCGATTTCTACACATGTACATATATAACTATATAATGTATACATATTTATACCTCTACCCATAGACATATATATATATATGACTATCACTACGTATTGCTGCTCATTGAAACAGTCGCTAATGAGGCGTATACTGTATATATTTATAGCTCTACAACCAAAGAGTATATATACCATAGTATATATTGTAACGAGTCAGCTGCCTCCCCTGGCCATCATCGCCAGCCCGTCCCTTGTTCACCGCTCTTCACCAGGCTCCTGACAGGAGTGCGCAGGAACAAACAGATCTAGCAGCGCGTGATGGTGCACACCTGAGATGAATAAAGCCTCATCACACCACTGTTAAATGCCGAGCGCGCCTCTTCTCGAGAGTCTTTTCTCTTGTGCATGCATGCTGGTTTCCTCGTGGGTCCAGAAAGGGTGCGTTGAGGGATTGCCACACCGCCAAAGACGCTAGCCATCGGACCTGTGGTCCGGACTCTGCCCCTTACCTGGAACCTTCTCCCTCGACCACTGCCTGACCATTACTACCCCTGCAGCACGACGAGGACACCAGATCCCTTCTTTGTTTTGGACACTTTTTCCCCTGGACACTTTATTTTATTATTATTTTGTTCATTAAAAGCCTCTCCGAGGCCTGACGCCACTGCCACTGTGTCTGTCATAAGCTCCTCCCATGACAGTGGTGGAGGCGGAGTCTATAGACAGTGCAGTGGGCAACACCTGATGACGTCATCCCCTCTTGCTCGGAAAAGTTCAGGAATACCTGTACTGGGATGGAGGAGCGACGGAGACGGCCTCCCAGCCACTGAAGGGGTAAGTGACGTTTTTCCTATGGTCGTTTACCTTGTGGTTGGTTGAGGCTGTCGACTAAAACCCTCTTTCTCTCGGTTCCGACGCGGAGCGAGAGGGAGAGTTGCACAGGGAGGAATCAATGCCCACTCTGACAGTTGGGGCCTGGTTGAGGAAGGTAGCAATCCTGTGTGGGCAGCGGTCGGATGACGGGGATTTCGCTTGGGGGAAGGAATGTGACAAGTTAGCTGCCTTCCCTGGCTATCTTTGCCAACCCGTCCCTTATTTGCCGCCCTTAACAAGGCTCCCGACAGGAGTGGGTTTGCGAGAGAGGAGGGGCGCAGGAACAAACAGGTCTGGCAGCACGTGCTGGGGCACACCTGAGATGAATGAAGCCTCATCACCACTGCTGTTAAAGGTAGAGCATTCCTCTCCTTGAGGGACTGGTCTCTGGTCTCGGATTGTCATGCCGCCAAAGACGCGAGACGCCAGACCCATGGTCCGGACAAGGACTGCACCCGTGAGACGGCTGCCGGGCCAGGATGACAGGCCGTTGAATTCTCTTAGAAGTGCAGTGAGGGCCAAGTAGGATGAAGCCGCTAAAGAAGCCACCACCGCTCGCACTCCAGATCTGTGAGGGGAGGGCGTGCGCCCGCCAGACTCTGCCCCTTACCTGGATCCTTCTCCCTCGAACACTGCCTGACCTTCACTACCCCTGCAGCACGACGAGGACACCAGGTCCCTTCATATTTTGGACACTTTTTCCCCTGGAAACTTTATTTTATTATTATTTTGTTCAATAAAAGCCTCTCCAAGGTCTGACGCCAATCCCACTGTGTCTGTCGTAAGCTCCTCCTGTGACAATATATATATACTACCACGCCAACAGCACTTCCCGCTGCAAAGAGTACATTTTAATATATATTCCGCCACAAATCATGATTTACAAACATCAATAGCGTTACCACTGTAATATGTCATGATTTGTCAATATTGACTGCATCCAGAACTTTGTAAAAAAGCGGGGCAGTACTGAAACACTGTCTGTTCATGAACGCACTGGGGCAGCTAACCAGTCATAACATATTTAGTTTTCCGGGAGAGCATGAAGTAACAAAATCAAGACTTAAAGAGCATAATAGGACGCCTTTAAATATGGTACATATTACACAATTTAATACACAGTGCCATGTAAATATATATCAATCATTCAAAAGTTTGGGGTCTGTAATAATTGTTAATCTTAGGAAAACAGTGATGTTGTGGGAAAAAAAAAAAGTATTACAAGTAATTGTAAGTATTTTAAAAGATTTCAAAGTATAATTTATGCAATAGCAAAATAGAGAATGTGTGTGTGTGTATATGGCAAGAATTTAGCAACTACTCCAGTCTTCACTGTCACATGATATTTTAAGAAATTATTATGTGCTGATTTTATACTTAAGAATCATTTCTTATTAACATGTCTTATTTCAACATTATATGTAAAGCA
>JAUYWG010000045.1:14026265-14047801 GCA_034779775.1 Enteromius afrohamiltoni
TTGACACCTCCAGATGAGAATTAATTACTTGTTTACAGTGGCTCAGATTTAATTGAAACTGATCAGTCTCGCATTTCTCCAGTAGGCTATCTGAATAAAATAACGGTGATTAGAGCAAGTCCACTACTTAGACAATGTCTCTTTATAATGTTAACATGGAACTTTTGTAATATAATGAATACTGGTGATGTCATTATTTAAGGTATGGTCAATGTAAGTTATTGCAAAACCTTTTTCTTGTGTAATTAGAATTATTTTAAAGTAATATAGAGAGTTTGTTATCTAAAAAGATCACATCTCTGTTATGTTAAAAACCTATTGCACCAGCAACCATATAAGAGAATATCGATGTAAGATTCGCAATAGTTGATTGCTTTTATTAAACTGTTCAATAAAGAAGTTAATATTAAATAATTTGACACACAGTGTTGCTAGTTTTGAAAGTGGTTTCAGTACATTGCAACATTAGAACGTAAACATAGAAGTAAATGACTCCATGATTCACTTAAATGGCTTCTTGTTTCCTTCATAAATGAATCAGTGTTTTTAGAGGAATCGGTTGAATGAATTAACTGATTAATTGCTCACTTGTAAAGACAATCACTTGAAACCACCTCAGAAACTTGCATGTTCTGCACATTAAGAGGTCATATGATGATGATAAAAGAATATTATTGTGAATTTGGTGTAATGCAGTGTGTTTATGTGGTTTAAGCTTCAAAAAACACTTTAACTTCCACATTATATACATTATTGTTTCTCTTATAACCAACGCCTCCTGAAATGGGTCGATTTATACAAAGCTTATTGTTCTAAAAAAAAAACAACAAAACAAGATGTGCTCTGATTGGCCAGCTATCCAGCACACTGTGATTGGGCAAATACCTCTAGCTTGACGGATGAGCTCGATATATGCGCAATGTCACCAAATGACTTACACTCTTTCAGCATTCTTCTCGCGCATACACTGTTGTACGCGGACAGTCTGTGCTGTCTGTCTGTAACGCATTATAGTTTGAAAATGGCGGCGTCTGCATTTATGTGGAAAATTACGTGGATACTTTGGTCTTTGGCAAGTTTGTTTAGGTATTCGGCCCGACTCTGTTTTCTGAAGCTTTTTTGACCAAAAAAACAAATTTGAAAAAGTAACTTAAAGGTTGTGAGTCAGAAGCACCAGACTGTCCTTGCAGAGGTTGAATTGATCTGCTTTATTGTCTCTGTGCACAGCCAGCATAGACTGCTCTGCAGGTTTTTGGAATCAATCATAAAATGTGCAGGGTTGAACTGTTCTGAAACAGTGTTGTAAAAACAGCTTAACCACTGATTTCTAGTTGTGTCCTCTTTTGGAAGCACAAACAAGGTAGTTTCACCAGAACACCTTACTTAAGAGTCTACAGAACATGGCGCCAGCAACAACATCACAGCAAACATTTGCGTAAACTTTTGGGTAGTGTTTAAAAAATAAACCCGCATCGTGACGTAGAGAAGTGGGGGCGTCTTTAAATGAGCCGTTTTAGGGGTGTATGGACAAGCCAAAACTTTTATAAAGAATATCTCTTTTGTTTCAAAACTTTAGTCTTTGAAACTTCAGAGATCTTATATATGCACTAACAGCTTGTAACACACAAATCACATCATATGACCCCTTTAGTATACTTTCAACTAATAACTTAACCTATATTTTTTATACATTGATGAGAAACAATAATGTCTTAATTCGTACATGTATTAACTGTTGTGCTTATTATATTCTATCAGCTTTTTGCCATCTTTGCATTTGCAACATGTGGAGGCTACTCTGGGCAACTGCGGGTTAGTGTGGACTGCATCAACAAGTCCGACAGCAACCTCAGTATTGGCATCAACTTTGCTTACCCATTCCGGTAAGGCTAATTTAAAGCACCCCTGCGTATTCTCTGCAGAGCAATAGAGAAAGATAATTACCTGGCTTTAATTCAATACTCTAATACGCAGGAGCATTTGATTATGTGGTAATAGTTTCATCTCTATATTCTCTGTGTGCCGCCAGTTACAAGATTTGTCTCTTGGTGAGCACAGTTGGAGTCAGTGTTTTAAATGGAAAGATAAATCACAGCATTAAAATATATTTTCGTATAATATATATATTCATGTGCTAATTGGGCAGATGTTCAGGTTGGTTCAGGCTGATGATTTTATACACCTCTCTTGCTATGTCTATATGCAAATATGTATATATTTGCATATTATATTTGAATTAAATTTAATATAAAATGAGTTAAAATTTAATGCGTTCAAAACAAAACATAATTGTATTGTTAATTTAATTTAATGCAATAATTTATTCATAATTTGTGATATTTTGTATATGGCATAAAATAGAAAAGGTGTACAATGGTATACAATTTAGTTTTAGAATGCCAAGTCGTATCTTTCATTTCAATTATCTCACAATGTTTATAGTTCTGTCTTAAATATATATATATTTTCTAGCAATTTCAGAGATGAGAAATACTCACTCACCAGATCCTGTCTTCATTGTTATCCATTGTGGTAACAGAGCTGAAGTCATATGCTGTCAATTTAAAAAACAGGAGACAACCAAGATCCGTAATATATGACCACCATAACTTAAATTTTTTTTGATAGACTGGAATTCTTTTGTAGTCTCAAATAATATGTGTCCAAGCTGTTGTTGCTGTTGCCCTTAAAGGTCAAGCACACACACAAGATGCCCACAACAATGTGATGCTTTGAAGTAGCCCTCAGGTCTCACAGTATTCAGTAGAGCTGGGCTTCAACTTCATAGTTATCAGAGGAGGACAAGGCAGAAATAGAAAACTAAAGTAACCTTATGACAGAAACTAAGTTAGTCGGTAAATGTTGGCACTGAGGAATACCTAATCCAACCCCAAATTGTATATAAAAAAGGTGCTGTGTTTTTGTACCTTACATGAAACAGGTTAAACCGGGTGGAATTTGACGTGCCGATGTGTGAGGGAAGGAGACAAGAGCGGCTTTACCTGATCGGAGACTTTTCCTCCTCCGCTGAGTTCTTCGTCAGCATTGCTGTCTTTTCCTTTCTGTACTCCCTGCTGGCAACTGTAGTCTACATCTTTTTCCAGAACAAGTATCGCGAAAACAACCGTGGACCTCTCATTGTGAGTGGTGTTGTTCCTATCCTGTTGAATCTCTATCAAATCCTTGCTATTGGAGAAGTTTAATAAAGAAGACATAAGCTGTGGTTTATACTATAAAACACCCACATTAAAGCCCCATTTACACTAGTGCCTTTTAGTTTTAAAACTGTGTTTTAGAATGAAAACGATCAGCGTTTACACTAGCGTTTCTGAAACGATCTCCGTTCACACTAAAAAGCAGATGGGGAATCTACCAACACATTTCAAGGGGTCCAACAATGAGCATGATGTTATTGTTTACATGGTCGTCAAGGATACACAAGAAAGAATTTGGGCAGCCATTTTCAAAATTCTGCGTTTTGCTCCATTTATACTGAAATGCAACCCTTGTGTCTTCAAACTAAAATGGGCTCTGCAGCGTTTTCGAAATCTCTCTGAAAACGCTGGAGTAGTGTAAACAATAGGTGTAATCATAGCAGTTTTAAAACTGAAACGCACTAGTGTAAACAGGGCCTAAATGTTGTCATACTTTGCATACTGTAATTCATTCATGCGTGCAAATCATAGACCTTGAGCATGGGGCTTATAGTGTGTAATTCTTTATACATTTATAAATTATAAAGTAGTTCTTGAAATTACCAACAGAGTTTGATGCAAAAAACCTGTAACACGCTTTCTTGATGTTCCCCAGGACTTCATAGTGACGGTGGTGTTCTCATTTATGTGGCTAGTGAGTTCATCTGCCTGGGCAAAAGGTCTTTCAGATGTAAAGGCTGCAACTGATCCAGACGAGGTGGTTCTGCTAATGTCTGCTTGTAAGGTGCAGACCAATAAGTGCAGCTCAGTGTATGGACCCAGATGGTCTGGCCTGAACACTTCTGTGGTACGCAATGAGTAACTCAGACTACACCACTCTAGTGACATATATTACTAGATTACTTTTTTTTAACAACTCTTAAAGGGATAGTTCACCCAGAAAGGGAAAATTAACCCATTATTTTCTCACCCTCAAGTCGTCTTCATAGGTGCATATGACTTTCTTCTTCATGACTGGCTCTTCCAAGCCCTGTGGAACACTTTTTATGATGGATGGATGAACTGTTTTGAGCTTTAAAATCTTGTGCTCCATTCACTGAATTATAAAGCTTGGAAGAGCCAGCACATTTTTATTATAACTGATTGTATTCATCTAAAAGAAGAAAGTCACATAGCCTACACCTAGGATGGCTTGAGAGTGAGTAAAACCTGGGAATTTTGTAACTTTTGAATTAATTATTCATTCATTTGCACACAAAAAAAAAACAAAATCAAATTATACTATACATGTTAAAAAAACAAAACAAAAAAATTATAATAATAAATTATATATATATATCAGCATTTTAGAATGATTTCTAAAGACTATCTAAAGTGATATATTAATTATTTACAAATATTAAAATATTAAATAAATGCATTTATACAAATATTACAAAATGGTTTAAAATATACAATATTTAAAATCAAGCTTTTAAAAAAATGAATACATTTTAATAGCATTCAAATGTTATATATATATATATATTTTGTAGAACTCCTGAAGTTTTTCAGATTTTCTTTCCTGTATTCATCAAGGCATTTTTTCCACAGGTATTTGGTTATTTGAACTTCTTGCTCTGGGCTGGAAACATCTGGTTTGTGTTTAAAGAGACAGGATGGCACAAGGGAGGCGCAGCAAGGTACCCTGCCTCATCTTCAGAAAAACAAACAACAGCCTTCAACCAGCAAGTCTACAACCAGGGAGGCTTTGATCAGTCAGGAGGTACTTTTACTGGAACGGGGGATTTCGCCCAATCAGAGTACAGTCAGGTGGGAAATTATGGTGGGCCTATCTCCTACACCAATCAGTAACGCCCTCTAATCCTCTTAAGCCAGGGGAACCATTTCTAGGGGCAAAGTTCAACACTGAGAAGAAGGAAAAAATAGTTAAACAGATAGATTAAAATGCATCCTTCTGATTATATAAATGAATTAAGGCTTATAAGGTGGAGAATACTAATAAATTGTTAAAACAAATGACAGGGATCCTCAGATGTATTGTATGGTTTTTGATTTTACCTGTCCTTAAATGTTACTGAAATATCACTGTTTACTGAACAAAGGTCATTGCATCCAAATGTGAAACTCAGTGCAATAGTTCTTGCAGGGAACTCTGCAAATCCATTATTTTTAATGGAGATGACGCATCTGAAGGACGTTTACAAAAGTGATATTATGTCACTATGACCAAAAGCTTTTCAAGACTATTTTTAATCTTAAAAGTATTTCTGCTTCATTTAAAACTGACTTATTCCACAACTTTGAAACGATTCCTATTTGTCAAATGCTCCATCAGAGCTTTTTCTAGTGTGTAGGTGGCCACAAAAGTCAACATGAATTGATTTTCACCCTAATTCACTTACATAATGTGACATAACAAATATTAAGTTACTAAAACAATAGCTATTCAGTCATTGGTTGACACCATCCACTATTCATCATCGCTACAGGAAAGTCATTTCAGAGGCAGAACAAATTATAACGGTTTTAAGGGTTTACAAAATTTTCAAGCTGTTCTTTTAATAACATTCACAACCGAATCATCCACAGTAAGGGCATGAATGTGCATTATGAAAGATCTCATTTCATGTTGACTTTTTTGAAGAAACAGTTTACCTAAGGTTTACCCGAAAATGTATTCATTCACAGACAATCCAAGATGCAGATGAGTTTGTTTTGTTACTGGAACAGATTTAGTAGTATTTAGCAGTGAATGGGTGCTGTCACAATGGGAAATCAAACTGCTGATAAAAACATCATTCTAATTCAAAAGTTAACCACGCAACTCCAGTCCAGTGAAAAAAAAATCATCTAGGCTGAATCAGGAGAAAAATATGCACTGTTGCATGTATATGCAATGTATATGTTTAGGTGCATTTCTTGAAAAAAAATAAGGGGACCCCATTAAATATGTGCATTTTCACACATATTTAGTGCAAAGTGTCACATGACCAGAGCAGGTTACGTCCTGTTTGCACCCTGAGATGACTGAATCAATGCTCCAAAACAAAAGGCTAGTCACATATGTTGAGATTGGTCAACATTATGTCTAGTATTTGAATACACAATTATTACATTTTGTTGAGTGTTGTAATAGAATAAGTAAACTTGTTGATGGTCACAATTGTAATCGCTGGGATAACAATGAATTTAGAATTTAGTTACAATAAAGTGACCATTTTAAAATATTGCTGATGGTTGTATTTTTTTGTATACAACTAATAGTTGTATTCTATCAGTGTTGTGTAAGCATCTTCTGCATATTTTCATGTCTGATAAAAATGGCGATTGAACGGGTTAACAAAGGGTTTTTTTTCTCACAAACACTGCTTTTCACTTTCCAAGATGATATCAATGGACTGGAATTATGTGGATAACTTGTAATTGTGATGTCTTTTATACTCATTCTGACAGCACCCATTCACTGAAGAGGATCCACTGGTAAGCAAGTGATGTAGTGCTAAATATTTCTTCCAATCAAGAAACAAACCCATCTACATCTTGGATCACCTTTTACTTTTGGGGCAACTGTTCCTTTAAGTGTACCTGTCCTAATGGTGATCACCCAGAGTAGGTGATGCAGGTGTTTGTAATTTACAGTATATAACAGAGGTTCATTTGTCAGTATAGATGTTAGATTACTGTTTGTTGGGTTTCTGGATTTCTTGTCTCCAGAATAATGTCATGCCAGTGCTTGTTGGTTTGGTGTTTGCACTATTGTTTTTACATATGCCTCTTTAATGTTTGCACTGTATTGATGAACTGCATGAAGTTGTGCCATATTAACTGTTTTCAGATTCAGTTCGGATAATTTCCTTCCTAACTAACATGGCCACATTATCTGTTCTGAGACCTTTATTATGATCACAAGGTGATTACAACCAATATTTCATTTTCTCAATTTCTTGTGTATTTTCTTATTCTTTACCTGCATGAGGCTTTATTAACCACAAAGACAATTATATCTTTGAGTAAGACAAAAAAATAAGTAAATAAATAAACATTCCAGTACATGTTCAAGTTTTTGTTATGGTTGCTGTTGCATTTTAATGTGAATGAGTTTCTGTCTTGATATTTGATCAGTGGGTGTGAATGCTTTAATGCATTTTGTGCAAAGCCAATAAAGATATTGTATCTTCCTCTAGACTGAACATACTGCATTGTTTTCTGTTCTAGGAACCGTTATCATATTGATTCCTCAGTTCACAACAATGAATCAGCTGTTTCAATAATATTGAAATTATTCACAGGAATTTGATGACTGTCTGACTACCATTAAGTTAACAGACAAAGCCAGTAATCAGATCTAAACTTATCAGGAGCAGACAATTGCTCAGGCAGTAAGTCTTATACATTATCTTATTTCTGATTGACATTGCTTATATAAGATGACTTCTTATCTTTACATCTCTATCTGAGAATACTGAAAATTTGACAGCTTGTCATTATACACTTTTCAAAAAGCACACACACATCTAATGGACAGTTTTATATATCAGTGACCCTGCTATCAAGTAGTAAAAAAGCTAATTGGGAGGTTTACTCTCAGGATGCAACATTTCAAGCTCAGAAATGCAACTTATTCAGAGATACAACTGGCAAAGCCAAAGTGAAATGAGAGTCTCATTGTTCATTGGTCTACCTTAATGGGTTAATGGATCACCAGTAGGGAGTCATTCTGACCTAGTCCTGATCTAATGTTCCCATGTTACAGCACATTGGTTTCTTTTCATGTACACCTCAGTGCCGTTACCATAGCGATGGAAAGATGTGTCACGGCATGTTATAGTCGTTCTCAGGGAGACAAGCTGTCTTTTAGAAAGGAGTTATAAGTCGCCTTTACTGCTAGAGTAAAGTAGAGTAGAAACTGAAAGAAGATAGAAACAGGCCCAAGATAAATTAGTTCCCTGACTGTCAGTCACTACGAGTTATGTTTTGCCTACAGCCCTGATTCGCTCTGCTTCATTGGTGTTTTCAAAATTGGCAAGTGGTTAAACAATCCTGAGTCACTCCCCTTCATCTGGGCATATTGAGGTCATAATGTTGAGGTCATAACCAGTCTCCCAACGACGGCCACAGAGGTCGTCTTCACTGTCTGAGTCTCCAGCATGCTGAAGACACTTTCGCGGAGGGAAGATGTCCTCATTGCAAAGCCATCCCCCTGGCAGCACTGCAATCCCGCCTTGCCGTCCTTTGGGATGAGCAGGCACCCTCTGCTGCCACCCGGCCTGGCTTCGCTGCCACTGGCACTCTGGGGGATGTGAGGGTGAATGTAAGTGCCACTCCCCTGGTTCCAGTCCCGCGGACCACTCACCACTCCCACAGTAGCTGTCATGTCAGACCTCCGTGCAAATCGGCGGGGCTGTCCAAGGGCAGTCCTTATGTTTCGTTTGGAGCACAAAAGATCCGCTGTTCGCAAGTTGTTGTTCTTCTAACCGAGGAGACCCCCTGAAGATGCACGAAAGGAGTTGTGCTTTCCTTTCTCCAGGAAAAGTTGTAGCATAGGCTGTCGCCCTCCACCTTGAAAGGTATGTGGCTGCCATTGCTGCACATCATGATGCAGTAGACGGCAGTCTTTGGGAAAGCACAACCTTATTGTGAGGTTCCTGAGGAATGCCAGGAGGTTGAATCCTTCTAGGAAACCCCTAGGGCCCTCCTGGGACCTCTCTGTTGTCCTGGCTGGACTTCAGGGAGGTCCCTTTTAGCCACCGGAGTCAGTCGAGCTGAAGTTCCTGTGTGCTAAGACAGTGCTCCTGACAGCGCTCACATCCATCAAAGGTTGGGGATCTACAGGAGTTTTTGGTGAGCAAAGAGTTCTTTGTGTTCGGGCTGGCCTACTTTCATGTTGTCCTGAGACCCCGGCCTGGATACATGCCCAAGGTTCCCACCACGCAATTTCGCCAACAGGTGATGAACCTGCAAGCTCTGCCCTTGGAGGAGGCAGATCCTACCTTGACATTGCTGTGTCCCATAAAAGCATTACGTGGACCACACCCGGAGCTTCAGATGCTCTGAGCAGCTCCTTGTTTCTCAGCAAAAGGGAAGGCTGTCTCCAAGCTGAGGTTGGCCCACTGGATTGTGGATGCTATCACCTTGACTTATCAGGCCCAATTTGAGCCAGTTTCTTCTTGTGTGTTGGGTAACAGGTAATTGGCGGGAAAAGCTGGCCAGTGTAATGCTTCCTGCACCGTTCCCCCTCACAGGGGATGCGAGCGCTGTTTACTCTTCCAGTAAGCCGCATCTTCGGCAGTCAGACTGGGCAGAGCAGTTAACACCAGGCTCAGAATCGGTGTGCATGCCCGGGGTACGGACAGCCCCTGTACTCGGCTAGATGGCCATATATGTGATTCCCTGCAGGTAATCTTATACGTGTATCCTACATGGTAAGGCTTCCCTTGGTAAATCTATGTCTTCCCTTGACAGAGTACTCTGTAAAACTCTACCAATTGTTCCTCTCCTTCCCTGGATAAGACCTGCCTTAGAGATAAGATTGTATGTTGTACAGCCCCACTACGGGTCAGTCTATACTAGGGTTCCACGTGTCACCTTCTGATGGTAGAATATGGTCTCCGTAGCACCCTTTTCGGAAGGTCGACTTCCCCATTGTCTTGCCAGACTGTACAACAAACACAAGAGGTTGCAGCCCCTCTTGCGGAAGATTGAAATCCCTTCAGGAAGTAGAAAGTTACTTCTTCAGGAACAACGGCTCTGGCCTCTCCGGCAGCAGTTTACTCACTGTGGTCCCTACGGGTATCAAAGTCAGCGAATCTGCTCAAGGGTGATGGGAGGGTTACGACCTTTGCATAATAATTGTCTGACATGCATCGCTTGTCAACATTTTTAGTGCTACAAGGTTGTATCAGTTCAGGTTGTAATGTTTTCCAATGGACTCTAGTCTGTAGTCACGACATTACTCATAGTGACTGACAGACAGGGAATGTCTCAGTTACGTATGTAACCCTCATTCCCTATTGGAGGGAATGGAGACATTATGTCTCCTTGCCATGACCTTGAACCATCTCTGATCTTGAACCATAGCAAATCTGATGAGTGGTTGCACCTGTCGCCTCTTTATACCCGGAAGAAGGGGAGTGGCTCAGGATTGTTTAACCACTTGCCAATTTTATTGGTGTTTTCCCTTAATCAGAGCGAATCAGGGCTCTAGGCAAGACCCCAGTCTTTCGTCACGACTAGGGTTGGGTATTGTTTAGGGTTTTTCCGATACCGGTGCCAAATCTATAATTTAAAAAAATCTAAATCAAAATGGTAACACTTTTTAATAATTGCACACTTTGAATCATTAGTTAAACATTAGTACACAGTCGGTTCATCCTCTATAAAGCATTGTTCCAACATTAATAGTCATTAGTAAGCAGTTTATAAATACAGCCATAAATGCCTTGTTCTTGATTTATAATCATATTTATAAAAAAGGAGATTTAAAGGCTTGTTATCTTCCAAACAGAACAAATAAAAACAACACAGAGGGATAAAAAAACTATTCATTTCAAGACGCAAAAAAATTTGAAACTCTACAACTGTTCACTTGAATGATTTGTCATGAATTTGCATGAAAGGTCTATTTATAAAGTATCTGAAAAAGATGAACTATATGAACAATGCATTAAATTACATTAAATAAAGACAAAATCAATACTTAATTAATAAATAAAATTATCTTAAACAATAACATATGATTCAATGTCACGTCTCAAGTCAAGTGAATGAATCCTCTTATTACAGGCATCCAATACTGACTCCCCACGACTGGCAAAAATAAATTGCACGCAGATGACGCCTCATGCGCTCGCGGGCTCCCGTTTCTTCGCATATAGATCCATCTTCCTCTTGCGGAGATGATTTACTGCACGCGCCACCATCAGTGGTGCGCTCACTTATTGATGCCATAGATTTGTTGGGTTTGTTGTTCAGGCACAGCACCGAAATCCACATTTTGATTCGGTTTAGTACATACCGGTTACTTAGCTACCGGTGCCATACTGGTACCGGGTTTCGGTACCCAACCCTATGAAATAACCACAAACTCTTAATGCATAATTCCGTGTTAGTATCACATACTCTTCGAAAATTGCGTGATGGGCTCACGTTAAAGATTACAATGTAATTCAGTGACAGGCATCAGCCGTGATCCACCAACATTATTTATTAAAAAGTTCTATTCTAATTCTTTCCGAGACAAAAGGATTGATCACCATCTCTCGTTCCGCCGCAACTCATCTCAGCTGCCAGTAGGCAGCTGCCGCTTTGAGCAAATTTAAAAAATGCTGCCTGGAGAATCCTTACGTCAGCCTTGACTGTACAATTAGCTCTTTTAGCTCTCACGTGTATTAGCTCTCACGTGTCTCATGACCGATCGCGTCATGCTGTTGTGAAATGTTATTGGCTCTTGTGTGTCTGGTTATCGATTTTGCGTCATTCTACAGGACGAGAGTGTCTTTTGAATAAGAGTCAAAGCGTTAACGGAGCGGGATAATTTCAGCGATTAAAACCTTGTATTTTACTCTCTTCTTCGCATAAAGACATTGTGTGGCTTCAGAAGGGCTTGAAATGCAACAACTTGTTTGTAATGTTTTTTTTTTACTGCTTATGATCAGTTTTTGGCAATAAATACCTGTGGCTGCGCTTTTATTGTCTGTGTGTTTTATATTATTCAGATGTGGGTAGGTTTAGGGTAAAGGTGGGGCTAGGTGCTAAAATAAAAGTATACATTTTATATTAAATGAATCCAGTTATCCGTGAGTGATTGAATTACATTGTAATCTTTTACGTGGTAGTATCATGCAATTTTCGATGATTACGCGATACTAACATGGAATTATGCATTAAGAGTTTGTGGTTATTTCACACAATTCTGTGAGATCAGGTTGCTCTGTTCCCTCCATCAGGAAGAAGTTTTGTGCCCTCTGGACAAAACACAATTGTGACTGGAAAAAAAGTAGTGCAGCTTTAACACATTTCTATCCGAATATGTATTATATCTCAAGATGCAAATGCAGATTTTTACATTGTGTCGTCTAGTATTTTAGTGGCAAACCTGGCTTTTTGTTTGCTTGTATGTTCCTTGAGAAAAAATAATGGTTGTCGATAATGACACTATCAAAGTGTAAAATGAGGAAAAGTTATATGTGTAATGCCTTTTCTGATTGGTCCATTATCACCAAGGCTCTGTGGTAAGCTTTGTTCATGAATCAGGAGCCTACTTTATGCTCCTTCTCAAGTTGTTCCAAACCTGTTGATGGAAGTCGGGTCCATCAACTGTTTGGTTATCAATTTTCTTTTAAATATCTTAAATGTTTATTGTAATGTAAATTATGGCAACATTTTAATTTTAGGGCAAACTTTCCCATTTAGCATGCTAAATTCATAAGATTAATGTCTCCATATATGCTGAAGAAACAAATTCATCTGCCATTGAATGGCCTGAGAGTACATTTTCATTTTGTACCTTTAACACATCCAACAGCCTGCATGGCTTAAATGATATTATCGATAGAGAAAAGTCGTTGCAGAAAGTTCTTACTTTTTCTTCAAGGTTTACAAAATGCAGCTGTATATCCATCAAGAGGAAATAATGGTCTTTGTTGACCGAGAATGATACAGAGATAGTAAAATGGGGAAGAAATATCCACGTTTCCATATTTATTCAGATTGTCCTATTATAGCTGAAGCCCTCAGCCAAACAGCGTCAAGCAAAGGCATCCCTCAAGACAATGAGAGTATGCTGGAAAAGTTTTGTTTACTCAAAGAGACAAAATTCTCCCCGTTTATCTATACAATCTGAGTCTGAGTCATCTGGCTCCCATGCGTCTTCCTGAGAACTGATCTCCATTTCCTCAGGGCAAGGGGAATTTGGCTGCCGTAGACATTTTAAATCAGGAACCCAATTAGAAGCACTGCAGCTGACTGCTGGGACTCCACTAGATTATTCATAGGACGTGGCAGTATGCGCAATACTTGACTGTTCTTCACATATGCATTCAGAGCAGCACAACTGTAATTAGTCGGTGGAAATAATCAGATATTATGCACAGGGGAAGCCTACCTGTGATAAATAACACTGCAAGTTAGTCAATATAGTGTCATTTTTTGTGTGTGAAATAAACAACGTTGGGATATGAAAACAAATGTACAGTCTGTCAGAAAAAGATTCTTTAGTATTTGGTTTGCCTCTCTCTGATTTCTGAAGGATCATGTGAAGCTGAGGACTGGAGAAACGTTGCTGAAAATTCAGCTGCACATCACAGGAATAAATTAGCGTTTAACGATTTGTTATTTTACATTACAATAATATTTCACAACATTAATATATATACATAAAATGCAATTTTGTATAGTATATTTAAGTATGTTTAAATGCATTCCCAACTACTTTTAAAACCCATTTATCTTTCCCATTTGTCTCTTAGATACACCCAGTATTGGTGATTTGAAAGGGTAAATGCCATTGTTATGATGCTTTATGAGAAATATTGTACAAACATTGTATACTTTAAAATACTACAGTTGTTTGTTTTTGTACTACATGAAAAAAGTAAATAGGGACATTATTTGACTTATTCCTCTTGGTCAGGTTATTTCTGCATTGAGGGCACAACACAAATGACCTAAATGTGTTGTCTTTCAGTGCGCACCACTATGCTGTTGATTAAAAAATGTCTTTCAGCATCAATGAAGATGCAAAGGGCAGAAAAGACGGATGATAGTTTCCTGACATGCCATTTAAAATCTTTGAAATAAAAAAAAATGCATGCCAAAGGCACAGTACATGCTTGTACAATTATATGTTATGCCTTAATTTCCACCAGCTAAACTTGACCTTCAAGTTAAATCGTTCAGTGTGTTTTAGAATTGCATTACTTTTGGTTGATAAATCCGACTCCATATACCTTCTGCCTTGAGTGTGAACTCTGTGAACGACGACAGCGACGCAACTCTTCCTTCACGTCACTTCTGATCTGCTGTCAGAGACATGGAGTACATCTGCACAGAAGAAAACAGCCCCAGTGTCCGAACTGTTCCCTCACTGCACGTCTGAAAACATCAAACTCACTCAGAGTCCTCCCGCGAGATCTGCTCACGCTGACCTTCCGTTTATGATGGAGATTCTGCAGTTCTAAGCGTTTAGTAATGAAAGAAGATTTTAATAAATATTACTTAGACAGATAGAGATTTGCAGTTCTAAGCATTAACCCATATCATCAATGTTAATTCTAAAAGTCGATAAATATTACAACGGTTTAGACTTGTAAATGGCTAGATCTGGTCATAATGTTCAACATTATAGCAGCAGCGACATCTGCTGGTTGAGACGATACTCACCTCTCGATTAAAAGACCACAATATACAATTATTAAGAACACGGTATTTGCGCAAAGATGTTCAAACCTTCATGTAACATGGGTCATACGCTACAATAAAACAAATTTGACTCAGTTTGTATAGAAATCACTTTAATTGTGCACACCAACATAATAAAACGATACCAGATTGAGAGAAAAAGTTATAAAATAATAGTAGGTACGTCTCCAGAAAAACTGTTAGTCTAGTCTCCATTGTCCATCGGGCTCTCCTGGGTATCATCACTTTCCATCTTCTCATCATCTAGAAAGATGACCAAACACAAATTTAGACCATAAAACAGGTTCTTAACTGAACTAAAAATAATCGATAATCGCAAAGCGGTTTAGAATCAGTATACATACAAACTATCTAGCCTTGTTTTAGTTCAAGTACTTACTCTCTAAAGTCTGTTGAAGTTCCTGAATGGTGGTGAGAAGGACGTGGAACTGTTTCTTACGTAGTTCCAACTGGATATGGTTTTAAAAAAAAAAAAAGAAAAAAGAAAAGAAAGAAAGAAAACAAGATCTGGGTAAATATTTAAGCACATGATGGTGTATTTCTACAAAGACCTCAAGAAATTCCTCATTCCCTTACCTTGTCCTCCACATTCTCTTTGATGTGTGAAAGCTGCTGAAGCTCTTTGTCCAAAGCTTCAAGCTGCCTGCATAAATAAGATCACAAAATCTCTTCAGTAGCCATTGGGCCTATACGCACCCCTGCCATAGGGTGTCCTGCTTGTAATATTTGTACAAAGACTACAGATTTAGTACACAGTGAACCAATAAACGACACGCCAACACAAATATGATTTGACCCAAACATGAATTTCAAACCTACTTTAAAGTCTCATGTCTGTCTGGATGTTGCTTGATAACTCTGGCCAAAGCGTCATATTCTACAAATCAGAATTAGATTAGAGAACAGAAATTAAAACCAAATAGCCATAAAAGGACAGAAAGCCAGATTTCTCCAAAGGAGCTGTACTGAACCTTGGCGGTTTTTTCGTATCCTTTTCGCTCTCTGGATCTCCTTTTTGCACTCAGTGATTTTTTCATGAGCTGAAGTTATACTTTTTTCTAGATTTAAGAGAGAGAGAGGGGGGGAAAAAAAAAAATCATATTTTGCCAACTCAACAAACAGTAATGATACCTGACAAAAATCACACAGGCGCGTCAACCGGAAATCTTACCAATATCTGCATAGATTGCTTCATAATTCTCCATTTCTTTCAGGTTCATGTCATACACAAGCAGGGTTTTCCCCATGGAGAATTCACACTGAGCCAAAGAGGTTAACATCCTCTGATACTGTGAGAACCTGCAGAGACAGAGACGGTCAGTTCAGTATACATGAGGCAATAGTAACTATTCAGTGGAATAAGGTACGTCACAAGGAATTAGAAGGATCACAAATCATAATAACAGTGATTACCCTTCCTCTGGTGAGAAACTGGAATGGCACCATTTGGTAAAGCTCTTCATAAGCACGTTAATGCGCCTATCGTCTCCAGCTCCATCTCCATCAATAAGAAGACGCTTCCGAATAACCTCATCTGTAAAAGGATACGGACACACATAACATTTGAGAAGCACCGTTGAAGCCTACTACACAATAAACAACATAAAACAGCTCATGCTCTAAAAATGTATCATATCAACAAATTTGGCTAGAGTCCGGTTACAGCTTGAATCTTCTAGCATGTCATTACTTAAAATAACCAATGACAAATATACACATATACACAATCAAATATAGTCAAATATACACATTTAATGAAATTCAATTTAAATAATATTTTTTACAAATTTGAAATAATCCAATTTTATTTACACAAAATAGGTTTAGCAGACTGTAAAGAATATATATGAAAATATGTTAAACCATTACGTATCTATCTATAAACACAAATATAGTAACTGTACGTATGTTTATAAATCACTTTACATATTTACATTCATTATCCCCTTCCAACCTCCAAATTAGTGACATATGATCTCAGTAACTAAAATAGAGATCTATCTCTATATACACACGCACACATTCACATAAACGACCTTTTATATGTGTTCTAGTGTATCAGATTTAGCACACCACACGGCTAACTAGCTATAAATCCTCAAACTGGTCTGATTGTAGGTTAGTTCTTTTCGTTTCCAAAACGGGATACCGGGGCATCGTTGTAATAAATGACGTTGATTTGCCACATATAATGCAAACGCTACATACACACCAAAACAAACAAACAAACTAAAAACATCCTTACCATCAGTGATGCTACCCATTATCCAAGAGGCAAACTGAATTATTCGAAAAAACTTTATTGACGCGCGCGCACGGACACAGGCGAAGAGCCCCGGAGCCCCGCCTCTGTTGCGAAGCAAACGAGCCGAACCCGCCGACCCCACAGCACGAATCACAGCAGTTTCGCAAAAATGCAAGATTTTGTTTAACCATTAAGGTCATTTAGAAGCAGTAGGTACATTTCTTCTTTTAACGTTTAACTACTCGTATAACTTCCAGAAATTATATATAGGTGCGCGGAGCAGTAGTTTTCGGCAGTGGTGGAAAGTCCGACTCATTTCTGAGAATCGGTTCATTAGAATTGTTCGTTTTAAAGAGCCGTTAAAGAGGAATTCGGCAATTCTCATTCATCACAACATTTTTTTGCGAGCCAAAGTTGGTAGGTTTTAACAGTAGCGTTCACAGGTCCGCGAATCGGTTCTTTCAAATCAGTTCATTTTAAAGAACCGTTTGAAAAATTAACAACTCAACATTTCAGTTTATTATTACCTCATAAAACAAAGTAATTTAGAACAGCACTGCAGTATTAATTTACAATTATACATTTGATTGTGTTCAGTCTTTCATCGATTCGTGTCTCATTAATCGAAATGTTCTCGTTCGGCGAGACGAATCGGTTCAGTGAACCGGTTCAACTAATTCATTGAAGAGATTCGACTCAATCGCTACAGCATATCCCTAAACGGCAAGGTTTTGTCTTTATTATATCCCCAAAGTCACTTCAAAGTTGTGTCGGCTGCGTGTGGCTCTGCTTAGTGCGTTTTATTTCTCTATATGTATGCAATAGCGATATAGCAAAGTGCAGTACGTTAGCAGGCTGTGTTTCAAAACCCCATTGAGCCGCCTACCTAGGCAGCCTATTTGGGCACCGAGGGCTCGTCTGAGACGCTCGAAAAGCTGTCGCGAAAGCGTTTCGACAGCGCAAACGATTTCCAAAGACGCTACGGAACTTCACAAGAGCGCAAACGACGCGCAGAAATGTTTTGTAGACATGCAGCGATCTTGTTTTTGACACACCACCATACTGTCCAGTGACAGGCGTGCTCGGTGCATGCGTGCTGCTGGAGTCAGCCAGTGACGTTCTTGTCCCAGAATGCTGCCTGGTAAACAGACATGGAAGCACCTGGTGAAGACCTCCACAGTCACTGAGCACTGCACTCGCTCTTTGAACTGATCTTCATTTTCAATACACCCTAAAGCCTGCGCCTTTGTTCTCTCTAGAGCTCAACCGGGACCTCTGAAGTCCAGGGCAGTGGTAAGAGAACAATGATGACATCGAGATCAGCTGCTAATGCCTGTTCTGCCAGTTAGCCAGTTGCATGCTACAGCAGTGCCACCAATGGCTGTCTTCAGCTGCTCAGTTAGCGAGGAAGCTAAACTTGATGCCGCCCCCTCCCCCCTTATGTGTGTAACATTTTATTTTGGTGACGTAATACTCAAGTTTACTTTGTTTGTTCCGCTCTTGGACAAAGCCGCTATGTTTAGTCCTTACAGAAAAGTTGTTGTGGGAGCCATTCTGATGACTGGTGGATCCTGCCATTATTGCTTTCACTTTCCCAAGAGCACTTGCTCATTTCAAGTTACCTAGTGGATGCAAACAAGTGGACAGGGCTAGAAATCAACGGAGCCGTAAAATAATAATAGTGATAATTAGTGAAGATAAGCACGCAAAATTTTAAGGACATGACATTTTACAAAATATGGCTCTCAAAGTTGAAAATGAAACTTTGTACAAAAGGGGAATTAAGGAGGAGAGGAAAATTGTGGCTGTTTACAGAATCTGCCAGCCAACTTTTCTTTTCTTTTTTCCTAATTGTCTTCTCTCTCTTTTGAACACTGCTTTTAAACACTTTCAATTGAATCTTATGCATTTTTTTATATATCTAAAATAACAATAGGTTGAATATTTAATTAAAGCAAAATCTCATGTTTTGTGCAGTACGTCAGCTGTTCATGCTAAATTTGAAATATATATATTTTTTTAGTTTAACTCTATGCACCCTCTGTAAGGTAAGGTACGCATAGAGTGGGTGTTCGTGCTGGAAACTGCAAATCTTGTACAGCTCTGTAGATTGATGGACTAGCCGAAGGGGAAATCTTTGCAACATCTCGTCATAAGTCATAATTCAGATTCGTTTCTCTCATACGGACACTAGACGCGTAATCCATTCATCACTTTCCATTGACACAAACAACATGCTGATAGTCATCCAATCAACATCAGAATGATGCTGTTCATGTATATCGGTCGGAAATTAGTCCTCACGTCAATTATAATTTATTAAGATTTGATTTGTATGGTAATGCATTCCAGAACATTTTTTTTACTTTACATAAATGGAAGTCAAGGAGTGCAAATTCTGCTTATTTCTTGCTGTTAAATAGGTTATGCATTTGATGTTGCACTGAGCATATGCTAGAAAGTCCAAACATTTTCACTGGTTGCTTATATCCCTGAGACGGATTATCAGGCTGTCAACTGAAGGGCTCTCAGATGGTTAGCCGGGGATAGTCGTTATTGGATTGGATTACTCTGTAGCGACGGGCTCCTCCATAAGCAGATCTTAAGCTAGTAAAAACTAGAGAAAAAAGCCACGGGCCTTAGGTCATAAAGACTCCACTGTCAAAAAACAAACGGCTAATTCCCCAAACTGTGACTTTTATACACCGAGTATTAAAATAATGCTGCTAACATTAATCTGCCCCTTCATCTGTTTCCTTTCTGCAGATTCCCTCACCAGCTTGGGTGGCAGTCTGGAATCACCATAGCTGATGAGGGTCTACTGACCTGACCAGTTTTGTTCCAATTTTTACTTTTGACAAGGTATGACATTTTATATTATGTCAAAAAGGAAATAATTAATATAGGACTTTCTGTATATGATTGTATTAAATCTACGGGCATATTTTATTAATGTCACAGTTTCTAAACACATTCCTTTTTAACAACTCATAATTGTTCATAGTGTGTAATATGTAAAACATAGTATGTTTTCAAAATGAATGGTTCACCCCCAAACTGAATGCACTCACCTTCAGGTCATCTAAATTTGTTTCGTTATAAGAACCGTTTTGGAGTAATTTAGATGTGCTTTGCAGCAAATGGATGCTGTCAAAATAGAGAAATCAGTTATCAGATATCAGTTAGTGTCTAGTAAAGAAAAAAAGCAGTGCTTTTTTTGTAAGAATCAAATCAATAATTAAGTTGTTTTAACGTTAAACTCTTGCTTCCGGCCAAAATGTTAGTAGATGTTTCATAATAATGCTTCCTCCGGTAAAAAAAAAGTCCATCCCTTGTTGTTCTCTCAAATGAAAAGGGGAAACGTATTTATTTGGAGCTGCTTTGGACTGTTTCTCTGTGCATATTTGTCTCCTGCTCACATCTTTTTCACTGGAGAAAACAATATCACAGATAGGCTTGTATTTAACTAGAAACAACATTCTGCTAAAAGCGTCTTGATGGATTTGTTTCTTGCAAAGACAATGCATTTCACTTCACAAGACTACAGTCAAGTGGATTACTTTTTACCAGCTGATTAAAATCTTTCTGCACTGCAGAGGATCCATTGGTGAGCAAGTGATGTAATGCTAAATTTCTCCTAATCCGTTCCAATAAGCAAACGAAAATATTGGCTTGCCTGTGGGTCATTGCATTTTTAGTAAATTTTCATTTTTTGGGTGAGCTATTCTTTTAATGGACTATGGTAGTAAATTGTTGGTAGATTCATATTATAAAACGGTTTAAGGACTGGAGTACACTCGAGAGAAAATAAAGCAAATCCTATTAAGCAAAACATTTTTTAAGTAGATGTTCTGCGTAGCGTGTAGACTGTGTTTAATGTAAACACTAGGTTAATGACTCCATAAAGCACAAATTCTAGCTATTTTGCATCCGATTACAATGTTTGCCTCTATTATCTGTTCTTATTCTAGATGAATTGGCCCAGACATATTTGATTGTATATGAGACAAGTGGCGAAATGGCTAAGTATAGCCTAGAATTTATTTGCCAGTGCCTGTGCTCCAAAATGCGATCCATAACATGTGGCTGACCAAAGTACATTAATTTTATAGCACGCAAAAGTGTGGAAATTGTTTTTTTTTTTTTACTTAATAACATAGTCTTTAACTATACCTCTAACTTTATCAACCAGAGGTGTTTTTAAAAATCTGCTAAGTTGTGTAAAGAATTGCATCAGTGTAGGTTCCTGCGACTGAGTCAGACTGTTCTTTAGATAAATGGCTGTATTGGAACTCGACCAGGTCTAAATATGCTTAATACCTGTGTGAGAAAACAATGCTCAGTGCATCAAATGATTAATCCGTGGCTGTCATAATTATAATCTGCACTATTGTCTTAACCTTTTCCATTCTTGTTTTTTGTGTGTGTGTGTGTGTTGTTGTTTTTTTAAAGTGAGCAGATTTGTTTTGTTAATTGGATACAAATCTTGTATCGACATAACAAACTGCATGAATTAAGCCCTATTCGGACGGGACTAGTTTTCTAAACTACTGTACGGTTCGATCGTTATCACCTGTCGTCTCTGATCATCATGAGTCATTTCGGACGGGACTATCATCTCTGTGTTTATTACAGAGGTGAGAGGGTCTGTTTTGTAGATCTGGGCGTCACAGAGATGCACTGCTACAGTCATTCAGATTGAGTACAATTAGCCT
>JAUYWG010000045.1:14047901-14076311 GCA_034779775.1 Enteromius afrohamiltoni
ATCACCAAGTACGTCTGTGAAACTAAACTTTCTCTAACGACCCCCTGTACAACTAGTCCCGTCCGAATAGGGCTTTAGACAACGAAAAATTCTTTAAGTACTTTGTGTTATATTTCTGGTCACAAATGTAACCAGAGGGATACTACACAGCCTATTTGGTCATCAGTTTGCCAAGTAAGATCCATCAGAAAGTTGCAAACAATAATTATTTAATTTTTTATTTTACTATCAAGCATTTCCTATCAAAAATGAATGATGATCTTAGCAATATTTGGATGGGACTAGTTTTACAAGGGGTCGTTAGAGAAATTTTACAGCAATATGCCGTAGATGCTCTTACCGCACACACGTTTGATATAGAAAAATATTAATAAGTAAGGGATAATGTAGAGGCAGCCGGTAGTTATCGAAGAAATAAGCCCCGACGGTGTGATCAGGACCCGACGAGAAGGGATACATTATCCCTTACTTATTTATATGTTCTATATTTTCGCTTATTATACGGCTACTTGCCACATAAGAAAAAAATCTGGACATGAATATGAATTTGAAACATTTTATTGGCATATTTGTTTTAAATTAACATTTTAATCCTTCCGCGAAACGATATAGTACCACGTGACTAACATTCAAACGTTAGTAAGACCATTTATAACATCTATATATAATCACGGATGTATTTTAGTTATTTACAAGTATTAAATTGCACCTTATGTTGTCTAGTGTTTGTCACAAGATGGCGCCAAACGGTAATCTTTGTTGACGCGGAGGGATTTTTAACACACAAGTAGTACCGGCTATGCGGTATTACTTTGGAGCAGTTATTATTTGAAAAGAACGAACCTGCAAATGTCTCAACTGACCAATCAGAATCAACACAAATAAAGAGCCTGATGACGTAAACTGTTAAGACCGTCTAATATCAGTATCAGGTTAGATTACTCACATTCATTTCTGCACTCGGTTGCATATGTTTTAATTATCAAAATGAAACATGGGTTTACTGCAAATAAAATAATAATAGTTAAAATAAAGTAACCACACATTAACATGTTTTTTTCTGTACTAGCCATTCAGCTTCCCCATGGCATTTGTGATTATACTAGGCTAATTGTACTCAATCTGAATGACTGTAGCAGTGCATCTCTGTGACACCCAGATCTACAAAACAGACCCTCTCACCTCTGTAATAAACACAGAGATGTTAGTCCCGTCCGAAATGACTCATGATGATCAGAGACGACAGGTGATAACGATCGAAACTCAAACGTAGTTTAGAAAACTAGTCCCGTCCGAATAGGGCTTAAGAATAAAAGCATATTTCTTTCAACTTTTAATTAGCTTAACTATTTATAATGTGAATCAGCCAGAATGGGACTCTGGGTGTGACCAATGTCATTTTTACATGTAGCGT
Organism: Enteromius afrohamiltoni; assembly: GCA_034779775.1. Taxonomy (NCBI): domain Eukaryota; kingdom Metazoa; phylum Chordata; class Actinopteri; order Cypriniformes; family Cyprinidae; genus Enteromius; species Enteromius afrohamiltoni. Next base: position 14,049,316 of record JAUYWG010000045.1, read on the forward strand.
TACCAATTTTAAAATGAAAAGTCTTCATTCATGGATGGTTTATCCAAAAAATTAACATTTTACTTACCTTCATGTTCCAAACCTCTATGAATTGCTTTCTTCTGATGAACACAAAGTAAGATATTTTGACAAATGTAACCAAACTACTGAGTTGTGGATTTTGGGTGAACTATCCCTTTAATAATGCAATAGTAATAATAGATGATAATATAATGTAAATAATAATGTAAATATTTATAAATAATAATTATCTAAGTATGTTTATTTACATGAATTGTTTTACATTTACACAATAAACTGTAAGGAAACAACTCATGCAAAATGTTCACTTGAAATCCAGAAAGTCTGCATTTTGATTTATAGCTGATAACTCTGTATAAAACACACACACAAAATATTTTAGACCCCTCAAGCTTATAAAACATATTGGTTGGAAATATTACTCATGTGATGAAACAGGTTAGCATTTTGTTGTAGGTCAAATAAATGAGCTGTTTTCCTCAGAAAAGCGTTCATTTTTGTTCACTTCAGTATTAAGAGAATGGGGAATTCCCAAAATCATTGATTAGTTTTTTTCATTGAAAACATATTAAGATATGTGACCCTGACCTGGAAAAACCAGTAGCATGGGTTTAATTGTAGCAATAGCCAGCAATACATTGGATGAGCACAAATTATTTTCATGCCAGAAATCATTAGGATATTAAGTAAAGATCATGTCCCATGAAGATATTTAGTTCATTTTCTACTGTAAATATATATAAATGTAATTTTTACTCAGTAATATGCATGGCTAAGAACTTTCACAGTATTATTTTGCACCCTCAGATTCCAGATTTTCAAATAGCTGTATTTCAGACAAATATTGTCCTATCCTAACAAATCGTACATAAATGGAAAGCAAAAAATAAAGAAAAAACAATATTACTGGTTTTGTGGTTCACGCTCACATATACGTTTTTTATTATTTTTATTTTTCAATATGTAAACACTTCTCCCCACACGCAAGTGGACCCCAGATTTCTTCACTGTTTCGCACATACGCCTCAGTAAAAGGAAGTTTTGAGGTCGTGCTTAAACTTTTATCTCTGTAATCTGCCCTTCATGTGCGTTTCGAGACGCGCCGCCTAGCGCAGCACGCATATCGGGGAAACCAAAGACGCCAGAGCTCGCTCGCTAGTGAATGAAACGCTCATTCGGCTCAATGTCATTCAATCAAGGAATCCGCTCGGCCACCTTAAGCGCTCACTGCTGTGTTGTTACATTGTAGCGGAAAGAATGTCGGAAAGGGCCGATGATGACGTCAGGGGGGAGCAGCAGCAGCAGCAGCAGCAGCGCAGAGCGGCCAGGCAGCTGAAGCAGCGGGGAGAAGCCTCCACAGCAATGGCGACTGTTGCGGAGCGCAGATCCCTGCCTAGTCCTGAAATAATGCTGGGACAGCCTTGGAGCAGCTGGGTCGATGCTGTGAAACTCTACGGGAGCGACGGTGAGTTGATCGGCCGCCGTCGGCCATTGCATTTCAGCGGGCAGCCGCGTCAGATCGCGAGCTTTTGCCCGATTGCGTGCAGTTCTGAAATATTGAGAAAGGCGAGAACAAGCTAGTAAGTGCAACTATTTATGTAACGCGATCCAATTCGCTTCCTCAGGTACGGAATTGGAAGAAAGTTTGAAAGAGTGCGGGAAAAATCGCGAAGCCATGCGACTCTGCAGAGACGGTAAGTAGTGTTGCTTTCTCTGGTCAAAGGTGTGTTTTTGTTTTGGTGCTGTGTGCAGACTTTTCACGCACCGGCTCGCCGTGAAACAAGTGCAGCTGACTTCTGACAGTGCTACCCGTGAATATCAGAGTTACAAGCGTTTCGAACGAGCTCTTGTGTACGTGTTTACATAGGCTGTTCTGTAGGAACACTAGTTACTGTACAGGTCAGAATTACATGTTAGAACTTGCGAGTTTGAATTGAAGTGAAGTGAAAGTAGCTCAAGTAGAATGCGTGCTATATGAAATGTCTTAAATGCACACAAAAAGATATATGGCATTTAAATGGAAACCTGCATGCATGATTTATTTGGATAAGTCACACATTTCATGATACACTAATGTTAAAATTATGAAATCTAAATCATATGTAGAATCCTGCGTTTTTACTAAACAACCCTTTACAATACTTGGTCAGAGAAATTGCTGTATAAATAACCACTCATTCGGGAAACGTCTGTTCTGTATCTCTGCAAGTCATGCCTATTTTCTGCTCATTTGGTAAGTATTCTTGTAATAAATGGTGGAAAGGAACAGGTCAGAATTTACTTTAACTAGCTTTATGTCAAAATCCCGATCACCCTGATTATTTTTTTTTAATGTATTGTAGTCACACATTTTATGATACAGATTAATATTAGCAGATCTCTCTCTCTCTCTCTCTCTCTCTCTCTCTATATATATATATATATATATAATGATTAGTTAACTAGCTTCAGGTCAAAATTCTGATCACGATTATTAAGTGTATTGTATTTATCATGCACTAAAGCCCCATTTATACGAACCTGCGCTGTAGCCTAGGTGTATAAATGTCAGAATTAGGAACTATGTATTAGATGTAGAATTATAGGCATTTATTACACAGCTCTCTGGAATACATGATTTTTATTGGTCATTCGTGGTATTGGGTTGTCAAATTGTCAGAGCTGTCACTGTATAAACAACCACTCATCCGGGAAACTGTTTCGTATCTCTACAAGTACATTACTAGAACAATTTAAATACAGATTCAGTGTTTAATACAGCTTAGCGACGTTTTTTTTAAGCTTATAAAATTTAATCTCAGAGGTGTATTTATTCATTATTTATTAACTTGCTACTTCACATCAAAGTCCTGATCAGCCTATTTTTATTTTGGGATACAACCGGCTGTTTGTTAGCTCTTACTTAGTTTTAAATTAATATAAAGGTAACACTTTTAAGTTGTCCTTGTCACACATGTACTTACTAATACGAATTATATCAATAATAATAATAAATAATGTATAATTGCACGCAAGTAACCTCTGACCAAACCCTAATCCTATCCTACCCATGTAGTTAATTAATATTACTCAGTCAAATTAAGTGCTTGAATGCATAAATACACTATAACAAGGACCCCTAAAAAAAGCGTAACGAATAAACTCAGCTGTTTCATTTGTGTCTCATCGTAAATCGTAGTTGTCTACCAGATTTTTTAAAATCCTCCTTTTGTAAATATGTGTAACTAGCAACATTTTAGTAACCCCATCAAAGCAGCTGACATGTAACAGTGACCGTCATTGTTGTTCTTATGATAGTAGATCATAGATCTTTGTACATAAGTTGCCATGAAGTCTATAAACATGTCATCACCAGGCTTTTTTCTCGCTAGTATAGGAAGCATGAAATACTGTACCTGTCATGTACCCGGCATTTATCTAACCGTCCATTTGCATTGACAAACAATAGAGCTATCATGTGCACCGCTGCTCTATTGCACACTTTAGAGTAAATTGGTAATATCTGGGAAGACCCAAAGTTTTGCACAGGAATCTGTCAAAAATGTCAACCTTACATAAAATGAAAAACAACACCTTTTTGCCTGTATGGACTGAAGCCATTGCTAGTTTATACAGATTTCGTTTTAAGCAGATCTGTTCTCAGGCCAAAGTAAAGCCAACGCTTCAAACACATATTTATTAAGACTTCAGTTTCAGAATTGTCTGTGCTTGAAATATTTATGTGTGAGGATGAATTAACAGCAGTGTATGTTGTGCTGTAGATACAGACTTTATTGCTTCTATGCCGTTGTATACTCATCTTCGGAGCACAATTTAAGAAGATATTTTGGATGAAAACAAGGAGGCTTTTCTGCATAGACTGTCAAGGTATAGAAAAGTATGAGAAACATCATCTGAATACTCAAACTGTACCACTCAATCAGTGGTTCAACCGGAACATTATAAAGTGACGGGAATTCCTTTTTGGATGGAAATAAATAAAAAATAATGACTTTATTCAACAATTCTGCATTGTATCATCACCGTAGCACTATTTTGGACAGTGCAGCATAAGCTCTTCTGTGTCAGCAGCAATGGAAAGATACGTGTTCGTATTTACACTTTGATTTGTACAAACATTGCGGCTGACACAGAACTGCGTACGCTATGTGCATTCAGCAGATGCTGTCCAAAATGGCGCTACGGTGATGTTATTTATTGCACAAAAAGTATTAGCTTCATAACATTTTGGTTGAACCACTGATGGCAGATGGCGTATTCGGACGATGCATTTCATACTTTACTGCACCTTGATAGTGCAAATTGTTTGGCAGTCAACGGGGCAGTCACAGGCCTCCCGGTTTTCATCCAAAATAAATTGTGTTCCAAAGACGAACAAAGATTTTACGGGTGTGGAACGACATGGGGGTAAGTGATTAACGACAAAATGTTCGTTTTAACAAACCAAAGTTATCCAGCCAGTTGCGGTCAATGATTTTTTTTCTTTTTCTAAATAATCAGATTACTATTTTCAGATTAATTATTTCCTAATTACCAGTTGTGTATGTATATGAAATCAAGTGCCTCTGGTCAGGGAAATTTTACTTCAAATTGCCTTTTGTTGTACTTAATTATTTGTTGTTATTGTACCATAAAAATGACTCTGGACTAGAAGGTCCAGAATAGCTGATCGTGCAGGGAATGAAAAATACCACTCATGCTCTGCAACCTAATGCTAAGAGAAAGTTTTCAAGTTCCATGGAGAAAATTCTCTGTGAGTGTAATTGTGTATCAGATAGATGATGTCTGTATGCACTAATCTAACCAGCGTGATTAAATCATTTCTGGACAATCTCTCAAACTGCAGAACTTCTGGTGTAAAGGTGATGGAGGCCAGAGGCTATGACTGGGCTCCTCATAAGCTTAGATGTAACTGTTAGTTAGATTCTGTGACATTTAAAACTGATTATTTAGTCAATTCATGCACATACAGTAACAGCTGGGGTCGGTAAGAAGTTACATTTAATTAAAAAATACTATAAAAACAGTAATATTGTGAAAAAAATTTAATCTAAAAGCATCGTTATTCTAGTCTTCAGGGTTATATGAGCCATAATAGAATTCTAATATGCTGATTTCCTGCAATAGTTTGAATAATTTTGTGGAAACCGTGATGCCTTTTCTCTTTCTTTGATAAGCATGAAGTTCAAAATAACAATTTCATAGAAATAAAAATCTTCTGCAATGTTATAAATGCCTTGGCTGTCAGTTTTGTTCAATGTAGCTTTTTGAAAAGTATTAATTTCTTTAAAAAAAAAAAATTACTGACCCCAAACATTTGACTGGTAGTGTATTTTTAAATACTGCTAGGCTTTAGAAGGACAAAAAAGTTTAGTTGTAGTGGGGAGCCAGTTTTGGTTACGTAGGCATAACATTAACAGAACACCAGTCCTCATTTTCTTCAGTGACTGACAGTATCTCCTGAACCACAAACACGCACATTTAAACAGGGGTACACTCTAGGCTTGGGCGGTAATACGGTATTATGGTATACCAGGGTATCTAAAGATAGCAATGGTATCAGTTTCAATACCATTATACCGTCATAAAAAAAACCCCTGCACTTATATATTACTTTTTAAAATGAACTATGTGCATGTTATTTTGTTATTGTTTCAGTATTAGTGTTTGGTATTCAGTTTCTGAACGGTTTTGGCACAAGCCAACAGTTTGGTGACGCTGTCTGAGTGTTGCTTCATATTTTTTTAATTATTAACGGTAATACCGTATACTAGGGGTAAAATAGGGCCCAAGCCTAGTACACTCTCTATTTTGCACTTGCTCTAGTGCTGTATGTTAATCAGTGAACGGTGACTGAATGGAGAGATGTGTGGTGAGAATCTTGCAGCTCTTCATCAGGCGGGAAAAAAGCAACACAGAGACACCAGGCGTGGAGTTAAATCTGCGAGTGTGTTTGTGCACTGGGCTTCTAAGAGCTTCTCTACCTAGATCGTTTATCAATGACAATGAAAGGGATGGTCAAACTATCCGCACACAGTCTTTCTCTCTTCCTGTCTCTCCCTCTCACCTTATCACCATCGCTGTGTCTCCCTCGCTTTGTCACAATCTCTTTTTCTCTCCCTACTTTTTCCCTCCTTCACGTTCATATTCATAGCTTCCATCCGCATCTCCATTCTCTCTCTTTCAGCACATTCTCTCTGTCCTCCACTTCCTCTCAGACCTGAGACGCATGATTAGAAGACACTAGAATATCTGTGGTTTTCATGTTAAGTCATCCCGGCTCTGATGGAGTGAGCGTATCCTGCCTGCATCTCTGATATGCTGGAATAAGCATGTTGTTGTCTAATGTTGAGATTGATATCCGGAAGAGAGCTAAAGCTCAGATTTTACGATGTTGTTATGCAGGAAAGCTCATCTGAAATTTTCACCGTTGTCCTCATGTTCTTTGAAATGAATGTTTCTCTCTGTAGGAATCCCTCAAAGCTGTAGTGAAAAATCTAGTATGTAACCTTTAAGGCCACTTAGGCCTTAGGCCCTATAGATATTTATGTGTGCACTACCCTGTGTAGTTTGAATATGTGAGGAATATGTCTGCATTGTCCATCAGATGGACATCTTTGTTTGTTTATGCGCCTTTCTTACTGTTATTTTAGAATTGGTTGTAAGATGCGATTTCAAATAAATTTGAACATTTTAAATATAATCAGTTGTACTAAATTAATAGTTCAAATTACAGACATAGTTTTATTATTTATGCTGTCTATTTTTGAAGAAATGAATACACCAGTAGGAATGCATTAAATTAATTAATAGTTAAAGAAAAGGTTTTAAAAAAAATAAATGCTGTTCTTTCCAACTTTTAATGCATCGCACTCAAGACTTACTGTAGTAATGGCTGCATGAGAAAAATTCTACAATGACATCACAGGAATAAATTACATTAAACAAGCACCCTTTTGATCTAATACAGCCGTGAGTCTTTTTGGGAAAGATGCGACAAGTGTTTCACACCTAGATTTGGGGATCCTCTGCCATTCCTCCTTGCAGATCCTCTCCAGTTCTGTCAGGCTGATGGTAAATGTTGATGGACAGCCATTTGTAGGTCTCTCCAGAGATGCTCAATTGGGTTTAAGTCAGGGCTCTGGCTGGGTCGTTCAAGAACAGTCACAGAGTTGTTGTGAAGCCACTCCTTTGTTATTTTAGCTGTGTGCTTTGGGTCATTGTCTTGTTGGAAGGTAAACCTTTGGCCCAGTCTGAGGTCCTGAGCACTCTGGAGAAGGTTTTGGTCCAGGAGATCCCTGTACTTGGACACATTCATCTTTCCCTCGAGTGCAACCAGTCGTCCTGTCCCTGAAGCTGAAAAACACCTCCACAGCCTGATGCTGCCACCACCATGCTTCACTGATGGGACTGTATTGGACAGGTGAAGAGCAGTGCCTGGTACACATAACGCTTAGATTTAAGGCCAAAACGTTCTATCTTGGTCTCATCAGACCAGAGAATCTTATTTCTCACCATCTTGGAGTCCTTCAGGTGTTTTTTAGAAAATTCCATGCAGGCTTTCATGTGTCTTGCTCTGAGGAGAGGCTTCTATCGGGCCACTCTGCCATGAATCTCGACAACTTTGTCCCATCTCCCGACTGAATCTCTGGAGTGATCTTTGGGTTTTTCCTTACCACTCTCACCAAGACACCTATCCCCCAATAGCTCAGTTTGGCTGAATGACCAAGGGAAGGGTTCTGGTCGTCCCAAACATCTCCCATTTAAGGATTATGGAGGCCACTGTGCCCTCACTCTGTCTCTGAGCTCTTCAGACAGTTCCTTTGACCTCATGATTCTCATTTGCTCTGACACGCATTGTGAGCTGTAAGGTCTTATATAGACAGGTGTGTGGTTTTCTTAATCAAGTCCAATCAGTATAATCAAACACAGCTGGACTCAAATGAAGGTGTAGAACCATCTCAAGAACGATTAGAAGAAATGGACAGCACCTGAGTTAAATATATGAGTGTCACAGCAAAGGGTCTGAATACTTAGGCCCATGTGATATTTCAGTTTTTCTATTTTTAATAAATCTGCAAAAATGTCAACAATTCTGTGTTTTTCTGTCAATATGGGGTGCTCTGTGTACATTGAGGAAAAAATGAACTTAAATGATTTTAGCAAATGGCTGCAATATAACAAAGAGTGAAAAATCTTAGGGGGTCTGAATACTTTCCATACCCACTGTATATAACAGTTTTTTAAACTGTAATAATAAATCACAATATTACTGCTTATTTTGTTGTATATGCTTCCTTGGTGAGTATAAGAATCCTTTATTTCATCTATTTAATCTATCTACATAAATCTAAAACCAGAGATTGATGTTTGATAAAGCGATAATCACGCAATGAAACTTCTGCTTTTGGTTTGTTTTGTTTGAAAAAGTAACACAGATGAGTTGGAATTACACAAAACACGTTGTTTGAGAGATTAAGAATCTGTTTTTAATTCATGTTGAATCATTCGGTCGTTTTCACGTTCAGTGAAACTGACAAATATCAGTTTGCTGTATTCTGGCATATGACCAGATTTAGGTTTGCAAACAGCTCGCTTCAAAACAAGATAGCTGTGGCTCCAAACGCTAGCCTTGGTTATCCACTTCATGATGTTATCTTTTGTGAATTCCTGAAGAGGCTATTTGTCCTGATTGGCGGTGATTACTGTGAAAAGAGCATAGGTGCACCCAGGTGACGCTGATGATTCGATGGCATCTTTTGAGGCGGTGATGTTTTTTGGAGTGTCCTTGTGTCTCTACGTGAAGGAGCTGCAGTGGAGCCGCAGCCATAGCCCCGCTCCCGTCCCCTCACTTAATCACTCACACTAATTAACCTCCTGGCTCTCAGACTAATGGACAGTTAGTGCCTCTCTGAGCTCCACATCAGCCGACAAAAGACTTCTGAATATAATGGTTGCAGCTTGTTTATGCCTCCAGTTTGTTTTTTATGAAGTGATTATAACCGGTGTTGCAAGTTCTTTAATGTGAAGATGTATTGTCAGTGCATCTGCTTTCAATATCTAAATCAGTGAAAGTAAATAGGAGACAAGTTACTTGAGGAGAGAGATGGAGAAAAGGGGATTATGATGCAAGCCAGAATCAAACATGCATTTCCTACATGTGCATCAAGACCACAGCTCCATCCCAAACACATTCTCAGCACTACAGTGATTAACGGATCTTATAGTGTTGTTTTTTATGTTTATTTAGTTTAGAAAAGTACACAAGCCAGGATGGAATCAAACTGCTAGGGCATGGTTCAGACTGAAGCCTGTTATTAGTGTCTTTATTAATAAATGATCTCGTAGCATGTAGTTCAAAAGGACACAAGTCAGAATTAAAACCACATTTGCTACCTGAGCATCTTAAAGGATCACATGCATCTCGTGCACATAGACTTGAACATTCTGTCATTAATTCACCATCGTGTCGTTTCAAACTCGTAAGACCTTTGTTTATCTTCTGAACACAAATTAAGATATTTCTGATGATATCAGAGAGCCATCTGACCCTAGACAGCAATATAACTGAAATGATCCCAGATCCAGAAACGTAGTAAAAAATCACATCACATGGCTCAACTTCAGTTTGCTACGCTAGGACAATATTTTTTTATTTTTAATTTTTTGCAAATAACATCATTAACATAATTTACTCAACCATTCTTCCCCCCTGAGTAGAGAGTATCACAAGGTAAGTGTGTGTGCGGAATGGCGGAATACGTAAGTCACGGGAGAAGAATGGTTAAATTATGTTTGTCACAAAACTGTAGTTGATCCCCTAATGTGACATGGACTGTTTTGCTGGTGTTACTATGATTCTGGATCTGGGATCATTTCAGTTGTGTTGCTGTCTATGGAGGGGAAAAGGGCTCTCTGATGTCATCAGAAATATCTTAATATGTATTCCGAAAATGAACGAAGGTCTTACAGATTTAGAAATACTTGAGGGTTAGTAATTGATGACAGAATTTTCATAAATGTAAAAAAACCCACATTGATAAAACATTTAAACATTTGCATTTACACGTTGCTTTTCTTGTTATTTTTCACTGGGAGCTGATTAATGAAACTACATTTTAAACAATAATTAAATCATTTGGGATGTTTAAGAAGTGATTATTTATATTTAAATTAAAAGAGTTTAGATATGTTTGAAAACTGACATTACAGTGACTTCAAAAGGAATAAAGGAAAATATTCTTAAAGGAATAGTTCACCCTAAAAAGAAAGTGATGGCATATTTTACACTCACTATGTTAGTGGTTCAACCTTAATTTTATAAAGCTAGAAGAACACTTTTTGTGTACTTTTTCAAAGAAAACAGAAATAATGACTTCATTCAACAATCTCAGCAGAATTGTCATTTTTGGGTGAACTATACCTTTAAACAAAGGATGTTGTTTCAGTTCATCATGTACTCTTGTTTTTTTTTTTTTTTTTGTATTTTTATTTTTGATTTTTCTTTTTAGAAAATAGCTGTTTGCTTGTTGCCAACTTCAAGTCAGCTCAAGCAATTTAGACATTTTCCTAAAGTGTCTGGAACAGGTAGTTTGCATTTAAGGTCCTCGTTAAGCCTCCCTAAATAGCAGAGACGAAGAGTAATTTCTTTCTTTCTTTTTGTTAATGCGCAGATATTTTTTCCACTGCTTTCATCTATTTTCAGTGCAGTTATTTGTGTGGTTTGGGTAGACTGCTTTCCACAAACTGCTGTCAATTCAGGGCACTTTCTGAAAGTATGAGTCTTAAAAAACAAATACCACCTACTACACGGCTCTCTTTGGCTCGCATGTTTCTAATCTTTCGTCCTTGCTGATCTTTCACAACTTTACAGCTGCCACTCTTAATCTGCAATCTCACTTTCTTTCTTCTCCTCGTTCTCCCACTCAATTACTGACTGGCTCTCCCACACGCCTCACTCGGTGGAGGTCCCCCTCCCCAGGCAACCTTTGAAATGCTGGTGTGGTGGCTGGCTATGCCTTATCACTTATTTGTTTCCTTACTTATGAAAACAGAGTAGCACTGCTGCAGGTGACCCACATGAACTCACGCAGACGCTTTTCCCAGAATGACCTGGATGGCCTCACCTGAACCGGGCTGTTGATAAACTGAACAGACTACAGTGTAATGGACAGACAAGAGTGTTACAGTGTAACGGACAGACAAGCACAGAAAAGAGTGTGCTTTTTGTGTGTGTATGATCTGATGGCATACTTTACACTTCATTATGTTGTGTAACCAGGAGTGACATGATTCTAGCAAGAAGTAATTTATCTGTTCAGACTGAACATGCAACCAGAACACATTTTCTCTGTATTATACAGTGTAGGGCTGGGCAATTAATCGAAAAGTAATCGTAATCGACATTCAGAACCTATAATCGATCAACTTTTTCCAGGACGATTATTTCGATTTACTTTCCCTTTAAAAACAATACCGCGGGTGGAGTCACGTGACCCGACCCGTTACGTTACCCTACGTGCACAACAGATGTGACTTGCATGAATAAATGGACGTTTGAACATTTTAAGCTTGCGTGTGAAAAATTCGCTTTACAGCAAACGTGAATTTGCGTCATGGGAGGGGCTTCTGCCAGGCGCTTCCAGTCTCTGTACATCGCAAGGGATATGACTTCCTTGGCTACAGCGAAGTGAAGCAGGTTACACTGATACACTGTGCCGTCGCGATCACATTTTTCCTGCGCTGCTAGACATGTACAAGACATAACCTGAAAAGGTTAACATGCTCATGTTTCTTAGTAAGAACTTGGAGTAAATTCATATTTATATAGTGACATGACAAGATCACTAAGAACACCTCATGCAGCCGTGTTTAGGAGAGTTCTATTTTCATTACTTCTTTTCATTGATGCAGTGCCCATTAAAATATTTGTTTACAGAAGATGCAAGAAATGCACAGTTTAAAATATTATTTACAGGACATACAAGAGTCATTTTATTTTGAAGAGATACTGCTTATTTTCTACTTTTATTAAGAAAAACATTGAAAAGAATTTATTTTTTACTTTTATAAGAAGAAAGTGACTGTTAGTTTTAGGCAATGGGTGCTTTATTTTCAGTTGTACAACATTGATGTTTAATAAATAATCATAGACAGTGCGTGTTTCCTTCAATTATTTTCAAATCAAGTAATGCACCCTTCATTCAAAAAAAAAGTATCATTTTGTGCAGCATGATTTTGATTTCAAGTCAAGTCAAAGTCAAATCAAGTTGATTTTGATTTCATTTACTTGTCATGTTGTTAGTGGTATACTACCATTTTAAAGTTTACACCTGGTTTGATTTTTTTCCCTATGTTTTTTAATGTCTTTTTTTAAAGTCGCTCACCAAGTCTGCATTTGTTTGAAATAACAGTATTTTAAAATATTATTACAATTCAAAATAACTCTTTTCTGTTTTAATACATTTTAAAATGTGAATTACTCTTTCAATGACAGCTGAATTCTGCTCCATTCTTCAGTGACGCGTGATCTTTCAGAAGTCATTTGAGTGTGCTGATTTAATGCTGAAGAAATATTTCTTGTCTATGTTGCTCTAATATACATGTTGAAACATTTTTTTCAGGAGTCTTGAATAAATAGAAAGTTAAACAGAACAGCATTTATTCAAAATAAAATGTATTTGTGATCGTTTAAATGAAAAAATAAAATAAAAAGTAGATTTTATGCATCTTAGCAGAATACTAGTATTCATTTCTTTAAAAAAATAACAAAAAAAAAAACAAATAAAAACTTGCCAACCAAAGACTTTTAAATAGATGTGTAACTACAAAATGCATTTAATGTATTTACATTTTATTACAATAATTTTAGTGAAGCGTATGCAAATAGCTTTTATTTGATTCTTAACATGTGCGTGTTAAACATTTAAGCTCAATAAAATGTTTATTTATTTGTTCAGAAGTCATTTATTTACTTTTTAATATTTTGTTCAATACATTTATAAATAAACAGTTGTGGATAGGTCTGTTTTTCCAATTGGAAAATGATTTATCGGTTTATTTGTTTTAGAAGTTTTATTTTTGAATTATTAAATTGACATTTGATTTCTTCAGATGGTTTTTAAAGACTTCATCAGCAATTTAGAGAGAGAGTTATACAATCATTGGTTTTGCATTGCATTGTAAGGTTTTTCTAACAAACCAGTCATGCAAAGCTGAAAGTAGTTGTGTTGTTATAACCGTTTCATCATGCTGTGTGAGAAGAGCACAAAACACTAGGACCTTCTAATGAGCGTTTTGTGTGTGTTTTTGCAGACATGCCCATCTTTGGTCAATGTCCTGCCCAGGATGACTTCTACCTGGTCATGTGCAGCCACTGCAGTCAGGTAGTCAAACCCCAGGCCTTCCAAGCACACTACGGTAAGAACACCTTCCGCTGTCCACAGCTGACTCGTTCTCTGTGTCTCTTTCACTTTGCTCTCCCTGCCGTCTTCTACGGAGGTGTTTTAGAAAAATCTTATCTCACTCAAGGGAATTAAGACAGAAATCCTTCCCGCCCCCACCCCTGCTCTGCCTCAACTATCATAACATGAAGAGGGAAGAACACAAGCCTTTGATACCCACCGCCAGAGTTCTGTTTACTATCCTCAAGTTAATATTTGATGTGCTCTTTTTAGTCTGCATGTCTGTGCTGTTTTATCCAATCTAGCACATGTAAAACCTCCCACAAGGCGTCAGAAAATTTCAGGAATAAAAAAATAAAATCAGTCCCATTTCAGCACACCTCTGATCTGTGTTTTGTTGAAAATGACTATTGAGGGTTTTGTTTCTTTCTTTTTTGAGCCGTTAAAAATGTGTCAGCCGTGGTTGAACACTGTAGATTTTATTTTAGCACATGAACATTACAAATTCATCTGCCAATATGCTTTGAGCTTTGTTTTGCAAATTCGCTCAATCCAATGTTTGTTTGGCTTTCTCAGGGAGAACTCCTAATGGAGATGGATTGTTTTTCTCATTTATTGAAATGCCTGTTAAAAGTGCTTTCATTCTTTCTTTCCTTGATTTAAAAAAAAATGTTTGGCCCAGTCAAGGTCTTGCTTTGTCCCAGCTGCTTCTATAATTTCACCATAATTAACCTTGAATTAAAGTTTCTATTACAAGATGCTGAGTTAGTTTGTTGTTTAAGGCTCGGAAGTAATAAAAGCTGGTTTACTTTGACTTAATATTTCAGCATTGGCCACAAGAGGGAGCCACAATGTGTTTAAATCCCAGTGGCAAATTGCTTTGGTGCTTTTTAGCATGCTGTAAATGAGGGCAGAAAAAATATAATCAGAGCACTTTCTGATGCGTTTTAATTTACTCTGTCTGCATGTGCTGTGTGTTTGCACTTTTTATTCTGTCATACTCTTAGCATTATTCTGGGTTGGTTTTCTTTGAGTCTGCCGAGTCACGTTCAATGAAATGCAAAACGTTTAAGTTGTATGCTAGCTGTTTGCTGTTTCAGTGTGACTTTATGGTCTTTAGATCGCCAAAACATGTCGACATCAGTGCACTTGACGCTCTGTTCAGCTTCCAGAAGATCGTTTTTTCAGGACGGCATTGATGTTTAAATATTCCGCAGTAGATCTGTTTATTGCGCTCCGACTTCATCATTACACAATCACTCACTGTGGTGGAAGTTGTTTTTTATGAACATTGAGACTCTTTTATTCTAGAAACTGAAAGATTAATAAGCAGATTAACTAGGCAGACCATGAAAATTTGAAATGCTCGACTAATAGAATCTAGTTTTGGCAAGTGCTTATTCAAGATAAATCATAATGAGCTGAAACAAACTGGTACTAAGGTAAATGTGTTTCAAACCACATATGAATCTGCAGTTTGAAAGTTAGGCACATTTTAAAAATGGGTTGGACTTCGTAACAATTTAAAGTATATATCATATTTTTATGCAGGATATTTAAATCTGCCGTAGTTTTTAATGTGTTTAAGATCAGCTTGTTAAACACTTTGCGGGAGATGTTTTGTAACGGGCAGAGCAATTTAAGTTCTTATTGGCGTCATCAGGAGAAGACACCTCAAAACGCATGTACTGCGTTTGCCGGCCCCAGGGGGTTAAACACTTTGTGGGGGTTGTTTGATAACGGTCAGAGCAGCGACAACAAGCCGCAAGCGTTTGTGAGAAAAAAAGTCAAGGATTTCTTCATGGTGTCCTTCTTTGTGTGTGTGTGTTTTTGCTGTAGTTTTATCAGCACAGATAAACATAGGCCAGACATAAGAATAAACTGTGTGTGTGTGTGTGTGTGCGCGCACACTTGGGATTGCTGGAGGGCTTAGTGACACACTGGGCTGAAGCAGCAGGACTGTGGTGGCGTGTGTGTGTGTGGTGTTGACAGGCAAGTATGGAGAGACCAGAGCATTTGTTAGTGCAGCACAGCGGTTTACTCTTTTGACTAAATGATCAGGATGCATATTTTGTATCGTAATTGTGATAGAGAGAAAGCGGATATGTGGATTTAGAAGAGGAGTGTCTAGGTATTAATCTGTTTCACTTACCTGCAGGTTAGGTCAGCTACCCATTGTAATGTGATGTCATAAATATAAATGATGTCATGGACAAATTGCAAAGCCAGATGAAAATTTATTTAGTCCTAAACTTTGTCAAAACTCACAAGTCCTTTGCTTTCTTTTCTCTTTTTTTTTTTTTCTCTGAAATGTTTCTTATTTTTTATGTTAAACTGGGAAAGAACTGCAACTAAGTTAAAACCATTACAGCCCACCTGCATTAAAGAATAAAAAACCATTGGATGGCAATAATGCCTGACTTTTTTTTTTATTATATAAACTCTGGTGGCCTTAAAATAATAAATAAATTAAAACTACAAGTAAATAATAATAATAATAATAAAAAATCTGAATGAAAATGTGAAAAAATCTATTGTTTATTTGCTTTTGAGGTCAACATGTTGAGCATTCAAAGAGTAAAATCTTTTACATTTCTTACCTCAGAGAGAAGACACAGCTCCAGCATCAAGCCCCCATCCAGTTTTGCCGCCTCTGCTGCGTTTGCTAACTCTCGAAATAAGGGCAGTCTTGGGAGTGGAGTTGGAGCCGGGACTGTTAGTGGAAGCACACTTGCACGCCCCTCCAGTGCAAACAGCAGCGCCCCATCTAAAATCTTCAAATCAACCAAAGAGAAGCTGCCTCACCGGAAGCCTCACTTCCCCTATAGGGTGCCACAAGAAGAGAGGTGTGTGTTTGTGTGTGCGCGTGTGTTTTAATAGAGTGTGAGTGAATTTAAGAGGCAAATTCGTTATGATAAGCATTCCATTCTTGCATAACACAAAAGATGAAATCTGAAGTACACCCACCTTTGATACAATATAAGAGTCTTTATTTCTCTCTCCCAGCCCAATCCCGGCAGTCAAAGTAGAGAAGGTCCATCTGAAGGTGGAATCTTCCCCCAAACTCCCTCACGTAACCACCTCTTCTTCCACTTCCTCCTCCTCTTCCTCCAATACTGTGAGCACCTCTCCCTTGAAGTCAGGCCTTAACTTCCCCTCCATACCAAAGGCTCCACAGCTGGCCCCTGGTCAGATCCCTAATGGAAAGGGCCACCTCTCATCCCAAGAAAAGAAACAGGACAGCAGCAGTGCCAGTAGCAGAAGACCCTTGTACAAGAGACAAGGTGAACGTTTATACTAAATTCAGAATTCTTTAATGTTTTTTTATTTATATTTTTTAACTTGTGTGTTATGTTCTTTCCTTAAATCAGAGCGAGAGTTTAATCCAGATATCCATTGTGGGGTTATGGATATGACAGCACGTAAGCCATGCACAAGATCCTTAACATGCAAGGTATGTATAAATATTATTTTATTAAATAGCATCTTATACAGAATAATCTTGACTGATATCATTAGGGTCATCAGTGTATTTTGCATACCTATGACCTCCCTAAGGTTCACATCCCTTGAAACATATGAACCAAACATTAAATTGTTTGCCTTTATCCACAGACACATTCCATAAGCCAGAGGAGGGCGGTGCTCGGACGGCGGCAACGCTTTGATACGCTGCTCGCTGAGCACAAGAGCAAAGCGCGCGACAAGGATCTGCAGTTCAGGTTGGACCCTTCACACCCAGCACCCCCTCTCAGGGAACCTCACCCTCCCCCCTCCCGCATCTCACAAGACCCTCACCCGGTCTCCCATGGCAATGGCACTGCCGATGCCACAAAGCCTTTGCCCCACAGCAAACCCAAACCTCATAATTCTGGGCTTCCACGGTGAGTTGCTTTCTCCTACCCCACTATTTACTCTAAACCAGCTTCGTTTTGATTATTTAGCCAAATTTGTTATAGACCTCTAGTTGTTTTTTCATTGGGTGGTTGTTAGGTAAATGTCCTTCTGTGTCTTCAGACTCAACAGCAGTAACTCTCACAGTGGAGGAGACCCAGCCATAGCCCACGACCAGGCCCACCATTCTCACCCGACCCCTGTCGGCACAGAGACCAGCCGCCTCTCCAGTGACGAGGGGGAGAACGAGGAAAGAGAGGAGGCCACAGAGAAACTGGACTGCCATTATTCAGGTTACCACCCACGACCAGCTTCTGTAAGTACAAGAAACCTTGTGACCTTAAAGTATTAGGGAGTTTTTTTTCCTCCTCCTCCTCTTTGAAGTTTAGAATTTCTCAAACTGAAGTGCCTGTTTAGAAAGACACTTGCATTTTGAATCACTGAGCTGTTTTAAAACAAGTTTAAATGAATATCCAGAGTCTCATTTGAATCCAATTTAGAGTCGAGCCACACTTTTTAAAGTAGGTAAGAGTCGACCTTGATCTGAGTGTGTACATTACCAAGTACCAGCGTGCCATTCCTGTCCTGTCTCTCATCAGTTCTGCACTTTTGGAAGTCGATTGTATGGTAGAGGTTGTTACGCGTTTGACCGCCGCTGGGATCAAGTACGGTGTGCTCTCACCACCATGTTGGACAAGCATGTCAACTCACAAATGTGGAAGTAAGTGTGTTAAAACCTCTCTATTTCCTTATTAAAGGGATACTCCTCCCCAAAAACAACATGGGGGTACTTGATTAAAGACATCATTTTCATTTCAGGATGGAGTATCACTTCAAACACAGTCCTTATTATGATTTCTTGCATTGTCTTTGTAGGAAAATCCCTCTGGCCTTGGAGAACTCAGCAACAACACCGACAACCTCTCACCGGACAAGCACAAACTCCCATTCTTCCTCATCCTCCTCCATTTCTGCAGGGTTTCTTAGCTTGTCCTCACCACCGCCTTATGACAGCAAGCCAGTCCTGTCGTATGGCACCACCCTGAACGCCCGCTCTTCTCCACAAGCCTCCGCCACTGAGCAGCCCGCCTACAGTGGCGCTTCTAGACAAGTGTCAGCCTCATCACCCCAGATGCCTTCAGCCCACTCGTCCTCGCTACCCTCGTTGGGCTCCAACCGACCCCTTAAATCCCGATCTGGTACAAAGTCCTTTAAGGCTCGGGAGCCGTCCTCCAGCCTAAGTAACTCTATCGTCAAGGGCAGTACTAATAGCAATGCTAGCATCAGCGGTAGTCTCAGTTCGGGCAAGAAGCGGAAAAACAGTTCCCTGCTTACCACCCACAGCACTTACACCTCTGACTCTTCTTCATCCTCGTCTTTTAAGAAGAACTGTGCGGTAAACTCGAGCACCCTCGGCAGCGCCTACCACACCTCACTCGCATCCATCCCCTCTTCATCTTCATCGTCATCAACGTTGTCGTCATCCCACAGCGGGGTTTACAGCTTGGGGGTTAACTGCACCCCAGGCAGGGCCAACTCTTTGAGCTTGAAGCAGGAGTCAACAGGACGTGGCCCGCCCTCAGGCAGCCCGGCCGAGTCCATTAAACGCATGAGCGTAGTGATGAACAGCAGCGACTCCACCCTCTCCCTCGGGCCATTTGTTCACCAGAGCAGCGATCATCACACAGATGCGCGTCTGGAAGCCAAAAGGAGGAAGGGCTCACCTGGCTCTAGTAGCCTCAACAGCACAGGTACAAAAACCTTGTTTTTATTATTATTTTTCAAACCCTTGTTCATTTCAGATTTGATCTAGATTCTGTTTCTGTTTGGTTTCAGTTCAGTTTGTGTCATTTCAATGTAGTATTTAATCCATAATCTAATGACGTTTTAGTATTAATTCAGGTTATGTTTTAGTAATCGTTTCTAGGATGCATCACAATGCAGACGAGGGCAATTCAGTATTGGTTCAGTAATAGACCATAACTCATTATAACATACTGACGCTCTTCTGACATCATTTTTGCATGCATGCTTTTTCGCATTAGCATACAATGGTGAAGGGAGGCAAGAATAAAAATAAAGTACATATATAGGTTTTTAGAAATGCTTTACTAATATATGTTTTAATGCTGGTGATATTTGGCTGGCTCGTTATTTGTCCTGAAAACGTATTTTTAGTTTGCCATTTGCGTTATCTTGCATTGCTAACAAGTCTTCACTAGTTTACGCTGTTGGTTGCCAGATCTGAAGAGTTTGTTTGCTTGTTTAGTTTTTCGAATTTTCGAATTTTTAGAAACATGTCTTATCAAAATGCTATATCTGTGAGCATTTTAAGACCAAACAATGATAATAATGTATTTTAAGATATCTCAGTGCAAGCTTTATCCAGTTTAGACAGCTCTTAGCATTTATTTTAATCTAGGACTAGTCTTAAACCCTGTTCTGGAAACTGCCCCTATAAACCCAAATTGACTTGTAGATTTAATCATTCTATGCCATTTGTTGATTCCAAAGTGCTGTCTCTAATTCTAATTTGGTAATGACTCTGGTAGCGTCTGGAGCAGGAGGGGGAGGAGGACAAGGTCCTGGCAGGCCCAAAATGGCCAAGTCTCCATCAATCAACAACATCCACAGCAAGCACGCTCGCTCTATACCTGGACCACCGGGGCTCCCTAACAATTCACTCATACATCAGGTTAGTTTGTTTTCCTTCCTCATTTCATTTTAAAATGCAATATCATCTTTTTCCTCTTAGACATTACATTTCCATACTTGTGTGTGTTTCCACAGCCAAAGGCTCGTCCCTGACACAGGTGTGGAGGCTCTGAGCGTGCTGAGCAGTAGGCTGGACCCAGAGCTCCCTCAGCCCCCTCATGCCACTCTGCACGAGGCCTTCTTTTTCTCTTACTCTTCCCACAATCCTCAGGGTGGAATGCACACTGGGTGGCCCATTGATGTCCTTCGTGAGGATTTCCTCCCAAAGCCATGCAGGGGCGCTCTCCGGGGATAGGATAATAAGCCAGAGAGATCTAGTTCTCCTGTCGGAGGTTATAATGAATCTATACAATGCACCATTGGGTACAAAGCCTGCTGCGTAGAGCATAAGCTGCCCAGCCTGAGCACTTTCGCCGGGGTCGGAAGGTACAGATTTGGGCTGGTGCACAGCCTCACCAACACTACAAGCCTAGGAGGGATGTGCGCTGCGAACAAGATAAGTTGCTTTACCGATATTCTTTGGTATGTTAGCTCTTGAAGGTGTGGACATACAAGAACATACTGGACATACTGGAAACTGAAATCCTACTCAGCCTTGGAGGAAGTGTACAGGAGAGGAACATCCCTAAAGTAGACACAGTCAACTTAAGTCAGTCATACACATGATCTCTCACTGGAAGGCTGTATTAGATTGAGCTACACTCGCTACAGATAGACATGACAGGAGTGGAGTTTCAACATGAGAAACCTAAACTTAAAAGATTATGCAAACTAGACATTTTTTAAACCACGTTTTGTTTACAGGTAAGCATATGTATAGCAAACAGAACAAAATATTTATCGTTTACCATTTTCCATTTATTTTTTGAAAAGTTTTCATTTAGATTTGATTGTTTTATTTCAAGGGGATTTTTTTGCAGTAAAATCCAACCC
Source organism: Enteromius afrohamiltoni (assembly GCA_034779775.1). Taxonomy (NCBI): domain Eukaryota; kingdom Metazoa; phylum Chordata; class Actinopteri; order Cypriniformes; family Cyprinidae; genus Enteromius; species Enteromius afrohamiltoni. The sequence continues at coordinate 14,070,282 of JAUYWG010000045.1, forward strand.
CAAATAAAATTCGAGCAACAGTCATCTCTTGAAGCTCCAGAAAACACTGTAATCCTCTTAAAAACCATGCCTTGGACAATACAGATATTTTAGGTACGTTAAGGGCTTGATTCAGTGAACACATGCAAACATTGCTCCTGTTGGGGCAAAATGAGAGACGGCAGGTGACTTTTCACCACCTCCGGTAACCCATCGTAGCACTAAAGAAGCATGTGCTGAAATCTTAATGTACTAAAATCTGCAGTCTCGCTCAAATGATTGTAGGAGAGTTTCCTGGTGAAGATGCCTTAGGCATGCATGGTATCGTTATGTGCCGTTTCAATCTCAGAAAGGGGCTCGTGGCTAGCTGACGTTGAGCCATAGACCAACATTTCAGACACACTATCATCTCAGCAATGACTCAATACTGTGAGACACATAAACAGTAGTCTGGCCAGCACCATCTCATTAAATAACCACTACCTTATACTGCGACTGAACGTTCAAGCTTTTGTTCTTTGTGACACTAAAGAGGTTAAAAGCTAGACATTCTGATTTAAATCTTATTTTCATTGTGGGTCTGTCAACTTAAAGGCAATAGATCCTTCTTTAGCTCATTAATCTTCATAAGAGGTCTTGAGGTGGATTTTGAGGTGGCTTCTCCTTAAAACTCTTGTAAATTACTGAACTCCACTGATGTCAGTCAGCAATGGTTGCTGAGAAGTAGAGCATGTTGTTGTTGTTTTTTTCCTTGTGTATTTTTTTTTTCCTTCGGCTCTCTCGTACACGAAACCGAATTCAAATATTGAAGTATCCCTATTTCAGAATACATATTTTGTTAAAGAATTGTACATATGGAGATGTATTTTTGCACAGGCATTTTCGTAAACGATTTTTGGTACAATTGAGATCATTATTATTTATTTAGTAAATAGAAAAAACTTAATTCTAAGATTATTAGAAGTGGTTCACTGCCAAGCCGATAATGCAATACGCCACACTATCCGAACACAGCTTTTTGTTAGTCGCCCGCCGAATTCCCAGAGACAGATTGTTGCCACAGCAGTGAGAAATCCTCCACCGTAAACTGTTGTCTTCTAGGTGTCAATAGTGCTTCTTTTCCCTCGTGATGCTTCCCCGTCTCGAACCAAGAGTTCAGAGAATGTGATCAAAATGGCCCGTTTAACTGTGCAAAAGATTTCTGGCTGGTTCTGATGTTATTTTGTAGGACTTTTCTTACTGGGTGAGGGAACAAAACAGTTGTACGGTGCAAAATGTGCACCACTGTTGCCAAACGTAATTGGATACACAAGTACTTATTACGTATTTTTGCTTTTAACACTGACAAAAAAAAAAGAGAAAGTGCCTGAATTAGTTTCTCATCGACTGTTGTCAAGGCAGAGCTTTTTTAGTTCATGTATTCTTCTTTTCACAGTACTTGAATGTTATTTAAGGGTTTAGAAACTTTTTAAACCTGCCTAGGAATCTCTCACATCGCCCTTTTTCCCTTCAAATAGAGCGGTATCTCTGATTGATGAAATGCACGGCAGAGGAGGAACACTTACTTGACAAAGACATGCGAAAAGCTTCTTATCAGTCCATTGAATTCTTTTATGACTACTTTTGATATTAGAAATTTTCAAAGCGAGAGGGATAGATATTTTTGTGGCTAAGTCAGTGATTTCAACCAATGTTTTAGGCAGATAAATGTACTGTTTACCTTGAAATTGTAACTTCACTGTTTTCAGATGATGAAAGCTTTGTGAAGATGTTTGATTAAACACCACAGATCTGGAATGTGAATCGAAGATGATAAACGCAGTTTGCTCTTTGGGAAAGAAGCCTCTACATATAAAATTATGTGCAAGTGTGTATATTTTGATTTTTTTTTTCCTTTTTTTCTTTGTATATTCAAAAATCATTTGATCAGCTGGACTTTTGTGTGTTGGCTGCTATGTAATTCATGAACAAACACAGTAGGGTAGATTTACTTAATATTTAAAGAAAGATTGTATAGTATATTTGTTTTGTAACAAGTTTCTGTAAATACATAAAAAAAATAATTTATACAGTTATTTATAAGAAAAATGTGTCTGTCTGTTTTTTTCCCCATTTGCTCGCACACCGAAGACCAACTCAAATGTTTTCTCCAATTTAGTTTTATTATATTCTGTACATAAAAGTCATGTTCACAAAAGACGAGTATCGATCAAATGTCATTCGCTGGACTACATGTTGATCACTCTGGACAGCTTCTGCACTCTGTTTAGCAGGAGATCGCCTTTTTTTATGGTTTCCTGGTACTGCCAGTTCTTACTATCAGGCCTGTGGGGGAGGAAAGAGATGCATTTAGCCAACTATAGATCCAACGGCCAGTCCGTACAAACACTAAAGTCCTCACCTGTTGGTTTCCACGATCTCATTGACTTTGTCGATCTTGCAATGCAAGCGTCCTGCGGCGATAAAACGCGACAGCTCCCTTGAGGAAGAAAAAGACCAAGATGAGCACAGAAATAATGAACATTTACATACACATTTATATACAAGGCCATGGGAGCGTACTGGTCGATGAACTCTGTGCTGACTCCAAACGCTTCGGCCATGTATCCCAGCGTGAGGGAGCGGTAGGATTCCAGGAGCTGGCTGTAGGCCAGAATGCGCATCTCTCGGACATAGTAACGGTAATGAGGAGCAAACAACCAGTCTTGCTTCATCTCCTGTTCCACTCGAGCTACAGAAGAGAAACAGATGGAACCGAAGCATTTTAAACAATAACAGAAGCCTTGGAGAAGCATTTTCAGTAACCATTGCAAATAAAAAACATCACGGCTTACAACATTCATCTTAAACTGGAGTGTGGCTAGTTAAGCAATAGCGTATTTTGCTCAGTTGCCTGCTCTGGAAATATTTGACTTACCTAATGATTGAAAGAATACAGAATAACGGCACTCGTAGAGAGAGAAGAGGTACTGACGGACAGCGGGTAAACTGTGCAACACCTCCAAGATCTCCGCACCCTTTATTACCTGAGAGGAGATTTCATTCAATAATTGCTTTCCAAAAAAAACACTACACATCTAACATCAAACCATTGGAAAGCAGTTTATGTATACCGTTTTATTTAGGTTAGATCTCACCTTCTCTCTCAGGTCCGGCCTCTTAAGTGCGATCATACACACATACACAGTGTACGTGACAAATGTCTTGTAGTCCATTAGCTCATAGGAGGTAAATGTGGAGACCGTATCCAGAAAGAGCTCTGCGGCCTGCTTGAAATCCCGAATGGCCACGCAGTAGAGACCCTGATACACCTTCAGGCGATTCCTCCGGTCCCAATCACCACCTTCTTCAATCAAGCTGTTCATACATGCAGCAGTTCAAGTGTCAGGCCAAAGGTGCATTTGTTAAATAAGTAAGTCTTTACTGTACCTTTTGGCTTTCTCAGTGTTGCGGGTGATGAGGTCATTGTCCATATAAAACAAGCCAATCCTCAGCAGGTAAAACACAATGTCTAAGCGATGACCAAGAGCAACGGTCTTGTCATAAGTCTTCCTGAAAGCAGTCAAAGCCCCTTCCTAAATGAAAGACAGATATATTATTAATGGATATAAGGATTAAATGTGTGTAGGAAGGAAAATCAAACAAAAGATGTTACACATGTATATATATATATATATATAGTCAGTAAGATATTAATCATTTAAAATATATAAATATAATGACAAAATTTGATCAAATTAATGCTGTAAATAAATACATTTGAACTTTCCATACATCAAAGAAATCTGTCAAAATTTGTATCTTGGCTACCACAAAATATTTTTTAGCATTATAATTATTAACTGCTTTCAACATTGTTAGGAAACATTTCTTCAGCATAAAATCAGCATATCAATATAAATTTAAGGATTGTGTGACACTAAAGACACTTTGCATCACAGACACAAAACCTCTTTCAAATACATGCATGAAAATGGGTCAGGGGTGAGAGGGGTGATGTGGCCTCCGATGGGACCGGGAGGTGGGGGACTCCCACAGACTACAAATGCTATTGCAGACAGAGCATCCCTCAAATAAAAGGTTTGTCACCTGTCAGTTACAGAATCATTTCTGCTTTGGATTTCTAAACTGCGTGGCTCCTAAGCCTTTGTTGATACCTAAACACCAGAAAATTAAATAGTGGATCTCTCCTCTGTCGTCTCCCCTCACATGGATTGTCCCGCAGGAAGAATCGGCGCCCTGGATGTCAGTGGATGGCGCGCGCAGTCTACGAACGTGGGACGCTCAGCTTTCACAATTTGAAACAGCTCAAATCCACTTTATATTAAGTTTTAAATAATCAACAAATACCATCCAAGACTGACTTTCCCCACCCCCTCAAAAATATATTTTTTGGCTTCAAATGGCAAATTTCGCCGAAAGGTGAGGGATTTTCATGCCTGCAAATACATTAAAACAAACCTATTTCTTTATATTACTTAATATTATTCGTATTTCAATATTACGTTTTCCCCCACAAATGAATGCAGTCTTGGCGAGCATAAGAGAGTTAAAATACAAAAAATGTATTTACCTTATCCCCGATGCGTATGAGATATTCGGCTTTGGCCATCATGGCATCTCTGATCTCACTCTCTCCCAGGTTCTTCTCAGCATCTTCCAAAACATCATCCAGCCTTTTCAGCTCATCCTCATTTGCTTTCTTCATCTTACTCAACAGATCAGTGTCCACCTGCCATTTCAGCTCTTTACATAGGGTTTCATAGTAGGGGGCCATATCTACAAAAAAACATCACAACATCATTATATACACCTTTGATTTGTTCCACCTAATTCTGAGCAAGTATAATTAAATATGAGAGAAACAGTGATTACACAAAAGCAAACCGTGAGTAACCGTGAATGTGTGCAGATACAGAGTTTGTTAGCCCATACTGATTTAATAGCAGGTATCCATTGTGAACACTTATTACTTTATATCGTGTGAATACATATTAACTTACTGGAGGTCATAAATGTATTAAAATATATCGATTACGTTGACTATTTTTGTAATCTGGACTCTACGGTTTGTGTCAGTACGGAAAATTGCACTTAAAAAATAAACGTCAACTGTTCAATTCAAAAGTGCCTGAGAAGATAAAACTGGTAACGTTACATTAAAAACAACAACAAATACATTAGCAACCAACGAGCTAGCGTGCTACTTGGTTTAGCCTGTCAGCTAACGCTAAAGCCCAAGATGCAAGGAAATAACAAAGCTCGAGCGGGAAACAGCTGCATATATTGCAGTAGTACAGAAACGTCGACATATATCTGCAAAACGAGCAGCATGTGTGAGTGAATGAACTCACTGTTGAGTTTGATGGCGTCCATCAGCTCGATCTTCACTTTAGCATCCTGTCGGTGACCATCCAGAGTCAGTAAAAACTTCAGCTGAGCTATTCTCAGATTGGGGTTTTTAGGTAAACCCTCTTCCTCCAGGTTTTCCAAAGGCATATTTGCGGAGTTACAACAGATCCAGAGAAGGACGGGAGTCTAGGTTATGGCCGGGAGTGATAATGACAAACTAGTGACAACGATGACTACGGGGAAATCTAAACAAAAAAAATGTGTAAATTCACTTCCTCTTGCTCCAGACAACGAGGCAAAGAAAAGACGGTCTGTCGAGGTTAGACAACGGAACAAAAATAATAACACTGGCCCCATCTGGTTGTGTGTTATATTGCACCATACGGTTTTCAATCTTTCAGATCCCCTGCACCGCTAATATGATCATACTATAAATAAATAGATAAATGAAAACATAGCCTATATAAATATAAATACTACATATAGCCTATATATACATGTGTGTGTATTATGCATAAATAAATACATATAGGCCTAGTAAATATTTAAGAAAAATGTTATTTTTATTTATTAAATATATTTATATAAATATAAAATAGAGGAATATAAATATATAAATAAACATAAGTGTAAATATTTAATATATATATATATAGGCTACTGTATGTGTGGATTTATATATACATCATAAATATACAG
>JAUYWG010000045.1:14078075-14097134 GCA_034779775.1 Enteromius afrohamiltoni
GTTTGAGAGAAATGGTAATATTGTGTATCTGGAATGAATTTTAGATCTTTAAGTCCATCTCATGAAAAATCGGAGCAACAAAGGTGTTGCGTTTATATATTTGTTGAGTGTAAATATCAGTTCAGTTTCATACTTACAATTTAAGTATATCAGTCTGATGTCTGCTATCTGTTCTCCCACAGTACATTCAGAGCTTTATTAACAGCAGCTGGACGTATCACTACAGGGATGTTCCAGGAGAGAAGACCGTCACCTTTATCTGGTCTACTGTGGTAGCTCTTTACGCTTTAGGAGGTCTCATTGGCTCCATTAGTGTCAGAGTCTTTACCAGTCACCTGGGCAGGTTAGTCTTACCCATCCCCATCTGCTTTCTATTCTTAATTTGAATGTTTTCACAACAAAAATGGATGTTCATTCTACGTTCCTCTTGCAGAAAAAGAGCCATGCTTTTGACCAGCGCCATATCAGTTGTGGCCACAGTAATCATGTACATTAGCAAACCTACTTACTCGTTTGAGCTGATACTTGTGGCACGCTTCCTATTTGGATTTGCATCAGGTATGTGCCTCAGACTGTAAATAAGTTATAATAAGATGCGACTGTATAAATAAGATGTGATTTGCTCTTTGTTCAAAGGGTTGGGTTTGAATGTACATACCATATACCTTGGTGAGAGTTCACCGAAGAAAATCAGAGGCATGGTGGCAGTCACAGCCACTGTCTTTATGTCCCTTGGGAAACTATTAGGACAATTTGTTGGCCTCAGGTAATAATAAATATTAAAAAAGTGGCATTGAATTGATTGGATAATTGAGTCAAGCCTGCAGTGGGTTATATGAAAGAGGCAGTTTTAAGCAGACAGAGGAAGTCATGGCTACAAAAGAAGCTGAGCTGAGAGCTAAGCATTGACCAAAGTGAAAGTTAAGACATTTATAATATTACAAAATAGTTATATTTTATTTAAATGCTGCTCTATTAACTTTTCATCAAAGAAAATGGTAACACTTTATTTTGATGTTTCCATAATATAGAGTGAGTACCTGGTTTAGTACATAGTAGTAGACGTTTACTTACATGAAACAAAATGTACTTGTATGAAGTTATGGAACAACCTTTACTTACAGTTTGTAATTATATAGATGCAATAGGCTGCTACTGTAAAACATAATGTAACGGACAGAGTGTGTTACACAGCTACTTATGCAACCAAAAGATTTTTACATATGTGTTGCAGACTTTATACAACGCAATTATACAATGTAAGTAAACAGACATAAGCTACTTAAAATTTACTTAAAAGTTCCATACTACCCACCTATTCTGCCCTAAATAGTTCTAAAGTTACTAATATCACATAATATTTAGGATGGATAATATGCACACTGGGACTCAGGCAGTGACTGTTTTTATGAATGGGTGACTGATTCAACAGATTGGTTTAAAAAAACGCAGATTCGTTCATAAACGAAATAGAGTTAATAGAGATGTGTAGCTGCTCAGTTGTGAGTTTTTTAGTTTTTAAGTTTTTTTAAGTGGGTATACGCAAATCATCTTTCCTGATTTACAGTGTATACCTTATACTTGTGTATCTATATTTTGATTTAACCAGCCAGTGCAGCCTCAATAGCCTAGATGTGATGCATTTCTAATTACATTCAAATTACAGAATATTACGCATGCAAAAACTAGATATAATAAAGTCAATCAAGACTTAAGCAGCTGTGTGATAATCCCCGTCTTTTACATATGTCTAACAGTAGCTGCCTGTTACATCTACGTAATTTCAAACTGTAATTACAGTTTGTTCTATAACTTAATTACATGGTAAGTACATTTTTTTTCACGTAAGTGCAATGGCTACTACTAAGAACTTAATTAGGTAATTACTGTGCAGTTTGACTCCTTAAAATAAAGTGTTACCAAGATAAGTAATATTTTTTAAAGCTATGTTTAAGTAAAGTCTAAAAAATTATGGTTTTCACAAATATATTAGGCACCAAAAACATTGATAACGGTAGGAATAATAATTAATAATCAAGCGCCAAAAATAGCAACAATATATAGCAACAAAAATAACAACTAAGTAACAAATCCTCATTTAAAAAACGAATTACTGTAAACTTTCAAGCAGTAATGTACTGTAGATGGGATGAATTGTCCTTTCATGCCAACATGTTTGATTTACCAGTCTTAATTGATCTAGCTTCAGGAAAGGAATCTCTTGATACTCAATATTTCTTTGAATTGAGCTAAGTTTCTCATTTTATTCACAGGGAAATTCTTGGCCGTGAAGAGTGCTGGAACATTCTTCTATGCATCCCAACATTTTTTTGTGTGGTCCAGCTAGCAATCTTGCCGTTTTTCCCTGATGCTCCACGATATATCCTGATAGAGAAAGGCAAGCATCAAGAGTGCAAAAAAGGTGCATTCCATTTAACTGATTGACCTGTGTTTGTCATTGTGAATGTCTTTTGTGTGAATCACAAATTTACTTTTTGATCGGCAGCACTGCAGTGTCTGTGGGGACCAGGCGATTATAAGTTGGAGATAGAGGAGATGTTAGCAGAACAAGCAGTCATTGGAAAAGAGAACAACAAGAGTGTGCTGGATCTCCTGAGAAACAAACACCTGCACTGGCAGGTCCTTTCTGTGTTTGTCATAAACGGATGCATCCAGTTCAGCGGCATCTCTGCTGTAAATCATTTATACACAAATACACCAAAATGTCTTTTTTCATTTTGTTGTGCTTCCAGAGCAACCTGTATACTAAAAACTGTGATCTTTCACCCGCCTTACTCACAGGTCACCATCTTCTCTTTCAACATCTTTTTGGAAGCAGGTATTCCAGTGGACAAGATCCGCTATGTCACGCTGGGAATAGGAGCTTCAGAAGTTCTCATATCCATAACCTGTGTAAGTAAGGTCCAGAGAAATGCACATTAAAGTGTGCAGTCTGAAATCAGACTGGGGTTATTTGTCACGGAGGTAGATCATGAATCATCTGTGCATTTGTGTTTATAGGGGCTCTTTATTGAGAGTGTGGGGAGGAGAGCCTTGATGTGGCAAGGGTTTGGGGGAATGTCGGCCATTATGTCATTAATCACTTTCACCCTGTACCTAAAGGTGAGTCTCTCTATCATTTAATAGCTCACAATGATCAAAACAGAACTTTATTACCTTATCTCTGTTTCGTCTGCAGGACTACAGCTCCGTGTTTCCTTACATCGCTGTCATCCTCATTTTCCTGTTCTTTATTTTCTATGCGGGAGGCCCAGGTAAGCCTTTTAAATATTTGTATAGCATTTAGTTTTAATCCCTTAACGCACATCACTCCTCTATATAAGCAAAGCATTGTGTTAAAAAAAGATTGCCTTTTTTCAAAATTGCATCTCTATATATCTTTACCTTTTATTTTATAAAAAAAAAGCACTGGGGATTTTTAGTCTTTGCATTACTGGTCCATTCAAATTCATTGATTCATTCAGTAATTAAACCAATGTTAATGACCGAAACACTAAATCATTCCCCAAACTACTTGGTTTAGGAACATTTATAACATTTTAGAGTAAAATCCAGTAATATCGCAACAGATTGTTTCAAACTGAACTTGTGACCAAAAGTGAAAATTTAATAATGAGATCATTTTTGCTATAGTTTCTTCCTGTTTTATACACAATACTGCTTTTGCAATCAAGCTGCTGTGTTCAAAGCAACAGCATTCAACAATATTCATGTTGTGTATGATAAAAACACCAACCAACCACTCAAACCAGTTTTGACCTGAACAGCTGGAATAGTCCCATCACTCACCATTGAGATCTTCATCCAGTCGTACCGCCCGGCTGCATTTGTGTTTATCGGCACCATACGTTGGCTGGCATTCACCCTCCTTGGATTCATCTTCCCATTCCTTATTGTAAGCCCATTCTCATAACAATAACATAAAAACGTGGGTTATTCCGTGTCAAGTCAACCAGTGGTCCCTGGCTCAAATTTTGATTTTGTCAAGATAAGCATGCATAGTGAAAAAATGTCAGGGAAGTATGGAGTAACTCACTATTTCTCCTGAAGGGTAAAAATGACTTTATCAACATAATTTAATTAGTTTTACATAAAAATGGACATAAACTAAACTGTTGTCTGTGGCTGTGAATCACAATGTATTATATGTTAATGTCCTTTTAGACTTTTGGTCTTAAACTTTTTCTTTGACGTCTTCAGAAAATCCTTTTCAAATCCAATATGTATGCAAACATTTGGTTTTTCAATGAGTAAAATTCAAGAACGTTGACATGGAGCTGCATTGAGATGCCCATATCTGGGACTGAACTACATCGGGCCACAAGAAAAGCAAATTAAGAATTAGAATCTAAAATCTTACTGTGATATCTTTAATACTTCTTGAATTGCAGACATGCAAACATTGTTAAACGGAACTATATAAGCCTGTAAAAATGAAGATACCAAAATAAAAGTTTGTTAAGACACAAAATCTAAAAGGGCATTAAGATATCTTGAGTTACAAGCACACAAACGGTCACCACTGTCATATAATGCAAGAAATATGATATAGCAATTGATTTTACTACAACAATACTTAATAGATAGATAATAATCTGTGTAAAAATAAAATAATGATGCTGTCATTTTTACCACCGGGTAACCTACCCAGTCTCACGGTATTTATTCATGGCAGGGCATGTTTTTTAAATTAAGATGCATCCAATGGAATCTTAGATTAAAAAATGCACTGGACTTATGAAAATAACAAAATAAATGTGTCCCTGCCACAAATAAATAGGTTAAATTACGCGACTAAATCACGAACTGCTGTGAGACTGGGTTGGGGAAACTTGGCTCTGAATCTCACATGAAGATTGCCATATTGTCTCCTCTTCACAAAACAGAGAACTAATCAGTGAATACAAATCCATGACATTTTGTCTTTGTTCAGAAAAAATATCTTGACAAAAATCTAAAATTTGTGCCAGGTTTGTAAAATACGGAATAACCCACATCTTTAAATATAAAGCAATGTTTGTGGATTGAGACACTTTATAAACTTTAATGTTTCCCGCAAATGCATCATCCGTAAATGTCATTGCTATTAGATGCTTCATTACTGGTTTATGTAAGAAGCTTTTCCCTGCATATATAAAGCCAGTGATTATGACTGTAAGTTTCTCTTCTCTTCATTTTATACTGTCATAAAAGACCAACTAAAATACAGAATAATTATTTATGCGTGCCCTATTATATGTCTTCGTCTTGAACAATGTGTAATACCAGGCTTTCTTGCTCACATGAAACCGCTCTACGGTCTGTCGTCTCACTTTAACAAAAGGCTACGTTTCTCATCCATGTTTCTGCAGGCCACTCTGAAGTCTCTGTGCTTTGTTCTCTTCTCCTGCGTTTGCCTGATAGCCGCTCTCTACATCTTCTTCATCCTTCCTGAAACGAAAGGCAAAACTCTCCTTGAGATTTCCCAAGAGTTCGAGAAAATCAAAGTCTGTGGATCCTCCGAAGATGTTATGTGTTTAGAGACAAAGCTTTAAAGCGTACTGATGGATTAGATGTGGACTGGTACAAGAACTATTAAATTATCATCATATTTATCAGCATTATATTTATAAAGACCGACTTCTTGGGTTTATTTAGCAATAATGGACACTATTATGATACATTATTCTTCTTAATATAACAATAAAGATAAATGCGTTTGAAATATTGATTTATTAAGTTATTTTGTGAGAAGAAAAAGGCAGCTGTGGAGAAAACCATTAGCCATAACTGTCAATATATTTCAGTGACAAGAGCTGTACTGAAAAACAAAGACATTTTACTGTATTATGCAGTTTTTGATGAATAAATGTGAAAAACAAAACTTATTCTGTTTTTTGGATCTTATTTCTAAGACGTTTCACAGGTTTAAGAAAAAATGGCCAATTTTGTGCTACATATATTTTTACTGGCACTCAGAACACCATATAAAACTTAAAGACCTTTTTTCTTGTTCCTTTTCTTTCTTTCTCAGTCACTGAACAATGTCTAACTACATTACATAATGTCTGAAGTAACCCATTATGTCTACATGGCCTGCTAGTTGTTCATTAACTAGCTAAAGGCCAGAATTCCCTACATGATTTATTTATTTTTATTTGCATCTTTTGTCCAGATCACTCACCCTCGTGTCGTTCCAAACCCGAAAGAACCCCGTTCGTCTTCGAAACACAAATGAAGGTATTTCTAATGATATCAGAGAGCCAAATGTCCCTCCATAGACAGCAATACAACAAATGATCCTAGATCCAGATACTTTTTTTGCATGCGTTGTGTTAATCTTTAAATTGGCAGAAGATGTAAGTAACGGGAGAAGAATGGTAGAGTAAATCATGTTATTTTTGTTTTCTCAAAGCAAGAAATACTGAAGTTGATCCTAGATTTTTTTTACTAGATTCTGGATCTGGGATCATTGTACTGTTGTCTATGGAGGGTCAGATGGCTCTCTGATATCATCAAAAATATATTAATTTGTGTTCAGAAGATAAATGAAGGTCCTATGGGTCTGGAACGACAAAAGGGTGAGTAATTAATGACAGAACCTTCATTTTTGGGTGAACTAACCCTTAAACATTTTTTAGAGCACATATGTTTTTCATTTGTCACGCATTTCCTACCAATGTGTTTTTCTGCGGGAATTGAGTTGTTTTCAGAATTGCCTGAAATTCTGTTTGTATGTAATCCTCAGACGTCGGGATTTGATGACCTGTCTTTCTTGGTAATTTACAAATCAGCAAGTGATGCCTAGTGTTCTGAAATCCATTAAGAATAAAAATCATAGTGCATTCCAGCCATGAGCAATGGCATTGTAAGCTCTGGAAGACTGCCTTCGTTCCATTTCTATAGTGCAGATAGTTGAACTATTAAATGAGGTTGACCCCATTGAATCAGCCCACCCATGTTATTGTGTAGCAGGGGCTTTGGGTTTGTAGATCCCCGTGAAGGTTGAGCTCAGGGAATTTCTGTCTTATCAGTCCAAGACAGAGGGTGTACGGGGCTTCCTAGACTCATTAGCAGTTTAATAGGTACTGTGCGAACTTCACAGACCAGTAATGACTGACTGACGTAATGCTTTATCACTGCCTCAGCTGTTTCAAAGGATTAACTGAAGGATTAATGATTATGATTATGGACATCCCACAACACCCAAAGTATACCATATCAGAAAATCTTGTGCACAACATGAATGTCCTAGTTTCAGTAAGAAACTAAAACTAAATGTGCTGCAGACACAGGCTGGAACATAACCTCACAGGCCCAAGTATTATTTTGACAGTTTAAGTAAACTGGATTCATATTGAATACATGTGTTAATAGCAGCAAAACTAATTTTAGATATTAGGAATAATATCACATGTATATTTTGTGTTTGTGTGTTTCTTTAGTTTTTGTTTTATAGAATGATATAGATTAATTCATAAATTAAATGTTTTTTTTTTGCTTTTTTTATTCTTGTATAGATTCTTGTTTAACGTTCTTATATTTTATTTATTTTAGATTCTAATATTGTAATATTAAAATACTGGGTCTAGGATAAAACAAAGAAATGCATTTATATGATAGTAGAACAAATAAATTAATAATGTACGAGCTTCCAAGACTTGTGACTAATATATTAAATCTGTTTTAATAAAAAAAGAAGAAGAAAAAATCAAGCCTGGGATATAAAGTTATAGAATCATCCTTATTTATATAAATAATAAATCATTTCAAATGAAATGATGGGACAATACCTTTAACAGTCAATGGGTGGCGCTGTTTATTCACTGCTGCAGGCTGCTGTGTGATTCGCTTTTAATAAGACTGCTAATTTATACAACACAATACAACGCCACACTGGAAACACATTTCTTTTTTAACAATTAAGCCTTTCCCTCAAAAATATAAGAATGTTAATGATAGCTGTCAGTAGTGTTTAAAAGTATTGAAGTAAAACTGATTAGGCGTACTTTGTTTTTATTTTTGTTTTGTTTTTTTTCCTGACCTGTCTATACTGTGACCTTTCTGCTACAATGTTTAATTATCTGAAGTGGGACTCATTTTTGCCAAATAAAATGTTTTGCTTTTAATGCAATTCTTCTGGGTTTTTTTTTCACATTCTGTGGACAGAAGGGGTTCAAATACATGCCACTCTACTATATGTATGTGCAAATTTCAGCTATGTGCTGTTTGTTTGTGCTAATCCAATAAGCTGAATGAGTTATACACACTACCACTTATAAGTTTGGGGTCATAAGATTGATTTCATGTGTTCTCACCAAGGCTACATGTATTTATTCAAAGATGCATAAAACACTAGTACTGTGAAATATTACAATTCAAAATATATTAATATAGTTTCCAAATGAATTTATTCAGTGATGGCATTTAAGTGATTTTTCTAAAAAAAAAAAAAAAAAAAAAAAAAAAAAGATCTCCTTTGAAATCACCTAACCTTAACATTAAAACGTTAGTAATCACCTCTCAATCACATTGCCAATGTCATTATCTCATGAAAAATGCTTTATGTTCACCACAATGTGACCCCATTCCTCTGCATATGGATTTTGTTCATTCCTCGTGTCCTTGGCTTGTTAAGTGGTGGACAATTCCAATTCCAAAAGAGGTAAAATGCATTAAGGGCTGAATAATAATAGCTGAACGGCATACTGACCCAGGACTGTGCATTACCAAAGTAGCCTAATTTGTCCTGCAAAGGCAGATGATGTGACGGTATGGAATCTGTGAAGAGACGGTCAGACAATGCTAATATAATTAGCTTCATTAACATTCCTTCAGCTAGTTATTAATGTTCAGGTGCCGTCCTGTTGAGGGTAAAACTGCAATCGATCATTAATCTAGAGAATGAGTGCTCAAGCAGATGCGCTCAGACTTTGACATCACAAGGTTAATGTGCAAAGCAAATATTCATCATGACTCAGTCAACACTCACAACATACCGATGTTCTACAGTTACTTTCACCTTTTAAAACACCCGTATGACGTAATACAAGCAGTACAAAGTATACAACAGGGCCGGGAAATATGCTGGTTTTTATACGGTACAAACAGTATGTGCTATTGTCCTACACCGAATCCTACCCATCACAGGAAACTGTACATTTTCAGATTTCCAAAAAACTTCCCTCTGTGTGATTTATAAAATAGGGACATGGGGTAATGTCCTGAAAAGTCACCTTCTCCTTGTAATACCTATATGCCATAACCATGGCATTATACAAATGTATAAACAGTATGCAGTCCTTTATTTTCTTATCACTCTCGCAGTACTCTGATGTCACACACCGATAGATCTGATGGTGATGATCCACTTCAAGTCGAACAAGCTTGATGATTCAATGAACCATTCAAGAACCATTTACTTTCACTCTTGAATGAATCCGCCGTTTAAACGAAGTGACTGGATAACTTAACCATTAAGACATATACCAACATCTACTGGCAGTTTTTGTTTATTATTTGTATTATTTATTATTGTAATTTTTTTAAAAGAAATACTTACATATTTATATATAATACTTTATAATATAATATAATATTTTAAATATTTCTGTAACAATAATAAAATTATAATTTTATAAATAAAAACAATAAATTATAAATAAAATTGATTTATTGATTAAACGATTTATGGTATTTACCCTCTCAAAAATGAAGCTATACAAATTAAAAAACGAAGCTGAAGCTACTTTTTGTAATGCCTGTTTGATGCTTTACACAGAAATATGAAATTATCTTTTGAGAGAAATTCAACAGGCAAATTTATTGTGATAAATTTGTGATTAATTAGATCGCCACATCATGTAATTAATTAGATTAAAAGGTTTGTTGCTTAATAGCCCTAATACATATATATATATATATATATATACCATATATAACTAACCACATAGGCCAAGTTCATTAATATGAACTTTGTATACTTTTGCTGATATTCTCTAGATATTTTCTCTCGAAAAAAATTAAAATGGCAATAATTTTAGTTTTTCTTTTTATCTGATCTGGATAGTTTGTTTATTGCCTAATAAAATCAGCACTACCTTTAAAAATACAATTTTGAATTAAGAAACTATAAAATGTAATTATCAGCAGATTTAATATGGATTGTCAACATGTCCCAGTAAATGAGCATTAGCATGCGTTTAAGTGCACAGATGGGCACGTTTCAGTGAGGTCGTTAATGTCTGTAGAATGACTGGGGCTGCAGCTGGAAATCATGGGGGCTTTGGCACTGTGGGATTATCTCCTATGTGTGAGTAAGAAATGAATGTCTCTATGAATGTTAAACAGTCCTGAGACCTCCTGATCCGAGGATTATGAGCTCTGAATGGCTCCATTTAGCTGCGGTAGCATCACAGTGTAGACATGTGGTGTTCATTGTAATGGATTTGTGTGTTGTCATTGTGTCCAAATAGCACAGGTTGCTGTATGGGCATTTGTGAATGGAAGCAAACAGAGCAGAATAGATTTGAATTGAATGAGGGTGTGCGTTGTATCATGGATCACAGTTTCTGTTAATATTTGTGGTATTTTAAATTAGCTACATGCATGATGGCTTCCAGAGGATGGGTATATATGTGCTGGAATATCTGACTGAAATGACAACACCCTCATGGGGTTTGATGTCATATTTTTGGCATACAACTAACATAACATCCAGCTGGTGACAAGGGGATCTCATTAATGCATAAAATCATGCAGATGGAAATTAAAGAGACACATTCATCTCCTGAATGAACAACAAATTCCAAACCTTCGACAAGGATGGGCTTTGAATAATAATCACATATGTTTTTTTGTGATTCAACACTGAAGCAGCTTTTTTTCCCCCCAACATTGATGATCTAACATCTCTTTGCTCTGAATCCACATATTCCTGCCTGAGTTCAGTCATGACCAAGTTAGTCAGATTACATATTTCTCTGGTAAATAGGCACTTTCGAAAAAAATAAAATAAAAAACTCTTTTGCCTGCCATGGTAACCATAGCAACAGCAGGCAGCTCAAGCACTTTTCATTCTTTTTGGAACAGTGACTAATACTGTCAATATGTATCACTTTATCAGATGTACACATCACAAAAGACTTGGAACGGAAATTCACCCAATTCTATTTTTAAATGCATGTTTAAGATCGTACAGTGGACAATGCTGAGTTTGTTGAGCACATTTTGTCACATTTTCTTTGTTGATAAACTGAATGCACATCACGGAAGAATATATATTGTAACTTATGTTTCATTGCAACTCTAAGAGAGCTGACATTGCTCAGGGTTGCACAAATGAACCTAAACCGAATGCAGTTTGGAAATGCTAAAATAATTAATTTAAAGTAGTCAACACTCCTGAAAGTCTATTGCTATCTAACTGAACACACGAGGGCCAATTGAGGAAGTTCTCGCCTTATAGGCACGTCTTACTGAGAAGCATGGGATGCTGGCTTGTAACACTGAAGCATTGTAAAAAACACTTGTGAATTGAATCTGGCTATGCTGCTGAGCAGTATAATTATAAGCGGTTTTCCCTAATTGTGGCTCTTAATAACACCCAGAAGAGTGTCTGCGCTGCACTTCGGTAATAGTAATGACACCAGTTATTTTGAACAATTAGATGATTCACACACAACATGATTTTAATACTACAACATCGTAATGATTGTTTATTTAAAGTGAAACAGAAAAGTATTTGGCAAATTATTAGGTGTTAAAAATGACATATATGATACACTTTGCAGATAAATAGCTATGTTTAATTTGTTAGTAATCAGACTAAAAGCACCCATGTAAACACCTCAGCTGATCTGAATTAACTTTCAACTGGATCGGAGGGGGATAAAAACTTGAACTAATCTGATCAATAGGAAAACGATTAAGGAAGTAAATGCTTGAATTTGACTATTTTCACAGATGAAAAAAACCCTAGCATGTTTTACAAATGTGCATATGTATTTTTAAGTATTGGGAATTGAATGTTTACAAAATATTTGATTTAATTTTGGATTTGTGGCTAGCTTCAGTGACATTATTGCAGGGGCGATCTCTGAAAAACGTGTAAACACATATATTAACCTAATATTTTAAACAAACATATCGACTCCCAGCCAGAATATAAATGCTTATGAAAAATCCTCAAAGAGACCAACATTTGTTCCAGTTGTTTGAGGTCATCTTTGCTTAATCTTGAAGATTTCAGTTTGGATGACATTAACAGGACATGGCTTTTAAACAGAAAGAAGTAAATGTAAAATTATAGTTGGAATATATATCAAACTTTATGCACAGGCTGGTGGTTTTAACTCTAATGCTCCAGAGATAAATTAACATGAAGAACTGTGCATAAAAGACAATCATATTTATATAGGAATTACAGCACTTGGTTCTCTCGAGTCAACAAATAATGACTGCAGCGGTCATGTCACGTCATTGAAAGTGCTTTCTACATCAGTTACCTCTGACATAAAAACTCTAAAAGGATAAAGCTGAACCACAAATTGCTGAAAGACATGTAATTTCCACAATAGATGGATTGACTAGAAACTCACATGTTTTATATACATATTGTTTTAATGGTCTTAAAGCCTGCTCTCGGTTCTGGTCCTTAGATTAATTCAGTCATGGCCCACAGATTAATATACGGTCATAAGCGGGATAATGCCAGCTCCGAGAGTCTCTTTTTGGTTTTATGAGGTATTGCTTCAGTTAAGGACAGTAGAGATTCTTGAGCAGAGAAAGATGATTGTTTTATAAACGATTTAGATACCCAAAGAAAAATACATCTGTAATTGTTTGTTAACATGTTCTAATCTTGATGTATTCAATCTCTCCGAGGGTAAGGGAACTATATGTTATCAAGTAAAATAACTAATAAAATACAGGAGCGAAGTCAAAATGTGGTAAATGAGCATAGATGGGAACAATTGGGTGTGAACTCATGAACATCAAGCTATCAGTGATGCAGGATAGTCGGGAGGCCATTTACAAATGATCTGAAATTGTCAGGAAAAACCGACATGGGCCACTGCCCTTAACGGCAAAGACAGGTCTGACACTTTCCATTAGGGCTATAAGTTATGCCTGAGCTGTTTCACAATTTCATGGTTTTGCTTTGTCTGCAGTTTCAGCCCTCAGTGGACCTCTGGGAACTATTTTTAACATTATATTATGCAGTCCGTGCCAATTTGCAGTGCTTTCAAAATTGCTAATGACATAGAGCAAAAATCACACTGAAAAACTGTGGCTACATAACCATCAGATTACTGATTGATAAGGAAGTATTAAACTGCTTTTTCACAGAATAATACTGTCATTAAAGGAGTTGTCAAAGTTTTGATGTTTTGTGCTACCCACCCAGATTGTGCTGCTTCCTCCGTGTTTATTCAGCAGCATATACATCTTGAAATTGTCTTTTTTGTGCTTTCTTCTCGCAGTTTTTACACCAGTGGGCCCAATTTTTTAATCTCGCCTAGGACCCCACAACCCTTCGGGACGGCACTGCGAAAATGATTCGAAAAGCACAATTCATTCACGCATTGGACATCTTTACAAAAGACAGCACTGTACGTGATATTATATAAAAATATTAACTGCGACATCTGCCAGAATGCATCCAAAATGTAGCTAGCAGAGAACGTAATTAACGGCTTAATTAATCCTATTTTATAACAATATTTTTTTCATAAGGACTGCCAATTTATCAATCTCTGCCAAAAATAAGAGAAAAGAGGAAGATCATGTTTATGCAGCTGGTTATGCCATAACACTGCCAGAAACTTACTTTCAAGACTCTTCTGACCACTTCTAAGTACATACGAGGACAAACTTTCCTCAGACAGTAGCGCAAAGCATCTCATGTTTCTGTCCTGTCAGGAACATTAGCTTTTTGCCACTTTTTTAATAAGTTCAGATACATTTTTCAGGCTTATAGCACATGGGACTGTGGTCATGGTTTACATATAAATATGAAAAACACATATGTACTATCCAGCAGCTAAAATAACATTCTGTCTGCGAGTAAAATGATATCCTAGTATCTTATTGCTTAAACAGCAGCACTATTGACAGAATAATGGTTAAGAATGCAAACAGAGAGCGAAGCTTGAACTAGAGATGCAAAAATGTTTCCCCATAGTTTTAAATCCCAAATTGAAGATGGAAATCGAAATGAATCCTTGAATTTTCATAAGCACTGTAATTAGCAATGAGGTGTATCTGTAAGTGAGACTAGCCATTTGGATCCCGTGGATGCTCTGTGGTCTTTTGCATTAATGCATGGAGCAGATGGCGAGTGGTTGGTGTCTAATCTGAGTCAGAGATCACAGAATGCTCTGATGAAGAACCAAGAGCAGTCAATCAAATCTTTCACAGAAATACTCTTTAATTTTCAATACAGGACAAAAATCAACAAATTAACGTGCATGCCTTTACTATTTTCTCTACATTATGATTAGTACATAAATGATTCTATTGATACAAAATATAAAAATATGTGGTACATCATTTACAGATAATTTACATTACATCCTTAACTTAGTGAATTTCTTCATACAATTGCCTATATACATCTTATTGGGATTTTCAGCCCAAAGCGAACACCATATGAAAAAAACAAAACAAAACAAAAAAAACATCACTGTGCCTGAATGGATTACATTAAAAAATTGCACATTAGCTGTAACAAATGCGGCAACAGTGCTGCAGATTTTATATTCAAGAGTTCTTTAAAAAAAAAAAGAATAATAAAGTGTTACATCCAGAATAATTCAGAAATATCACATGGGAAAGCATGCATATGTAATTGAGCTGTGAACAAATTAAATGACTGCGTAATATTCACTGATAGCCTCACAACACCAAAAAGCCTTTCAAACTATAGGGACGGGGGAAAAAATCTTGTGCAAGGTTGTGCAGGGTGCAGCAGGTGCGACTTTTAGGATATAATGCAGTTCTTGCTTTTTCTACGTTTGCGTGTGTGTAACTGTCCTCGACTTCCAAACTGCCCAGATGCGCCCAGTCCTGAAGAGTTGTATTTACGTAGCAGCTCTTCGCTGGTCATGTACCTCAGCTGGACCGGTCTGGGAATGGGCTCACCCAGAAAATATCCTTCATCTTCCGACTCGGAAGAAGAGGAACAGGTCGAGCACCAATCGTCATCGTAATCGTATTGGTCCCACGAATAAGGGCCCTGGTGCCGGTGCAGTGCGGGGTTTTGAAGAGTTAGGTCGGAGGTTGTCCGAGGGCAAGGTCTGAAAGGCTGCTGTCTCAGCCTGCTGCTTCCACTACCGTAGTTGTCCCGTGACCCACGGGGTGGAGGGAACTGGTCATAATCCTCACGCACATGAAACTGAGATCGTTTCGGAGCTGGGCGACGCTCAGCTGCGAGGTTAAGTGCATTGTCCGAACGGGAACGCCTGGACCGGCGAGAGCGATGGTGGTGGTGGTGTCGACGGCGTGGCTCTTGGTGGTCAATGCTGCGACGGCGGGTGCGTTCGCTCATGGGTGGTAGACGGGCGTTGTTGGCATTGCTCACCAAACTTACGCGATCCTCCTCCTGATAGGCAAAGCCAGGTGGCAAAGCATTGATGCCAGGTTGTTCACGAGGGTATTGCACAGGGAATTTGACTTGCACAGGGGCTTCAAGCTCTAGGTAGGGCTGTGCGGAATTTAAGCTACGAAGAGATTCAGAGCTGTGGAACTGCACAGAGGAGCTGAGGGTGCCCATGTTACTCTTTTCAGACACGTTCATGCCAGAATCTTTGCTCAGATCTGGCATTGAGAAGCGAGACAAGTGCTCCTGCCGTTTACTGCCTCCATCTGCAGAGGTACCTGAGTGGAAACACATGCAAGACAGCTGTAATATTCTCTTGAATCCCCTACAGAGTGGGACAGTGTTGTCAAAAGTACAGACCGCGATACCATTGGGTAATGGAATTTTTAAGATTTGAGCGCTGTTGAGCAGATAGTTGTTGGCACTGATTGGTCGTTGCGTTCATGCACTTAACAGATATGACTGTGATCGGCTTCGATGATCAACACTTCACGCTCTTTCGAGTGAGAAACACACGTGAGTGTTTTAAAGCTGCGTCTATTAACAGATAAACAGCGTTTAACAATTTTTTTTATTTTTTTATTTCACTACCAAATGTAATTGCGATTAGTACTTTTGACAACAGTGGTGTGACAATAAGTTGACAAACAATAAACTACATTTTTAAAGGTTTGTTCGAATCCCTAACAAGGATGTGTTAAATTTATCAAATGACAGAAAAGACAATACCTTACATTTCTGTTATTTCAAATAAATGCTGCTTTTTTGAACTTTTTATCAAATAAATCTATTCTTTAAAGAGTCATGAAAAATGTAAAACATATTAAGCAAATATATCAAGCAGCACGACTGTTTTCAACCTTTATAATAAGATTTTTTTCTTGCAAATACATGTATGTATGCATGTATGTATATACATATATACATACACACACACACACAAACAATCATATAATGAGAAAAAAGACAAATCGTTAAAAAAACATACCTGTAGCATTAGATAGAGCCAGTGACTCCATAGATCCATGTGGTGTCTGCTCTAGTGGTGTGAGATGTTCACTAAAGCCAAGTGCACTAATGGGATTCCTGCTACGGCCCATCTGCGGTCCAACATCCTTTTCCTTCTCCCTCTGGAATACATGCAGGCTGACTGAGCGCTTATCCATAAAGCTGTTGTGTGGAACCTCTTGAAAGCTCGCCTGTGTTCGCAGTGCAGGTGGGTAATAGTCCTCTGGTCCAGGTTGGAACCAGTTTTCATTCAAAGACTGTCCTTTCAGAGCAGATACTGGAGGTCTCTTGGAGGCCATGAGTTCCTTGGGCCTTGGATCTGCTGGGTGACCAGGGGACAGATTTGAAGAATAGGAAGTCCGGATGTTGCACTGACTGAGCAAATGAAGAGGGTTTGAAGAGAGTTCATTACGGCTCTCGAACCCATACATCTCAGCTGGTGTCTTCCATGATGGAGATTCTCTGTTCAGACTTGGAGTTTGACTGGATAGGCTAAGCAAATCCATTTGCAGGGACAGCGGGTCAACGTCAGCAGAGTATCGCCCAGCTGAACCTTTTCCTCCCTGGTTTCCATCTCCTCCGGTACCACCATTATTGCTCTTGTTTGATTTGGAGCTGCTGCGCCGGGCCTCGCGTGAACGAGCGCTCTGAAATGCAGAATCTGATGAATCTGAGCCATTTTGGTCATCGCCAATGCTACACGCCCGAGAGCAGAAGATCTGACCCTGCTTGGGTAGAAAAGGACGACCGAGCAGGGACTTCTTACACCGAGCACAGCTAAAACAGGCTTCGGTGGCATGCCAGTGCTGCCCATCATATGTCATCTGACCCTGGTCAATACCTGCACGATCAGAAGATATGAATTACACACAGATCACATGTACTTATGTCCAAATCAAAGATTTGAGATTGCACATAAACCTTGGGTCAATGACAATCAAAAGAGCCCACAATAAAGAAAAGTGGGGGAAAAACATGGCAGGTAAAATATCATATAAGGTTATCTTTTTATGAGACTCACTGACCTTTATACACATTCATAAAGGTCTAAAAAGATTTTAAATATTGATAAGTCTGAAACTGCCTCTAAATCCCTTGCAGTTATAGGGAAAAAACAGACATTACAATTATGTATTTAAAACTTAATAAAAGTAGCTTAATATGCAAGTATATTTAAGTTTATATATAAACTTATACTTTATATTGGTAGGACAAAATTACAAAAATAGCGTTGTGTCAATGATTTCTATATTGCATTTCAGCAAATGTGTAGAGTAGTCCTTAACATACAAGAGCAATAAACTGCACTGTGTGAAAATTTGAATGCATAATTTAGTTACATTAGCTTAAAAGTGTGTGGATTTGAAATGACAGCTACTTTATGTAAACAAACACAGAACAAAGATGTCTTTGAAGGATTATGTCCTTGTGAGGTGTAGACGTGTTTGGAGAAACTGATTATATGGTGTGCCACATATTACAGAAATGCATTCGATTTTAATCACAGCTCTCTTCAAGCAGCCACACTTTAATGGACAACATCTGTTTTGAAAAACGGCACTGTTGCTTCCTGTTTATAATCGGTTTCACAAAATTACTTTCTGTGGTTCTACTTGGAAAGTAATTCCAGACGGAATTTTTGCAAAACAAGCTGCCAAAAAGCTAAATGTGAACGCAAGACTAAACCATCAACTTGCAATGTTGCTCTTCTTGTTTAATATCTCAACGACAAAGACAAAAAGCAGGTCAGTCGTCTCTTGACAGTTGCCACAAGGCAATTTCTGCAAGAGCAAAGTGGGCCGGCCTATCATGAACACGAGAGGATTCCAGGTTGGCACTGATAGATGGGCTCTTACCGATGTGTTCCCCGCAGGAGTCGCAGTATTCTGCGTACAGGGACTCAAAGCAGGTGCAGCAGTACGGCCGGCCCTCTTTCATGATGTAACGCTGACCGCCCAGAACAGTCTCGCACTCGAAACAGCAAAAGTGCTTCATGTGCCAGTGCCTGCCCTCTGCCTCTGTGCACTCATCTGCAAAAATGATCTAAGAGACAGATAAGAGATAAAAGTGAGACCATTTTTCTGCAGTGGAAGTGACAGGACTAAAGCTAAACGCTCCACTGAGGCAACAGACTGAGCTGCAGCAAAGCAATAACTCTATTATCACTATAGAGATGAAGTTCTGTAACCATGGTAATCCCGCAAAGCATTCAGCTGTCTTTACACAAAATGAGAACTAGAGAAACTGCTCATTGTGTGCAATCTTTAACTACACAATGAGAGACGTCTCAGTTTTTTACATTTTATGGCAAATTAAGCAAATGGCTTTTCTACAGCATTTTAAGGATACGATCAGCTTTTGTATGCTGAGATTTCGTAAGTGCAGTGCTATTATCTCAACAGAAATCCACGCAGCTGGAAATTTCGAATGGGGGGGGGGGGGGGGGGGGG
>JAUYWG010000045.1:14106665-14124458 GCA_034779775.1 Enteromius afrohamiltoni
ATTGTGATGTAGATTCCAGTGAAATGGACTATCTGAAAAAAAAATGTAGGGACTTCATTTCAACATGACCTTGCAGATGATTTTATGTGATCATAAATGGTATATGTCACACAAGATAAATCCACTGTTTCACCAGAAGATCTAGTTATGAGAATGGATGAATTGCTTATAACATTTTTTGCATTAATGCTGGCTATAATAATAATGATGGCAAATAAAATTCCAGTAAAATAAAACTCAAAAGAATAACATCAGTGAAGGGATACTAACTAATAGGGGCTATGGGGGAACATGAGACAAAAACGGGTGGGGAAACACTGGCCCAGGACACAATATTTCACTTATAAATATTTAAGATGAAGAAAACAAAACAACCTATAAATGGATAGAGTGCTTTAAAACCTGCATGAACCTCAAGTAGTTTAAAAGCATCTCTTTGAATCAAAATTAAAGTCTCAGACTAGATAGGAGCTTCTGTGGGAGGTAACAGTGAGCAGACTTATATATAGGCCATGCAGCTGGTCTCTCTGCAGTTCCAACACCCTTGAGCAAGGACAATTCACCTGCATTACTTGAGGATGGCAACTTTACAACTTAACTGAACAATCACAGGAACATGGAGGCCCTAGCAAACAGTCCATCTGTGAATATCAAACACTTAAGAAACGCTCTCTCCAACAGTGCTTGGTCTTTCTGCAGAGTGTATCAACTAATGGGCGAAAAACAAAGAGGAAGCACTACAGAGCAATTTGGCAACTCTTGGGACGTATAGTCCTTTACCAGAACATTTTATATGGTCGTAACTAATAATGCATGCATATCTGGAAAGGATGAACCCATTTAGCCATTATTTCTGGGACTACTTTAAAAGGGTTCCATGGAGATACTGGTCTGGTGCAGAAAAATTAACTGGACAAAAATGAGGTCACTGTAACTCCCTTCTCAACCACACAGAATGGACTGAGAGAAACTACGTCCATGATTTGACATGCATCGCATATGACTGCAAATTCCAGGCTCAATACCAGTCCACAGTCCATTGATAATGCTTTTCCAATCATCTAAATGTGATTTGAATTAGAAAGGACG
The DNA here is from genome assembly GCA_034779775.1 of Enteromius afrohamiltoni. Taxonomy (NCBI): domain Eukaryota; kingdom Metazoa; phylum Chordata; class Actinopteri; order Cypriniformes; family Cyprinidae; genus Enteromius; species Enteromius afrohamiltoni. The sequence goes on from JAUYWG010000045.1 coordinate 14,107,755, forward strand.
TTGGGTTGCAACTATGCATGCTGATTTCATTACAAACATCATGCTAAGACCATGTCAATATGATCTGCTTTTCCTGCACTAAGAGCCTTTAGAAAGGATTTGTCCTACATAGCAAATATGGAAGACTGGGAATGTAATCGAGGGATGACACAGAAGGTTGTTATGCCCCTGGGGCATCTAGGCGGAACAGGGTAAATGTGATTTATGATCTGATCGGACAATTGCTTATTGTGGGTTAATCATTGCATTTTTAAATTGTTCAGACAACAACAGATGTGGACTTATTGTTAGCTCGAGGGAAACTTATCCCCTTAAAAACCAGGCCTATGCCACCACCAGACTACCTCATCTAATTCTTTTTAACAATAGCCTATGGCTAGACACAGCAGAATTGCCATCTTTAAAACAACCGCCATTTTTTAAAAGTGAGAAAACTTCAGTAGCCAGGGTTATAATAGTAAACTAAAACCACATGATATATTTTTAAAAACCCACACATTTCTTTTACTTGAAATGAAAACATTAACTGAAATACATAATACACAAATAAAAACAATAAATTCCTTAACCTAAATTGCAAGGAACAGAAAAAAAAACGAATTCAAAATGTTAGTATAAACTATTATTGTATCTCAATAATGGTAAAATAACACTGGTTGTAGCTTTTTCAAAATTCCAGTCTCTGATGAGGCTCCCAGGCTTTCCATGGAATCATTCCGGATGAATTAAACAAGGTTTTTAAAGGGCAACACACAGGAAAGAGCCTGCTATAGTGAAAAACCAATTCACCATATACTCTCACTTATCTTTTGTGTATATGCAACTGCATTTACTTTTCCCACATTGAACATTGGTGACCGTTTTTTCGAATCTGTTGATTTCCTGTTCAAAGCATTGTTTTGTGACATTGACTGAGTCTGCAATAATATAGAATACAAGACAGATGCATTCAAAGGAAGACTGTAGTCAAATTGCTGAGCCTTCATGACTTTAAAAGGTCCTGTAAAATGTAAACACTGATGCAAGTAATTGAAAAAAAGTCAACATTCATGACTGATGGCCTACTATATAAATTTAGGCAAATAAATCAATTATTTTAAGAAAAAGGAATCAGTTTAATGGAGGCGGCTTCAAAACAGCGAGGGCTGCAGGAGGAAGCGATATTGATTCAATAGAAATACCGCAGTAAAAGAAGATGAATTCATCCCAGACAGCAAGCAAGCAAAGCGCCAAAACAGTGATGGAAAGCCGGGTCACTCTGCGTATTGTTTTTTTTGATGGTTAAGTGATTTTAACGTTATCGAGTAACTGCAACACAACGCCATCCTGGACAGTTAAACTTTCAATCACTGTTTTGTACGCATTGACGAAAAAGTCACACAATCATTGTACGATATCCATTGTTTGATTTGTTGTCATTTCTGATGTTGCCTTTAATGCATGGCCTACACCAGAAGCTTCTACAGCCCGGTTCATACCGTAAACAATAATAAACAAAATAATAACAAGGACTAATAAAAGATCATGTTCGGTTTGTAAACACTCAACCGAGCCCATAAACCAAGTTAGCCAGGCTTATTTCAGTTAGCCTGAAATCTACTGACAATAAGCCCGACTAACCTAAATAAGCCTGGCTTGTACTCTAATCTTGTTTTATGGAACAGCCCGCAGATCTTGTTGTCTGTCACTTTAAATTCCAGAGTGAAATCCGATTGGCTGCCAATTTTATTATTCATCAGCAACATACAATCAAAATTCTGAAAGTGATCTGAATGCATTACAGTTGTGGTGTGGACTAATTGTTAAACGCTGTAGTCATGGTTTTAGGTGTGAACAGGCATTTAGCGGTCTCGACTCAAATAGTCAGAAATTGACTGTTCACGGTTCAATAAGTTGTTAACTTGAAAACCGCATAAGCCCATTCGTGAACTAATCATTTAGCCCGGTTTCTTGACCCTGGTCAACCAATTCACTAAAAAGATCCGACTCATTAAAGGACGACTCACTGGCGAATCGTGTAGCTTCATAATAAACGACGGTCTCCAAACGCGAGTGAATGAGGGGTGAGGGAAAAAACCCTTGTGCGAATTCAACAGCAGCTGTCTGGGTTTTCTTTCTCTGCTGGGTATTATTCTCTACTTTGTCCTTTTATGTGTTAATCCAACAAAACACCACCAAACAAAGGCTTAATCCGACTTACTGAAACAGGTCAACTAGCAATGACTGAAGATACAATGTAGCAGTGAAAAGTTGTAGCCTATATTCCCATCGGTCTTTAACAGCCATTTTCGCAGTCTAGTTAGATGAAATAAAAGAGGTATTAAAAGGCAAACCCCACAAAAGACTGCTCTCCGATAATATTATTTTTAACAGACGCGTGAAGTTAACCAACCTATAGGAAACCAGGCTGCGTTTGATTTAAGTTCATGGATCAACTTTTCAGAATACTTACGCAGCGAACGCAGAATTCAAAGCGCAGCCCCGATCAAAGCAGCAGAGATCCGCAAACGCTTACCTTTTACCGTGAACGAAGATAAGAGAGCTTGATGTCTGCCGTCGTGAATCGATCAAAGCACGGGCTACACATCTCCAGCATGAAAAGCGATCAGTTGGCGCACTTTCACTTCTCACGAGCACTCGCTTCGCGTCAATCCGCACGGCTTTGTCAAGCACTACTGGCCAGCTTTAGTTCGTACAAAGGTATCTTCCAGGAAAGACATGCCTCAAGCTCCGATGCTTTTTGATGAAACATCTACAATAACGCGGAGAGCGCGAAGCGTCCCCGTAGATCCAGCGCGCTACTCCGTGATAGTTCCACCAGTTAAAGCCCGCTTCTCGTCGATAACAGGCTTTGAGTGCTCAGTGAACCGTGGCTTGGACTCGACTGCCTCACCGTTCGCTCTGCCCACTCGGGCTTGTGAATGGTAATGAGCGTCCATGATGTCAGCAAGCCAACGTTCCAACATTAGTTTAATTAGCGACGTGAATAGCTGCTGTTGTTGAAATAATTTACATACAAATCAGTCACTTTCCCTCCAAATGTAAAGATCCCAAGCAATAGGGATTTCACAAGGCAAAAGGTACCATGAGAGGGGCAAGTAAATTGGTTATATGGTACTGTACCTTCATAGGTTTTGTGATATTAATAAACAGTTGGCCTATATGTGATGCTTAACCTCATTTCCATATAAACAATAGCCTAGTTTTTTTCTGATGTCAACACTTCCTTTATTTTAAAGGACATATCTCGAAGAACTTTAAGCATAAAAAATTATTTACAGTTTGCAAGATTCATATGGACCAACAAAAACCAACACAGAAGATTCATAGATAGATGATGCTACGCCTGGCTGGGTAAATCAATACTCCTACAAAAGCCTTTTCACAACACCAGGTTGCAACAAAGAGGGAAAAACAGGAATTCGACAACAGCGGTTAAATTACTATACATCTATTTAAATGCAGCTGGCTATTTAACTTCCACGTGGCTTAAGTCGTCGGTGTGGATGTGCATTCATCTAAGAAGGTTATCTTTTATTGGACTGTGCTTCTCATTTCAGTCTGAGCCAAACCCCTACACACACAGTAGTATCAATTACCCCCCGTCCCAGTGCTTTGGGCATTGGAGTAACACACACTGACAGCCACAAGCTCACTGACATGCCTGGCCACAAGCCTACAGTGCTAGAGGTAGAAATCCAGTAAACACGGTCATGAGGCTGATCAGCTTTTATAGGTGTGCGTTAAATCATATTATTCTGCATGTCTAACATCAAAAGACCACATTACAGCCTGCATGGAAGCACAGTACTGTTGCGTTACAGTTATAAACAACTAAATTTACATTCACACCAGTATTATTTTAGTATTTGAAGTTTTATATATTCTGTTTCAGTTTTCATTTTAAATTTAGATATTTGTTTTGTAATTTTGTTATCATTTTTATTAGCTATGTAGATTTAATTTTATATTTCAGATTCAGATTTATGTTTTATTAGTTTACAGTTAATTTCAGTTTTTTAAATTACCTTATTTGTTTTGGAATTATTTCAATTAACCTGTTAATTGGTTTACTGGAAGTTGCCTCACCATAAACAGGGGAAAACTGTTTAACATTGCATTATATTATTCTATGTAATTTTACTGTACTGTCAAAATGTATGCTTGGACTTTAACATGAGAAATTACCATGTAATGAGAAGTGAAAACAGTTTTTATTAATATTTAGAATTCGTTTTTTTCATATTTGTGTAATGTATTTTTTGAGTTATTAAAATTTTTAGTAATTTATTAGTTAAAGATAGTTACTTAAGTTACTTTTAGTTAAAGTTTATCATTTTTTCCAGTTAATCATTTTAGTGCTTAAGCTTGAACTTATTCCAGTTAGTTGCTGAAACAACGTGTCTATTATAATTTCTAAAATCCTTCGTACATCATTTTAATTCAACTTCATATAAAACATTTTTTTTTATTCTTTTTAGTTTTGTGTTTATTTTATTTGTTAGTGTAAATTTGGTTTTCTTTGAATAAGAAATACAAAGCTGCAATTAAATGGATGTCATTTAATTTCAAGAAGGCACCACACCCCCTTTCTTAGCAAAAATTGCTGATGGCTATCTTTCTAAGTCAACACCGGGGCAGCTGTAGAGCTCAACAGCTGATTGCTGAGGAATGCTTACATCTCTTTTTCTGGTGTGACCTCAGGATGAGATAACCAAATTCCATCTGGAGAATGGGCTTCAAGGAATCAAGGTAGAGCAAACCACCTCCTCCGCTGTTTTAATGCATTTTTTTATTTGTATTTTTTGCTGTAGGCTTCTAATACTCTGATTATAGAGTTGTATTTAATATAATCCATTCCTTGAATAGTTTTATGCCTGGACGTTCTTCTCACGTGTCAGTTTAAATTACACTGGAAAAATGCAGTACTGTATATGCGATTGTGGTATAAAAAAAAAAGTGAAATTCTTTTCATGGGATACAACAGAGACTTTGCTTGAAATTCAATTTGCTTTGGAGTTTTGTTAACTATTTACAGCCTGCCCATGCGAAGAAAGGGAAGAAAAGACAGGCTGTGTAATACATTAGGCGATCCATAGCTGCACTGGGACCCGGAGCTCCTGAATGACCTTGTGGATTAGCTGGCTATTTCTGCCCCACTTCTTCCACTCTGAAAGGGCTCTTAACTATACGCAAGTACTGCTGTGCCACATCCATCAAAGCTTCAGATTAAAGGGAGGACAGCAGCTGCAGAGCACGATGGGAAGTTTTCGGATCCACATGCATTTTTCTGACTCAACCCAAAAGTGGAGCACATTTGCTTTGACGGTAGTGAGGAAGTTTTTTGACCCCACTGAAGAGTTACAAGTGGCGATACAACATGACACATGGACTACTATATTGTACATTTAATGGCACTCGGCTTGTTTTAAGATGGAACAATAAAGTGTCTCTAAAAATACCCCAAGCATTCGAGCTGCACTGATGATTCATCTACTCCAAACATCTCTCTCTCTCTCCATCTCTACATCTTGCACATAGCAATCATATGCACGAATATAAACCTGTGCTTTCAGTCAGAACAATGTGAGGGGGCTGGGTCAGTGACTCTCAAAGGGTCTTACATCACATTCCGGGGCCCATTTCACTGAACTTCCATTCATTCACTACTAGAAGATCCACTCAGAGATGGTTGTAGGTGTTACATCCCACAGTCATGTTATTTCTCACAAAATACACAGGAGATGGTCTTGCCGGTGGTCTTTTTATAAAGTTAAGAACTTTATGCACTTAAATTGGCATGATGTTGCCAACAAGCTACTAAAATTCTTGAAGTTTTAGTAAAGACGAGAACAGATAAACTGCATTGAAAAATTATTAAATAATAGTGAAAGCTGTACATTGTTTAACATCATATTTTAATATAATTTTACTGTAAAATACTGACCAATTTATGAATTTTTCATGTTAAAACTGCGAACTACTATGTCGTTTAGGGTAAAATAAACAAATCAAAACCTTTTGTTTTCATCAAAACAAAAAATAAGTTTTTTAAACTAACCTACATTTTGGATCACCTGAGCAAATAAACAACAAACTTTATTATAATTTGTTTTATATTTTGCTGTTTATTGCATTATCAGCACAATAGCTTATAAGTAATTCTACTGTAAAATACTGTCAAATATATTGATTGTGCATGCAAAACTACAAATTATCGCAAATTATGTTAAAAAACTATGAAAACACACACACACACACACACATATACAGTATATGTATTAAATTTATTTATTGTCATTTATCAGTAATGTACATTTGTTTTGTTAATTAGTTAATGTTGCATTATTTTAGTATCATTATTTAAATAATTTTTGATTAAACATACGTAAATTGCACAAGTTGGCACTAATATGGCATTAATATGAAGAATTTCCAGCAACCGTCAGATGCAGAATTTTTTTACAGTATGGCCCTGATTTTTAGTATTGCCATGTTCATATATAATGTAAATGTATCATGTGATCTTTTTGGGTGATGAAAAAGGAATATTTGGATATTTATACCATTTAATACAAGGAAATCACTAAGGACAGCGTTTTAACTTCCCCATAGCGATTTGCAATGGTTTGAAGCAGCAAGTTACACACTAAAGTTAAATAAATGGGTGCTCAAATATGCCCTGTTTAAATATTTAGTTTGGGGAGACTGCAGCAGCCAGGGAACAGTCCTTTACACAGAGCAGAGACTCAGATAGGCCTGACATGTCCGGAAGAGAGAAAGAGACAGATGAAGAGGAACGCAAGATAAATGTGCACAATAAGTTTGTTTGGATATATTTTGGCAGAAAATTAATCTACAGTTGAGTCACACTTATGCTCCACTTCAAAACTGATAACCTTGTCTCATAATGTATCGCCTTAAACCTTCCAAACACATTTACAAATGTAGCTTTGGTGAAATCCTTCATTAAAGTTACAAATGGGCAAAAATGTTTGGATCAATATTGAAACCAAACTTATAAATATAATTGCATTAAATAACCAAGTGGAGTTTATTTAAAGGAGTGATAGTAGATGATTTTCATCACCCATCTGGTAAATGTATTATCAGAGACGTATGACCTCTCTGCCCAAAATGCTCTACATTCACTTCCTTCTTACAGACAAACCATGTCAGGACTCACTTTCGACAGTTCATTTTTAAAAAGAGATATATTACATCTGGACTAGCCCTGCACCTTTGAGATTTCCAGAGGCCGGCGGTGGAAAAACAAGAATGCTATCCAGTTTGATTTCACCCAACAATTCATTAGAGGAGGGAGAGAGGCTCGGCTGCTATGGAAACAACAGAAGATAAAATAAAAAGGACACTCCAGGAATGACACAACAAAGAGGACGAGACTTATTAGAGAAGACTTTATCTAAACTATTCATTAAGGCTGTTAATCTGTTAAGAGCTTAAATGGCATATGGCGAAGGAAGAAATGGAATTAATCTGTGTAACTGCTACAAGGCAGAAATCCACAAGATAGAAGAACAAGCATGAGACATGGCTGAAAATTCTAATTCAATTATAGATGAGAAAAGATTAGAGAAAGAGAAAATAGCATATTGATCAGTGACATGAGTAGCAGCTGAGAGGTACAAATTGAAATCTGAAAAGTGCATTAAAGTTCAATCTGATAATCAACTCTCAGCCAAAAGCCTCTGGCTTTTATTTGGCATAATGGAATAGGATCTTTGGAGGGCCGCCGTGCCTTGTACAATTTTTATACACTACTCTTCAAAAGTAGAGTAGAGTAAATAAGTTTTTTTTTTTTTTAAAGAATACTGTTATTCAGCAAGGACACAATATATTAATCAAAAGTGACAGAAAATACATTTATAAACAATTATTTCATATAAATGTTCATTTAAATTTTATTTTTTCTATTCAACAAAGAATCCTAAAAAAGCATCAAGTTTCCACAAAAATTGATAACAACAAGTAGTGAGAATTTAAAATGATTTCTGAGAGATCACATGACACTGAAGACTGAAGTGGCTTCTGAAAATGTAAATTTGTCATCACAGGAATAAATTACATTTCAAAATATATTAAAATTAAAACCAACTGCACTAATATTTCACAATATTATTGATTAGACCAAATCCAGCAAATGCAGCTTTGGTAAACATAAGAGACTTCTTCCAGAACATTTTAAAAATCATACCGACCCCGAACTTTAGAATTTATAATATTCAGGAAGCGAAAGTTAAAATATAAAAACATGAGAAAAGAGTGAGGTGATAAATCTACACAGAAACAAGAGAACAAAAGATGGATTCCTGTTTGCAATTCAACAGTCCTCAATCTCTTTAAATCTTGCCCTGTGGTGCTTATTTATATTTCCTTCATATGAATTTGAGAAGAAAGTTAATGCCTACATGGCATTAATGGCCCAGGCAGGCATCAAGCAGAAAGGGGAGCACACACACCTACCGTATTGGTGTGTTTATTTAAAAAGATGGGGGATGGAGTGTTTGTGTGTGTGTGAGGGACACTCGATATGGAGAAGGTTTGGTGTTAAAATGCAGGTCTTGGTCCATTTTACACATATCTAAGCTCTTAGTATGCTTTTCATAGTGCGCTTGTTTCGCACACGCCCTCTGCTTCGTACACAGGCGCTCCTCTGTACGGGACGTATGGAGATGGATCAGAGCACAGAGCAAGAGGGGAGTTATACATGCACCCCAAACCTCTTAGCCTTGGAATTAAACCCTTCTTTGTCTTAACTAATTTTCCTTACTGACTTGGAAGAAACTAAGGCACTGTGGGAATTGTCAGCCCAGATCTGATCCACATATGGAAAACAGCCCTTGTGCCACACAATGGCATTGACTGGAGCTGTTCCAAATCTTCACAGTCTACTTAAGCAATCTGTCAGTGATTAAATATGGAGACTGCTCTGGGATGTCATTGCGGGATCCAGAGCTGCAGATATATATATATATATATATATGATTTATGTATAAGTGATGTATTATTTGTATCCATGTACTCATTATTCAAAAGTTTACATTTAATGAATTAATAATATTAATTCAATATACCCAAACTGTGCGTGAAATGCAAACACACACACACAACCATAAACATGTTTTGAAGACATTTTATAGATGCCATATTCTTACGTAGCCAGACTTTCAGGCAGACAGCTGAAGGTCTGGAATACATGGTAGCTATCTTTGGCCAAGGTCCGCCCATAAGACCATTGACCAACATGCCGAACAACCAATCAAAGTTTGTTACTTTCTGCGTCACGTTTCAGAGCATGGAAATGTCACCACAATAACACTCTCGATTCTATGCCTTGAAATTGAAATATTTCACATGCTTTTGTAAATCCAGCGTTTAGTTGATCCTGATAAGCACTCGTCATCACAGGCTTTCCTCTTTGAGGAGTTTGGTGTCATGGCATCGTTGTTTCCAGGCAGAACATTAAAGAACACGACACACATGTCCTGTATAATTCAATCAATCCTACGATCCTACAAAAGTCCTGAAGTGTTTTCAGATAAGTGTGCCATATGCATCAGACGTTGAGCCAACGGTCTGTGGGCGTGACGTCTGAGGCTGAGACTAGGCGTAATGTTTTTTATACAATACAACATTAACCCTACACCTAAACCTACCAGAAAACTTCATTGCATTTTTTGGGGGATTTTCAAAAAGAATATTTTATATGATTTATAAGCTTGTTTCCTCTTGGGGACAAAACAATGTCACCACACAGACAACGATTTTGGATTTCTCTGTCCCCATTTTGTCCCCATAACGTAGATTATTTCTGAATCACACACACACCCACCCTAACAACACACATGCACATTTTCGTGGCCATTTTCTATCCCCGTTAATTGCTGGTTGAAAGTCTCTGAAATCTGAAGTAACTCTCCGTTCCTTCCATGGACGCCTGAGAGAAGGTAGGCTGTAATTCTACAGTGCCAAATCAGAGCAGTTTCTTATACCCCTCAGAATGTGGGTGTAGAAAGGACATAAATAGCATGCTTTCACTAAACACACAAAAAAACAAGCCGTTTAAAACACTGAAATCTAATAGGTGAATTTAATGGAACACTGTAATAAAATGCCGCTATGCTTAAAGCGTCATTAATATGATGCGTGACTGAACTTGTGCCTTCTAAAGATTTTAGTTTCAAAATCACAAGCCAAATGAACAACAACTCCATGTACTTTAATGAAAAATTCAATCCCGTTTGTCTGCATCCCAGCGGCTCTTGGCTTGATGTTAATTACTGATTAAAATGTTAAAACCGTTTAGCTCATGGCTGGAATATGTAATCGCTCTACTTTATCATTCACGGCTGGTGCCGAGAGACCAATCTGCTGAACGCTGCATCTGTCACCCCTTCCGGCGATTCGTCACTGTGCGGGCGTAACAAGTCAGAGGATATGACATAATTATCTCATTTTGTTCTTCTGTGTTGCAAACTAGCTATCATGCCCTGTATACGAACCCATAAAACAATGAAAAAAAACTAGTAACAGAAGACCAGAGAAAAGGGCACAGTGTCTGTTTTCATCATGTTTATCGTGAATTACCATCTCCAGGCCAGAGGTCAGTGGCTCAGCGGCTAACATGTGAGAATTCGGTTCTGACACATGCCTGATAATTAGCACTTTTGGCATTAAAGCTCTTGTCATATAGATAAACTTTACTAACATAGCATAACAGCACAAAACAGCATTAGCATGCAGTAGCAGACAGGTTAGCAGGATATGTTATGTTTTAGACACTAGTGTCTGTGTTTTGCAAGTTAAAATATGGCTATGAACCTCCACTAGCTAGCATAAATTAGCCTAGACTAGCATGGTTGCAGTCCTCTGTAGAGAGGCCAACAGCTGACCCACAGCTGTTCTTGATCACATTATTGATCTGTTTATACTATCATTTAGTGCCAAATCTAAGCCTAAAGAGGTTTTCCTATCAGCTACCACCAGAGATCTTGTTTTTTTGTTTGTTTTTTTTTGCTTAGTATGAAGCAAATTATGTAGCAAATCAGGCCATATGTGCATCTAAACATGATCAAGCAGACCTTTTAAGTACACATATCATATGTAGAGCAGAGGCAATGAAATTAAATAAATATGTAAGGCTCACAGATTTCAAATGACGCTAGTAAGCAGTTTTTCCTTCCTCACAGGATTCTGCGTGTGGGAGTGCGAACAATGTATGAACTCATCCATCTGGTCTATTTTACAGTCTGCGTGTGCAAATCCTTCCTATTTCTAAAGTAGCATCTCAAGTTTTCATTTGGCTCTTATTCTTCCCTCAAGAGAGTCGTCTTTTTGTTGGTAAGCAGACAAACATGCAATCTACGAGATGCTGTGGAGATAAGAACAAAAGGAGTTCAGGACAAGACCGGTCACACTCACATGAGTCTCCACCACAGATTTTTCTTTTTAGAGGTCAGTTGAGGAATTCGACACACCAAAGTTGGTGACCTGCGTAAACTTTAGAGATCCTGTGTCGGCCACAAACACACACACTTTTACACAAATAAATACAGCTCCAACCGTAACCCTAACGCGAACAAAAACTCTCACACACAAACCAGATGTTAAAAGATGCTTTTCATTAGGGAAATTATTGGGTTAACTAGCATGCTGTTCCAGATCTGAAATAATTAACATTTGTCTCATCAGGAGAATAAGATCTTTAATAATTTTAAATAAAAAAAAAACAGATATTTAATTTTTTTTTGTGCATACTGGCTCAACCAGTAGTGTGTGTTTGGGGGTGGGGCTTACTTTCATCTGTCAATCACAGGGTCTCATTGACTAATTTTTGTGTGTACACACTGGATCTCACAATAACTAAAACTCTAATGTTAACCAGTTTGGAGTTGATAATGACTGCATGCCCAAGGAGAGCCATTTGCATAAAATATGCCCATATCTTTTCATGTAAGGGCTTTCCCATACCACAGTGTTTTGTTTACAGCAGTAAACATGTAATGCAATCTTGCCTGGGAGTATATGCAGATTCCCAAGCAAAGCAGAGTGTGCCATGCTTAAAACCAGTTTAAACAACAATAAACATCTTTTATACATTAGCCATCTGTATTTTCATAAAGCGAATTCTTGACGCCCAAGCTATAATGCAAGCTATACTATTTCATCTTAAATAATGAAATATATCTAAGATGACATTTCAGTGCAATTATAAAGGCCACCCCGACTATGTGATTTGTATGTGTGTAGTGTTAGTAAAAATTAGAATAAAATATCCATTTAGAATAAATTTCACTATGAAGTTTTTGGTATGCCAAGTGACCGAGCATTGTTTTAGCAACTTAAGTGAGTGACATAAATGGCACCAAAATGACACACTTCCGCTTTGGAACAAGATTTTGGAACAACAGGCCGATACAATCACCATCATCATTTATTTGAAAAAAATATTAATATTCCAAGTCTTTTGATGCAAAACAATTGATTTGTGAGAGGAATAGACGCAGTCGCTGTCTCCGTTGTCCGTATACTTCCTGTGCACTGCTGCTGTGCGATTTCAAAAGACTTGGAATGTGACACGACTTGTTTATTGCTTAGTTTGTGCAATAAATACCTGTGACTTCATTTGGCTTTGTGTGTTTTATATTGTTCAGAGGAGGGTAGGTTTAGGGTGGAGTTTGGTGCTCCAATAACAGTAAAAGATGATATAAATTTATATATGCATGCAAACCGTTACATTAAGCCAAACAACTGAAAACAATGGAGGAACCTTCACATCGAAAGTGACTAAAAAGGGGTACCTTGAGCTTCAAAAAGCAACGCAAAAGGGACTTGACCAAGCGTCAAAATGTGACGAGTTGGAGTGAGACTGTTGATGAGTCAGACACACACAAAAATAAAAAATGTAAATCAGCTGTATCAAAGCTGGAAGAATGGAAGAAACAATCACCATGATTCATTTCTATGTCCTTTATATTTTCTAAGGCAGTTTTGCTGCCTCTAATTGCCTTGAGTTGACATTAATACTGAAGATATGACTCACTGTGGGTCTCACCCTCTCGTGCTTTTTAGGCCATTGCAAGGACTCTACAAGGCACAGTCTTAGATTTGTTTAAATGGTTAATTCATTGCATGACTAAGTCTTTGTCATCCAATAAATTACAGAGATGAAAAATGACAGCAAGCCATTAAAGACAGACATTTTCATGATGAGCAAAGCTTTTAACCACATTTTCTGTAAGTAGAGCACAAGGTTGGTTATATTGGTATTTTAAACTATTGGAAATGAGGTTATTGCATAATGCCTATAGGGAAAATTCACCCTGCCACCAGTTTTCATCCTCATGTCGTTTCAATCCCGTATAACATTTCATGGTGAATGGAAGTTACATACTTCACTGCTTGCTAAAATGTATGAAATCACTATAGAAGTATCTTAAAGGTGCTTCATACAACTCCTGCACTCTATTCCAAGAGTTATTGTCCAAGATTGTTTTTCTCTACAGAGTGAAAGGAATAGTTCACCCCAAAATACATTTTGTTTAAAGTTTATTCACTCTCAACAAGCCATCAAAGATATAGAGAAGTTTGTTTGAATGAAAGTCTGATAAAAACATCACAATAATCTGCAAGTAATTCACATGACATCTATATTAACACTCCCTCCAGTGAAAAAGTCCTCACACATTAAAACCCATATTTATTATAAACATATTCGTTTAAAGCAGTTTTGACTTGTAATCTGTATCTGATTTGTGCATATCACATTATTATGGCCTGGCATAATAATGTAATAAAGACATTATTTGATGGACTGGCATGCCGTGGATTGTGTGTGGATTATCTTATCAACTGTTTGGAACCAAAAATCAGATCATTAAGCTACTGAGTGCAGTTCAAGAATTCAATTTGTGAATAAATCATTACCATAGACCGGTTTTGAAAAATCAAACCAACTAATTCAAGATAACACTTGCTTTAGACTTCTTTCATGAAACACACACAAAAAAATTCAGTGTTTGACTTTTTGGGTGAGATTTCCCTTTAATAGTGATGTTATTATGTGAGACAACAAGTTCAAATTCTGTTCATCAGAGTTTAATAGGAATATTTGACAGATTTGGGTTAGGTCCTACAGAGAACCATGTGTGTGTGTATCTAAATGACTGAACAAATGAAGAAATGATTAAGCTTGAAAACTCATCGTGGCCATGGCAGATTCTCTTTCATTACTAGAGAAACAACCCCTCCTCAAGCCCCAGGGATTTGAGTGCATGAGTGTGTGGAGTTGACAATGGAGGAGGAACCAAATTGTTTGCAAATGGTTTAGTCAAGCAATGATGAAAAACACCATGGGGTTAAATGTGTTCATGTGAGTAAATGTTCAACATATAACATGCTGACTAGAAACCAAATAAAGAGAATGAGACCCATCAACCATCCAGCTCATCTACTGAAGCATGACCATTAAATGGGACGGATCTATCACCCTTCTCCTCTTGCTGGCGTCAGGGAGGATGTTGTGCCAACAATTTATTTAGCCTCAGATTTAGGGCTTTGTGGGAATGTGTGAGCCTAGGGGGGAGGGACATTAAGGAGGGAGGGTTAGGGTGTTAATAGTTAAATGTCTCGCTCGCCTTGTTCTGATGTCACTGGATCAGGCCATCTTCCATAAAACACAGCATGTGGTTAAAATTAAACCCTGAACGCAAAGAGAAACCAGTTCTGGGTACTTGAAGTTTTGAAATGCTTAATTTCTGGTTGTAGATGTCAGACTGATCTCAGAAAAATACCAACAAATGGTCTCAGATATTTATAAATTAACATTCTTTCTGTACACTTATCTAAATGTTAAACACAATAGGGTGAATACATTTGAGGTCACTCTCCAAAAAGAAACCGATGCCATTTGTTGGGCAGAGGCAAAGGACAGAAAGATGGATAGGTTTTTTAGCAGTGTTACGTGTCTTTGTTCAACATGAGAAATAGCTGAAAAGAGCAGAGAGAGGGAGGAGAAAGGCAAAATGAGGTTTGCTTTCTAATGCTTGCGTTGACAATCGACATGAGTCTCCCTTTGGTTTTCTAAGAGAAAAGTCACAAATTCACATTTTTCTATAGAGCTAAGTGTCAAAACAAACACTATCTACTGTGAGGCTTAGGAACAGCTTAAACACAATCCACATTACGATTAAGGGTTAAATCCTAAAATAGCATAAAAAAAAGTAAGAACAGTGAATTTAGATAAAGCTTATGAATAAAACCTAATAAATAAAGCTCAGTGCAATATATCCTTTTTTGGATTTTTTTTCTAGTCCTGCATCGTTAAAGGCACTGAGGGCAGATCTCATGGCTAGCAGGGAGGTGTAAAGCCTGGGGTAAGTTAAAGAGGTGGTCTGTGTAATTTTAAAATGCAACGGTTGAAAACCAGAACGAATGCCAGCAACGCTCCACTTGAAGGGAAGTAATACTCCGACTTGCCCTCTGGAGTTACACACACACACACAATATGAACAAACACAGTACACAGTCCATACCTCAGCCAAATTTAAGCAATAAAACTCATGGTCTGTGCTCATTTACAGATCCTGTCCACCTAATTACATCTACACAGTCAGACAGTCCCAGTGAAAGGCTACAGAAGTGTGCTACAATCACTAGCAGGCTTATCACACTCACCACAGCTCTCACTAGCTTAATGAGCGAAGGACTGCTTAGCAAGACCTGCAAAACAATACCGCCAGGCCAGACGAAGGCCACGAACACACACATTCCCTCACGTAGAGGCTGAAAAATGCATCATCAGCTTTATTCTGATAACTAATGCCGTTTTAATATTCCTGATGTGTGGATTGCAATTGTTGCTGTGTGTGTGTGTGTGTGTGTGTGTGTGTGTGTGAAGACCAGAGACTTGATGCTGTGTGATGCATTTTTAGAAATTATGCATTTTTTGTTAGATGACAACTAGATAATTGACTGTGTGTTTAAAAGGCAGAAAAAGACTGGATTCTGTAAATTTGTACAGGACAGGGACAGAGCAGAACAGAACAGAACAGAACAGGACAAATGACTTGTTAAAGTACTTTAAAGCAGTAGATGGATTCTGCATTAGTCAATTTCTACATGGCAAGGATTGATGAATAGAAAAGAATAGAATAGATGACTGATTCTTAAAAATTAATATCCATTTCCATTACAACAAATCAGGGATCGATGAATAGAATAGCATAGAACAGAACAAAACAGAATAGAATAAAATAGAACAAATGACTTTTTAAAGTACTTTAAAGCAATTGATGGATTCTGCATTAGTCAATTTCCTATTCTAGAATAGAATAGAATAGAATAGAATAAATCACTGATTCTTAAAATCACTATCCATGTCAACAAATCAGTACTTTATTACTTTGTTACTTGTACAAATACATGTACTTTAAAGCAATTGATGGATTCTGCATTAGTCAATTTCCTATTCTAGAATAGAATAGAATAGAATAGAACAGAACAGAACAGAATACAATAGAATAGAGTAAATGACTGATTCTTAAAAATCACTAGATGGATAGTGTGTTTAAATGTAGAAAAAATGGATTCTGTATTAGAAAATTTCTACAGGTCAGGGATTGATAGAATAGAATAGAATAGAATAGAATAGAATAGAATAGAATAGAATAGAATAGAATAGAA
>JAUYWG010000045.1:14141251-14190890 GCA_034779775.1 Enteromius afrohamiltoni
TATTGCCTGGAAAGCGACCCAGACAATAGACCAGTCGAGTTATCCTGACCACGGAATTGAGTAGGTGTGGTAAATTCTTTTCACAATCTACTGCGGCTGGCAGGGTTCCCTGTTAGAGACCTCTTGAATGTGATATATGATGCTCACACACTCTCGCACAAATAAAAAAGTATCCAATCAGGGACACCTTATCCTGTGATGCAGTGACAAAAATCAATCAGCAAATATTACTTATATTGACAAGTGGCAGAAAAGGCCACGGTCTGTTGGTCAACACATCACCGTGTGCATGCAAGGATGCACACATATCATTGATCTTTAACCACCTAAAACGGCCTATTCCCTCTCTGGGAAGACACATGCTGGCTTGATGAATATTTCATTTTGGTGATATTGCATCATTTGCATTAAACCGTAACATAAAGAGGAAAAAGGCTATTTGGGAAATAACCTGAACTAATGTATTATGAGTTGAATGAATGAATTTACGAGTCTCAGGATGTGCATTCTTTAGTCTTCAAAGACCAGTCATCATTTCATAAACTTCCTGCATTTTGAAATCTGTATGATGTTGCTTTGGCTCTGAAATCCAAAGGAGTTTCCATACAGTAAAAGTGAATGATGGCCATGGCTATAATGCAATATTTTCAGTGAATAATAACTTAATTCACCTTTTATTAATGGTAACACTACTATAGAGACAAACTCTCACTATTAACAAGTTGCTTATTAGCTTGTCTATTAATAACATATTGGCTGCTAATTTGTACAAATAAAGTGCACATTCTGACCATATTCTACATTCCTAATCCTATCCAATACCTAAATTTAAAGGGTTAGAGTCTCAGAGTAAAAGTGGGGTAAAACTCCAGAGGATACAGGAACAAGGGATACTAACTGCACTTAGAAAAGTGAGAGAGAGAGAGAGAGAGAGAGACTACGGAGTCCAACTGCCATGTGAAAATAAGCAATCCACTTACTGACAATGAAGTGTAAAGTTCACAGCGCTTGTGTCAGCCCATCTGCCAGTCACGCATCAGAGAGTTTTATCTGAGACGAGACCATAGAGACTACCTTTCTTTGAGCCTGTTCAGTCTTTCTTGCGCTTGTTACCTCTCGCTTTCATTCTTTCACTTTTCTCACATCTCTCTTTCGCACTTGTTTTCTAGTTCACATGCTCCTATAGGGGAAACAAGGAAATCACAGCTGTTTTTTTATGCTTGATTAGATTTACTTATAAACATGCAATCTTGCACACTCTTAATGTAATATATTTATTAATATATATTACACACTAACAATCGTTTTACGGACTGCGTTAATTTTCTTTCTTCCAAACATATACAAATATCTTAGTAGATACAAAATCACCTGGTTTTGATGTTTTGTTGGACAAATGAAATTCTCTTTTTGTTTATTTGTAATGAATATCAGCAATTCCTCTAGCTGTCATTCCAATTCAGATTCCGATTGAATCCAATTTTCATCCCGTGGAGCATGTGGACAACTAATTTATAACTCATGAATTGAAAGAGAATCAGTTGTTAAATTCAGAGTTTTGCACAACCCTGTATAAAATAAAGGAGACGCATGACCGGCTGCCACACGGGACCCACTGAAATCCAATTTCACATAAACAGATGTCATATATCAGAGAGAGAGTGAGTGAGTGAGAGAGAGAAACAGAGGGACAGGAGGGAATTAAAGAGCGAAGAAGCTTGCAATAAGAGCCAACTGGTCTTCCGTCTGCCCTGAGAACAAAGAGCCATCCGCGACCTGGTCTGCAAGACAGACACACTCTTCCTTTTTTGTTTTCTTCTAGTTTATGAAGTGTGGATTCCATCCTGAGTTCCCTCGAGCTGCATGTGTTGAGTGTGCATGTGTGTTTATTTCAGAACGCTTGGGAATGATTTAATCATAAGAAGGCAGCAGGAAGAGCCAGAGAGACGGAGGAGAGCTGAAACGCGACCCCTCTCAGATGTCTCCCCTCAAACAATGACCGACCCCTCCCTCTTCCTCTCTCCCGGTACTGATGAGAAACAGTGGAGAAGGCAATTTGCCATGAATGCAATCATTTCAGCATTGAAAGGCGATTAAAACGGGCTCCTTCACTTCTGAGCAATTAATAGAAATGGGTGCACAATGCCAGCCTGTCAAACACAGTGCTATTATTGGCTTCAAACAAGGCACTCGTGCTGATTTCAAAGTGAAACGTGTTATTATTTGAAACAATCGAGGAACGAAACTTTCCAGCTTTCCCCAGTTTCTGGTGGGGGGGGGGTTGACAAGTTCAGCTAATGAGCTTCATTAGCTATATATCTGCAATACGTCTGCATCTTTTAAAATTCTATAGATTTAACAGTGTTATTAAATTATTACTGTTTTTTAAACATATGGGGATTATTATTATTTTTTTAATCTTTAATACCTGATAACCAATAACTATTAAAAAAAATTTTTTTCTTATCTTACTAAATATACACCAATCACTGAATATTGGCATTTCATATTACTTCATGCAGGACATGTGATGAATATTCTGAAGCTTTGTTTGTTTGAACATGCGGGTTAATGTGTGTATCCCCTTCTTTACTCTCCTCTACCCTTTCTCTCCTCCTCTTCAACCCATTCTATCTGTGATGAATATCTGTACAGCGGAACGTGGGATGCATTTATATGCCTACATGAATAGACAATGTGAGTTAGAGTGACAACGTGATAATTCATTTCCTCAATTCTCTCTCAACAGTCCCCTTATCTTTACATTAACTCTTCAGAGATGAGCCACTGATTCCCAATTGGCTGCAAGTGACAGCTTAAAATAAGAAAGAAAATTCTCATTACAAACAATCAGCCACAGTCAATTTTCAGGATGCTTGAAGGTCAAAGCTTAAAAATGATTATACCAGATTTCATCGTATTTTCAGCATTCATATAGATGTTAGAATATCAGTGGAACGACTTGAAAACAACGAAGCTTTTTGTTTTACGAGGCTGGGAGATACAGACCACGCTCTATTTCAAAGATTCAAATGTACTGTAACTTTAAACAATCAAACCAGATGCAGTCAGGATAAGACCAGTCAAGTAAAAGATAGAAGATACTGAGAGATTACGGGACTTTCCCATTTGTTCTCTCTCATAGAGACAAGATAATTTGAAAGCAGAGAAAATAAACACTTAACATGAATTTGTCCTGAATCACTCACAGTGGTCAAATGTGTGAAACAGATGTGCACGCAGAGACTGCGGGAGACATTTCAGTCTGTATAATCATTATCAGCTGAGTGTTTGAGCTTGCTCATTTCCAAGCAGTACAAGAAGGTTTGGAGGCGTAAGCTGTCAGACTGATATTCATGAATACACAGCTAATTTGAACTTTGCAGAGGTCAGAGAGCCGTATCAAAGTGAACTCAATGGGAACATCTGTGATTATAAATGCGGCAAGGGTGAATGTTAACTGGTGTTTGTGTCTGACACGAATGACACCAGCAACAAGATTTCACTCTTTTTCTTCTCCTCACTTGTCCACATACTCTTTGTGCGTCTGATGTCACTATCCATCCATCTAAAACGCTTCTGGCTGGTTTGCTTCACACAAATATTCGCTGCACTGGATCGGAGCTCATTAAAGTAAGGTAAAACTCGATTCGGTTTTGCACTACAAAGGCTCAAATCATGTGGATGCAAATAAATGCAAGAACAAGATAAAAAGAGAGAAATTACTTCAAAGTAAGTCTGCATGGATGTATGTATGCGTGTGTGTGTGTGTTTGTGTCTGGATAATCATTCCCTCTGGTGCTTAAGCAACAAGTTATCCCAAAATCCTCTCCCCGGGCTCTTGGCCTCATTGCCAGCAATTACACTGCTAATTTACACCACTTGGAACAAGGACTGGAACACACACACATGCAAAGTATGGAAGACAACTGAAAGATATTTTACATTTTCCTTCATGCAAGAAGCCTTTCTTTAGTGCAAGAAACGTATGTGTGTGTCAGTACGTACCAGCATGATAAAAAACATTTAATTTGATCATAGTCTTATGTTGAATTTAATATAAAAAGTCTTAGTGTTACAGAATTATTAAATCATTATGAAAAATAGCTTGGCTGCATCTGTGTTCTTTAAATACTTAGTTCACCCAAAGCATTTTAATTTGGTCATTAATTACTCACCCTCATGTTGTTCCAAGCCCAAAAGAAGACCTCCATTCATCTTTGGAACACAAATAAAGATATGTCTGATGATATCAGAGAAT
The DNA here is from genome assembly GCA_034779775.1 of Enteromius afrohamiltoni. Taxonomy (NCBI): domain Eukaryota; kingdom Metazoa; phylum Chordata; class Actinopteri; order Cypriniformes; family Cyprinidae; genus Enteromius; species Enteromius afrohamiltoni. Next base: position 14,145,513 of record JAUYWG010000045.1, read on the forward strand.
CATCTGACCTTCCATAGACAGCAGTACAACAGAAATGATCCCAGATCCAGAAACTTAGTAAAAACACTGATAAAACGGTCCTTGTGACATCGGTGGACCAACCTCACTTTTGCAATGCTATGTAATACTTTTTTGCGCAGATAAATATAATTTACAATTAACATAATTTACTCTTCTCTCGCGACCTTTTCATTTTGGGGTGAACAAGCCCTTTAATGCGCCCATTGTTAGTAAATCACCAGCAGAATTTTTCCTATCAGTCATAAAATAGATTAAACACAACATCAGACACATCTTTTCTTCTTGTTATACTTCACACTAACAAACTACAGCTTTAATCTCTGCAATATACAGATTACCAACCTTTAATGATTTAAAAAAATAGTTCATGCATTTGCAAGCCACAAACATTTGTTGATTTCCTATCAAACTAAAGCTTAAGTGGAGAAATGTACAGACCAACTTTTAAAAATGATTCAGCATTATCTACAAACTGCTTGTGCTCTCAAATGGGTGGGCAGGTTTGCTCAACTTCAAAGAGATCCTCAGAAGAGCAATAGAAGAAGTAAGGTGGTCTAATAAGATGTGACTTTTAATAAAGCTGAAACAATCTGCTAGGCATGAAGCTCAGAGCCTGAGACTAATACTGTCTGCTTACAACCCACATACCAAACATTTACATCACTCCCCTGGATAACAGGCTTTAACAGAACATCTTAAATGTAGAACAAGTCTACAGAGGCAGCGAACAGGACAGAGAACCAGTAAGAAGCAATTGGTAGCAGAGAGAGGGATCACGCAAACCCACAATCAATTATCTAAGCATTCTCATTGCATTGTCATTCTCAGCAAAAACTGTTTTCATTGGTGGTTCAGGACAGTAATGCTGAAGGTGAAGAACAGAAGTACCTCTCACAGGAGCACACTGTCTGGCACGTACTACCGTAACATATGGGAGATGTGTCAAGTACAGCACAAATCACAAAGCGTTTCAGTGTCTGCTGCCAAGCTCACGGTAACTTCTCGTTTCAGGGATTCGAGCTATGCTCATAATTAAGAAAGGAGATTTCCCAGCCTGGTGGGACTGCGCTCAGTGACCTAATTTGATTTGAAACATTAGCTGGACTGGTTTTCATGTTCATTATTATTTCTATGCAAATTTGAACACTGGGCATTGGGGAAGACAGCCAAGAAAATGTCAGCTTTGCTTCCAGGCTCCTGCATCGTGTGTAAAGAGCTTGACGGAAGTCTTTTTTTTTTGTGCTTGGTAAGGAGGAGTAAGAGGGTAGAGAGAAATGGAGCAACAAAAAGGGATTGAGAAAATAAAAAGAGTGAAACTGCATAAAAGCTATATTGTTTTATAATTAAATAAACAGGGAAACAGACTAACCTAAAAAAGACATTTATAGTGGTGTTAAAATTCCTTAAACCCTTTAGTGATTGAACTTCATGAAGAACATGCTATTTAATTGACATTAAATTAATGTGTTAAATAAATAAAATCTTACTTATAAAGTTTATTGGCACATAAAACGTATACCACTGTTCAAACGTTTCGGGTCAGTAAGATGTTTTTTTAAATTACGCATTAAACAGATCAAAAGGTACTGTAAATTTCTATTTGACGAAATTTCTATTTGACGGCAGTACAGTAGTTTACTTTCTAAAAATAATATTAAGCATTTCTGTTCAAAACTGCATATTAGAATGATTTCTGGTGGACTGAAGTCTGGAGAAATGCTGCTAAAAATTCTGCTTTGCATAACAGGAATACATTACATTTTAAAATATATTCAAATGGAAAAGAGTTATTTTTAGTTGTGGTAATATGTACGTTTTTCAATTAAATGCAGCCTTGGTAACTACAAGAGATTTTGAAAATGTTTGAACAAAATCTTACTGAGCCAAAAAATTGCAATGGTAGCTTTTCTCAGATTTGTCTTTATCTTATAAATTTAGACAGAAATTTTACCTACCCTCCTGCAGACAGGAGAACTATTGATGTCAGACGTGACTCAAATTATGTCCTTAAAGAGAGAGCAGAGGAATCTGAAAAAAGCAAATCAAGTCATCAAAAGAAAAACTGATTGCAATAAATTGGTACAGCAATCAGCAGTGCTCATGGCAGGTCTGTCAGGAAGCTGTCAGCATAATTCATGCTCGACTCAACCTTTGCTGTCGGTTTGGATCCACTGTCATGGTAACATGAGCAAGCAGGTAAAATTTCATGTTTTTTCTTCTAAAATAAACCAGTTGCATAAAACAGGTTTATAGCCTCTGATGGGTCCTCGGGTAAACACCTTCTACATAGGTAGAACTAAAACTACTAAAACAACAAACTAAAAAACAAAAATAAAACACTTGGATGTGTTAATAAATGAAAAAAGATGGAAATGTATTGATCCCAGGACATAAATACAGAATGGAATTGATTGCGAGACTGGCGGACATTACCTATTGAAGTGTTTAAAGTATATAAGCTTCTTAACCTGAAACATGACACTTAGCTGGGACCTGCTTATGATACAATACCCTGCACATGCCAAATGAAACAGTGCTGCTGATGTGTGTGTGTTGCTACTAGTCTCCTCACCGCACAGGAGTAGGTCAAACAACAGATGGTCGTTAAGGATTAAACTGAACTATGTAAATGTTGAATCAAGCAGTCAAGCAAAGCCCAAGCAGGGAGCTCATAACACACTCAGTAGCTCACAAACGTGTCACAATGGAGTCTTTCCATTGACTTCTATCACATTATACAGGGTTAATGATATTTTATATTGCATAACCCTAAAACGAGCCTTGCTGATCTTTTGTTGATTTTACTCCATTAATTCCATTTGCACAACTGTTTAAAAGTTGTTGTTTTTTAGAACTATTATTACTGAATATTTTTTTTATTATTGATTGAATATGTCACAATTTTATTTATTTTTGCGATGCAACTAAATCTTCAGCAACCATTTTATCAGTTTTCAGTGTCACATGATCCTTCAGAAATCAGGCTGCTTTGCTGCTCGAGAAACTTTTCTTTTTAATATCACTGTCGGAAAAAGTTGCACTGCTTATTGTTTTTGGGGAAAAACAAATAAACTTTTTTTCAGGATTCAAATAAACAAACAAAAATCTTGAATGTCTTTATTGTCATTTTTGATCTTTCTAATATATCTCCTTGCTAAATAAATCTATTAATTTGGACCCTAAACTCTATTAAACAAGTGTAAACCCACATTACTTGCTTAATAATGATCAATGCAGATTACACATGAATCATGGCTATATTTTAATAAGAAACTCTTTATGGAGATATGTGGGACAACAGTAATGAACAGGTCTTTGAAGATGTTTGAGAATGGAAGCGTTTCAGTTTCCAAAAATAGACGAACATTTTGCTGTCAGAGACAGAGCTTGATCTAAAAGATTTCAAACCCTAGACCTATCTAAGCCTGACGTTGAAGCCTCCTTTAGGTTGCAAAAACACTGACGCATACACCCAGCTTTGATCAGTGAAGAACAGAAGACGCGATCTGACTGACAATTGGAGGTTATTTCAAAATATAATAATAGCGTTTTTTCACGTTTGCAAACATCCAGCCGAGACAAACTGGGAATTATAAGTATCATTAAAAACGTCATTCACTTTTCATGGAAATAGCATCATCAGAACTGCAGCATCGTCTCTTGCTGACTATACTTCATGACTATAAGCGCCTTCCTGGAGAGAGAGAGAGAATTGTGCATGATTTTTGATGACACATGGACAGAAGACAAAGCCGGAGGTCTCAGCTCTCACTTCACTATTAACAGGCACTGGAAAATACATTATTACAGCCCATTTCCTTTTTACAAATGGAGCAATATTAATTTATTTCATAAAATCTCCTCGAAGATAGTTTTACCATATGGAACGTCCCTTACTGGATCACAAGTGCTCTATAAAGACTAAGCCCAGCAGATCCAGACCTCTCTGAATGTGTCTGTGTGTGTGTGTGTGTGTGTGTGTGTGTGTGTCCATGGCAGGCCTATTGTATTTGCGCACCAAGGCCTGTCAGCTCTACAGTCAGCTGTTTGCTGTCATTAATCAAGTCAGACAGTCTACTAATATATGCACTAGATCCCAGCGGCTAACACTGTCACCGCATTACAATGACCTGGACTTATAGGAAAATCCGCAAAAACCCTGAGAGTGAAAATACCCCCTTTAATTCATGTCTAATTTAAATTTTGATTTTAACCATAAACTGAAGCTACTATGAACTGATGAAACTGAACGTACTATGTTAATGTCTGACTGCAGAAAGGTCTTTTGATTTAACTTTGTCTAAGTCAGCATTTTGCCTCATTTGGTACGATTTCATACCATTTCAAGTGAACAGCTAAAAATAGCATTAAAGAGCACTCCTTAGGCACTAACTTTGGAAGAAAATGCCTATGATTGAGAAAATTACTAGGTGAAATATCTTCAATATGTTGGGGACTAATGCTTCTAAATACTTTGTTTCCATTTTAAAGATTATGAGAATTTGTAATCGGTCAGCAAGTGAGAGATACTCCAATGATTCATCTTGAACTATGCTGATCCCCAATGTGTGTTTTTAGTAAACATGATAATGTAAAGCACGCTATTGAGGTGTCATCTTTCGGTGCATGCAAACAACATCAAATGTTCTACTTGCTCTGTATATTCATTATTCATAGTAAAGGTGCACAGCTTGCAAGTGTGCTAGCATTTACAATTCAAACAAGGTACTGGGAGGGACTGTTGTCAAGGTGAAGCTGCAGTCTATGGCAACCTAACAGCAAGAGGCAGACAGAGAGAAATAAAATGAGACGCAGAGAAAATGGATAAGAGAACATAAAAGCAGAGGCAAAAGGGAAAAAATTAATCATAATTAAATATTAATGTAACAGGTTCTCCTCTAAGTCACATATAAGTCCAAAACCCAATATTTTGTCCATACAATCTAGAGATCATTTTAGAAAATAATTGTATACACGCATTACTATTCAAATGTTTGGGGTCGGTAAGACTACTTTTTATTTCAAAGAATTTTTAAAGGGGTCATATTATGCGATTTCCAATTTTCTTTTTCTTAGGAGTGTTAGAAACTGCATAGATAAGGTCCCTAAAGTTGCCAAAAATGTTTCAAAACCAAATAGATATTCTTTATAAAAGTTATGACTTGCGAAGGCCAATCAGAGCTCATCTCACTTTTTTTAGAACGATAAGCTTTGTACAAAGCGACCCATTTCAGCAGGTGGGGCTTAGAGGAGAAACAATAATGTGGGAAATATATGTGGGAAATAATGTGCTTTTTGCACCGTAAACCACATAAACAGATTACACCAAATACACAAAATAATGTTCTTTTTTAGCAATATCATATGACCCCTTTAAGAAAAAAAAATGAATGCATTCATCATTTTAATGCATTTTCAAAAACGATTCCTGATATTATGCAATCATGTTGTGTGTGTGCTTATAGTTTTTTATGCTTATAGACCATAGCCTCACAGCCCATTCACTCATACTGAATCAAATTGCTCCCAGACATCCCAGCCAGCAGACTGTGTAACATATGACTAGATAATAGGCATGACAGAAGTTCTGCTTTACACACGTTGGCAACGATGTCGCACTTTCACACTTCTAGTCAATGCATAGGAGCCCCCCCAGTGCACATGCAGACTACACCCAAATCCACCAGCATGATTACGCCCGTACACACAAGTACAAACACATGGTGCACATGGTAAGCGTTCGCTTCAGGGCAGAAAAGCATGATCACCCAGCATCTGCTGTGTCTACCAATCCACACATAACACACTCATACAATAACCAGCACTAGAGAAGAGAGCGCAAATGCCATCTGATGGAGAAACAAGACCTCATCCATATCCCATGCCTGTCTCACTCCCCATGGAACCATAACTCAGCTTACCGTGTAAGAGACTAGAAGAAAGACGAAAGCACACAGTGAAAATAGAGGATTAAGTGGCATAGATCTCCTACAAGAGCCAAGAAAATAAAAGCTCCTCTCCAAACCAGGAGAGAGGCAGTTGAGAGGTTCACTCAGCATGTTTGAGCATGAGCAGGCCCTCCTTTAGCCAAATGGAGTGATCATTGTAAGAAGATGATGGACTTGCTGGAATGCAAAAACAACACATACACACATTTTATTATGGAGGATGTTGCAAAAACCATACTGCTTTGTACAAAAAAATTTGGGAAGCAAATGATTAGTATCCTATTGGTTACTAGTTACCCTATTGTCCAAGTACTGGAGGATATTTTGACATCAGTGCATCACATAATGAGTGAAACTGGTCAGAAAGCTTTTAGATTTTATCAAAAATATCTTATGAGTCTGGACCTGGGGGTATGACAGAATTTTAATTTTTGGGTGAATTATCCCGTTTAAATTTTTATTAAAAAATAAATAAATAAAAGTATTAAAAAAGGTATTTCATGGTAATGTAGTTACTGCATTATACATTTGTAATCCGCTATAGACTTTTATTATTGTTACATAATTATAATTACTAAAAAATAACCTAAAGCCTAAATTTAAAAATAAAACATTTTAGTTTTATTTATGAATCACAAATAAGGATGGCACCAAATGTCCCTAAAGAGAAGTTTTGTTATGCTTAGCTAACTTCAAGGTACAAATTAATCTCTAAAGTATAGCTAAGTATAGATATAATTAGCTGCCTAATGAATAAAAGCTGATAATCAGCTGCCTAATGAAGACATAAACTTGCTTTAATTTTAAATAACACAAATTACTAACCCTAATCCAAACCATAATCTGACCCCTATCAAAAATACTTTTAAGATCTAAAAGTTTTATCAAATAGTTTAGCATTTTAAAAAAATTAACACTTCCTTAATTATTACTGACCAATATGTTATTGATATTAAACTTAAATATTAAATTTAAAACATGTAAAAGTGAATTTAAAAGTTTTCTCAAAAAAGCAACACTTTGTTGACCTTGTTGTGTTTTGATAATCTATACCCATTAGTATGCATCCCCTAAGGGAGTCTTTTTCAGATTTAGCTAACTTCTGGGGACAATTATGTCCCCAAAGTATAAGTAACCCACACACAACACCCTTATCCAATAAACATAGTCAGGGCTGGACTTTTAAACATATTATTAGAGAAACAAACAGCTCTCTGTCCTGATTAGACACAGATGCACTGATGGAATAATCGTTGGTTTAATCAGTCCATAAAAAGAATGTAAGTGATAAAAAAACTACACAGGCTAGCCAGGATGATGTCATCGCATCCCTCTCTTTTCCCCATTTCAATCTGTTTTTCTTCTCTCTTTCTTGACTTTCTAAAGTGGATTAGTCTTTCTTCCTAAACAGCTGAGGGAAACCCTGAATCATAAGGCTTTGCTTCCTCTGAGTATAGGAGACAGAAATGCTTTAATAATGCAGAGCTGTGCATCACATTTGTAAGGCTGTTTCATGCTTCAAAGTTTTTAAGGAAAAGTTCATCCAAAAATGAAAGGCCTATCATCATTTACACGCCCTCAGGACACTCCTAAACTGTAGACAAAACAAAAACAGAACACTTTATTAGCCAAAAAACATTTAAGTAGATACACTTCACTGGATGAACTCAATTTAATTGAGGGTAGGATTTCCATTCAATAAATATGTGTAGCCCCAACTCACAAAAACAGATGAATGCAATGAAGTTTAATTGAGTTGGGTCAACTTAATTTGATCAAATATAGTTTAATGAAATTGCTACATTTTATGCTTGTTGAACTGAAACAAAAACATTTACCCGGGAAAAAAATTAATAGGAAGGCATCCTTCTACACAGAAAAATAAAAAAATTATATATTTGATTTACTTAACTTTAGGCATTAGCAAACTTGTTATGCATAACATAAGATGGTTTTAATACATCCATAGCATGCAAAAAAGTTATTATTATTGTTAAACCAACTTTGATTCATGTTAGCAGGTCCGCAAGCACATGCTCTACACTTTACCACAATGGTAACCCCCAAAAACACTACCATAGCAGAAGGTCTTTTAAATACAAACATAAAAGATCATTAAACATTAACAAGTCTCTCAATTTTATCATCTTAATAAAAATGCCTAAATTAACATTTTATTTCAAGATTTACTATCCTTATCCTGCCCTGTGCAAAGCATGATGGGAGGGGGAAATCCCAAGTTACACAAGTAAAATCATTTATGTTTTTTTTTAAATGAAAATATTGAATTAAAACAAAACAGAACTGTTTCAGGTCAGTTTAACACAATGCAGTTCTTTAAATAAGGAACCAAACATAACGGCGTTAAATGAAAATGTTTTTTTTAATAAACTGAACAGTGTTGGAGAATAATCTTTTGAGTGTAATTTTGATTGTAAAATGCTTATTTTGAGGCACAACGCATAGTTCTGTCTTTATATGCGAGTATGCTTTTGAATGTAAATGATTGGAAAAACATGTGGATCTCAAATCTTCTGTATCAAATGCAGTTTTTGCAGCTGGATAGATACAGCACGCAGTTACACCCATTGCTGATCTGAAGCTCACAGTTGGCTTCCCCTTGCATAATTAACCCTTTCCTCGCACAAGTACTCTAAGTACGCATTCTCAACAGTGATAAAATCGCTGCATTTACAGCCCGTCACGACTTACTGCCTGGATGTCATCGACAGGGCGGTGTCAAATATCACATGACCTGTCAAAACAAATCTGAATGCTTTCAAGTTCAAAATTAGTGACTTTTGCACTTCACTGGAGCTACAAGGATATCGTATCAAGAGATGAATAGCATTCAGCCTTTGAAAAATGCAAGACCTTGCGCACGTTTCGTATTTCTGAGGCATGTGCTCGCAAAACTGCCAAATCTAAGACTCACCTTAGGTCACTAAGTAAAGGCTATCTGCATTCTCTTGAGCCTGGGATTCTTTTCAAATGATCCTCAAACAAGTTTGTTTGCATTACCAATAATCTATCATAAAATTCGTGGAACGAAGCCATGTCTGGTTTTGATTTTACACTCCCTGTGGCTGTTGTATGTTTGAGTGGGGATGTCAGAGCTCAACAGCTAGAGACTCTAAGCACGAATGAGGGAAGGCGGATTGTTCCAGTTAACTTTTTAGTGGCCCATTGTCCTAATGTAGAAATAATTATTCTGGATTTCAAACAAACAGGACTGTCATGGATGGTATGAGACTTCCACATTCCACATTTTATCTACAAAAAAAAAAAAAAAACTGTCAAAAACAAGGAGGAATGAAACTTGAAGAGACTAGATCCTCCTCAGATTGTTTGTTCACGTCTCTGGGGTGTCGTGTTTGATTTCTGACCACTCTCACCCTCATTCGTCTGCCTTCTAGTGTGGTTGTCACAGCACCAAAGGAGTGTGAATAGTACCATCACCCTGGAAACCGGCACCTAGAAACGCTTCTCTTTATATAACTCACTGAGAAAAAGACAGCATTTGAATGAGAGTCACAGCTTTACATTTAAGTTTCTTCCATTTGTGAATTGTTTCTTATTTTTAGCAACCGCTGACTAAATATGCTTATTTCACGAAAAAGTTATGGATGTGATCAGAATTAATGAAAATGCCTTGACAGATGTAAATCACCGAGCTAAGTAATATGTACTCACAGTTTATCGTGCATTAGAACACTGGGTTATCAATATACAGGATTAGCATCGTTCAGTTCAGATAAAAGGCAAAAAGTGCACTCGAGTGTGTGTACGTGCGAATTAGACTCACATGAGAGCGCCAGCTCTGGATCAGAGGAAATTGGAACTGCTTCAGCTCTTCTATTAAGTGCAATTTCCTGTGCTTTTCTTTTAGATGGAATGATAGGCGGCGACAGAAAGGCCGTGACTGCTTCCCTGTCATCTGTGAAGTGCTGAGCAATCCATGTACAGTACAAACGCATGCGCATGTTAAAATGCATGCATCCAGGGACATACATCACAAATGTACACCGTGCTTCTGCAATGTTTCTGTACAGTAAGGGAGCCCTTCATTTACCTTAGAATTCACATTCATTTTCACACAGACGAATTAAAGACGCAGATGTGCATCTACACTAGTTTGTCAAGTTGAAATGTGTTTTTGCAACGGAGAATAGCATTAAATGTACTAAGCAAATACAATGGTGCCCTCTGTTGACAAAATAAAGTTACAGCAACCAAATATTTCAAGGGCGACAACCATCTGGTCACATATTCTAAAGTGGATCAGAAGTAGAATTTTCATGACTCACAGAGTAATAATAAACCACTAGACGTTTTTAATAGTATGCAAATGTAAGGTATAAAAAATAATATTTGATTTTTAATATATACATTCAAGTTATATACCGTGTAATTTTAAACCATCATCACTATATAGCTGTTAAGCACAGCTTACAACATTTTAATAATACGATTCAATTTTAATTCAATTGCTTTTGCCTGTTACTTCACAAATATTACTTCAATTGGCCCTGACCTCACAGCCATGATAAAAATCACATTTTCCCGTAGGACTCCAGCAGCAGCGTTAGTCACATGCATCTATTTAAAGCTCATTTACTACAGAGCCGTTTGCACACATATGCAGTTTTTAATGAATGGCAGCCACTTAAGAGGTTAGGACAGAAAAGTGGATGGGGGGAAAAAAACATGATGGTATCAAGAGGAGAAGAAACGGAACAAGTTGAGAGCCTCGAGAACAACCCACGCTGCTGTAGAGGTGGTGTAAAAGTTCTCCATGTAAGTGAGAGACAGATGACAAAGTGAGAGAGAGGGAGGAAAGAGGAAAAACTGAATCAAATGAAAGTTTGAAGTGCTGCGGGGAGCCGTGCAGATACCTGCGGTTCCCAATCTGTGTGAGTGCCTGTGGGTGAGTGTGTGTCTGTGCCCATGTTTATCAAAAGCATACATGGCCCTGCTGCATGTATACTTCACAACTGAGCTGGAGACGCAAGGATAACGTCCATCCAATCCTGAGCACATTCAAAGCAAATTCCTATTGCTCCCTGGTAGGGTCACGGATCAGCAGTGTCGCACAGCCTCAGCGCCTGCAGCCATTTATTCTCTCCATCTTGAGATGGATCACTATACAGAAAACAGCCTACAATGAAGAATTAGTATGGAGCCAAAAACTGATGGTATGTCACAGTACTAATGTCTCAAGAAATCGTAATAGCCCTACTCGATCACCATGCACTTACATATTGCCCTAGGGAAGATAAAACATCCAAGCTAAAAATATTTAACAATATATTTTGGTTTAGCATGCATGCTACACCAGGGTTAAATCCAAGTTCTTTAATAACACATCCGGTTTGAATAGACATTCCCCTTCATTTAAGGCAGCTGGTAGTATGTTTGAAATGGTATCATTTTATGGCATTCAGTGTATAAACCACTATCCAGCCGTGATCCAGTGATTTATAAAAACAAACAGCACAATTTATTGTTTAATATATGGGTATTATTGAGGGGATGGAAAGTCAAGGAAGCACCATTAGTGCCTGCTGCAGGACATGTGAGAGAGAACAAAAGGCCAAATATGGACTAAATGCCATTTTAATGTAGCATTTGATACGCATACATTCCATGCATTTATTCTATCACTTAACTGGGTGTGGATTCCAGTGGCACTTTTAGGCTCTTGTTCAAGTAAATTAGAGGTGATGAAGACATGATCTCTGTGTTTAGCAGCTGCAGCTGGTCTGGACAGTCCGAACAGACAACTGACCCTGCGCTCAGGGACAAAGAGAGAATAAGGCATTAGCTCTCTTCTCATACACAGAAACACAGCTCACTGCCAAATACAATCTCTGATCTCTTCCACCAACTGCACTGCTGCCCTCTGTTTGCACACATCACTAGTCTTTGCAATAGAATAACTCATTTCATGCCACACTGATCATACCAATTCACATCTCTTCATCAAAGCAGCCTTCTGTCTACCTATACGTCCATATATCTACCCATCTATTTATATCAGTCTATTTTTGTCCATCTATCCATCTCTTCATCCATCCATCCATCCATCCATCCATCTTTCAATTTATTCATCCATCCATCTGTTATGTTATGCATCTGTCCATCCAATCATTCAACTATCCATCAATCAATCATCTCAATCGATAGACAGATCGATAGATAGATAAACTGATAGATAGATAAACCCACCACCCCTCATCTCTCCAATCATTCAACTATGCACCAGTCAATCAATCCAACCATCATCTATCCATCTGTCCATCCATCCATCCATCTGTCCATCCATGAATCTTTCTATCATCTATCTATCTATCTATCCATCCATCCATCCCTCATCTCTTCAATTATTTAACTATCCACCAATCGACCAGTCCAATAATCATCTATCCATCTATCCATCCATCCATCCATCTCTCCATCAATGCATTTGTCTGTCCATTCTTCCATCCACATAGAAATAAACTAAGTAATAAGTGAATCAGACAGCCATTCAAGAGACCCTAGTTGAAATCTGATCACCAGTGGTCACAGGAGACACATTTAAAGCATGTTAGACCATAGTGTAAACAGGACCCTGTTCACAGGCCTCTTGAAATTATATTTATTGATATATATTGAAATGATATCATCATGTGGCATGCTCCCAGTGGACCAAAAAAAACTTAAAAGGAATGTTTTGCATAACATAAAAGGAAGGGAAACAAGCTGTTCTCTATTAGAACATGATGTTAACCAAAAACTGAAATATGCCCTTCAACGATGAGAACAAACAAAAGATCTGAAAAAGAAAGAGTTAAAAGATGAAAATGACTCACTTTATCTCATCAGTACTGTGTGATCAGTACAGTTTGGATGAACTTTCACTAATTGCAAAAAAAATCTTAATAATGAGTAATCACTGTCTTCAAGCTCAATGGCATTTGAATGTACTTGCAAAACAAGAAACTGCGCTTCATTTCGTTGCCAAGGGTCAGCCAAATGACATTTAATTTTGAGTCATTTTGCAATTATTTGTGTTTTAAATTACGGAAATACAACTCTGAACTTTTTAAATCACAGACTGCAATTTACCAACACTGGTATTACATAAGCAGGATCAATGAAAGTAATGCTTTTGTAAGATAGGACAAAATTGTTCAAAATACATTGTTTTCTTAACAAAGGTCCACATGATGACATAACTATAATAAAGCATACTGATTTGTCAGAAAAGACTGAATTGAAGGCAATGTGACACCAGCAACAGGCCCCATCCTGTCATCATATGCTCACTATCTTTTGCACACATTATAATGGGGTAGTGAAAATCAAGCACACTATGGTAAAGATGGAGTACCAAAAAGCTGGCACACATCCACACTCCTCTGTAATCATTAGCTCTACGGCTTCAGAGACAAAGGGATAAAAACATTCTCCAATTACACCCACTCCAGCCCTATTGAGCATCTGCTAGGTGTAAAATATAAAGGTGCGATAAAACCAAACCCTGGAGACGTGCTTTTCTTCTTGTGAAACAAATGCATGTTCAAATACATCCGTACAAAAGGAATTGATACAAAACTCATGGCAGAGAAGCTCTCTATAAAAAAGCACTATCACTGATGTTGAGAAACGGCCCCTTGCGTCAATCTTGTCTAGCCAAAGTCTAATTTTAATACGCAACTGTGCAACAACAAAGCAGCAGATACTAGAATAAAGTGGAATTAATGCTGTGGTCATATAGTAAATTGATATGTTTGGTGTACTATAGGCTATAAAGACATATTGAAGAATTTAAGCAACTATTCGAGGTTGTTGTTTTTTTTCCTAAAACGCTAATCTATTTGTGTTTTACAATTTATGGTCAATCGTGAAGTTTAAAGAAATATAAAATAAATATAATATACTGTTTAAATGTTTGTGGTCAGTAAGATTTTGCTATATTCTTATATTTTTAACAGCCTTAAGTCTTAATGCCACATGGTACTTCAGAAATTACCCTAATATGCTGATTTGGAGCTAAATTATTTTTTTCTCAAGCCCTTATAAAATAGTTAAGCTTCCAGTTAGAGATTAACCTGCTTCTTTCACCAGCACAGAGTTGTCAGCTGTGTAACCAGTGGGCCTCAGTCTGCATGTATGTGTCCCACCCCACCTTTTCCGTGACCACAATGGCAAATAAACGACCCTATCATTACACCCAATCAAGGACAACCACATTGCCCCCCACCTCCCCTCAGTCTTTGGTCAAAATAACATCAGATAGCAACATATGCAACAGCAACCCAGCTCATTTACTTGATTGGTGGACCAAGAATTAGTAGGCAACAAACTCCTCTGGAGTGGGTATAATGATTTCATTTCATTAGAGGTCAAAGTGTTTTAGCAGTTCTGTAGGAACATGCTAATCTAGAAAAAGCCCAGTGAGTGGTTCTGCTTTCTTGCCCTCTTTGTATATATCTGAGAAGCAGGGTTTCCCTCTCTTTTTCTCCTCCTCCTGACTGGCTGATAAAAGGAGACTCCACTTTAAAGGCTCATTCAATCTTTCAGACTGCCCTGACGGATTGGTTTGGCTGGGTCACTTGTTAACACACTGAAAGACACTGTTATGCAGATAGGGGGTTACTTGGAGGACAAAGTCCAGCAGCTTTCCCTTCAGTTATAATGGTTGTTTTTATCTATTTGTTATCTAGTTGTTTTAGTCTATTTTACCAATACAGAATTGTATAATATAAGGCTATACTGTATACTGAGAGGTTGTTGGTGAAGGAACAAAACCCAAAGTACAACAGGCCTTTGATCATCAGGAACGAACATCTACAACTTACAGCTTACATGCCAACCTGAGTAAATGGGTCATATAAGCTGGCTGATCAGATAGCAAATACTCAAAGCACTGATGATAATAGGGGAAATAATGAGACTCATTACCACAAAGAAATCAATCAAGCCAATGGCTCTCATAAATTATTTAACTCATCGTGTTACACGTGCTGCCCTCTTAATTCGTTCCTTCTACATAGCATGCCCAAAGCAACCTGATGGACTGTGGTTTAGACAAATAAAAACAGCATTTAGGTACTTTCGGGAAAATACATAAAAATGAAATAAAGCATTTAAGTTATACAAGTTTCACGTAAACAGACTTCTGACTATATGAATAATGTCTGGTCCATAATGCAGTTTATTTTAGCTCAAAACTTTCTGAATTATGAATAATATCCTTAAATAGACAGTAGTGTTCATACCCCCAAGATGCCCTTTTTGATTTTATACAATGGTGTAAAAGCAGGAAAAAAAGACTCGAGTTCCAGCAAATATTCCAGCGGTCTCATTAATATTAAAAGATTTATGAATATTTAAGGGCATTTTAGACATGGCAGATGTTAAAAGCGTAGGAATGTGAGCTGATTCATGGCCTTTTCATTTCTACCACTTCATAAGACCCTTGTTCTACCCCCCTGCTTTTAAGCAAAGTCTCTATATCTATATGCACGTCAGTTCATTTGAAGACAATCTTTGTGATGTCACAGGACAAGCTATTTTTAGGTAGGATTCAGCTAGAAAACAAAAAGACCAAAATCCTGTTATACTGCCACCATCCATTTCATTATCCAACAAATGGTGCATCTATATATTTTCCCCACAGACTCCTACGAATCCAGTTGGCTGATGGACAATGAACTTCTGAATTGACAGAAGTTGTGCATGACATGAATTAACGTTTACAATTTTGCAGGCATGAACACCTACTTGCTCTGTCCATGGTCAGATCATGCTCAAATTTTACTTAAACTCTCTCTATTTCTCCCTCTTTCACAAACAGCCATCCAAATAGCAATCTGCATTTAAATATGACCTTTCACATTCTTCTTGAAAGATCTTTAGGAGAGCTGTTGCGTAAGAGATCCCATACTGTTCCATAGGTCTCCTACTTACACACAAAGACAGATATAAAGTACTGTGCTACAAATGTCCGCTTTAGGTTTGTCTAAAAGACCATTTCGTTTTATTGTAGGACTGCAATTAAGGGCACATTCCAGAGCTGACTGTTGCCCCGTAATAGTTTACAGCAATGGAGAGCAGGCAGATGAGGAGTTCTTTATACCCTCCATCCTAGCAACTCCTCTCTCTATTTATACTCTTAAAACGCCAATGGCTTCTTTATAAAGCAAACATGAATGCTAAAAGTTATGCTAGAATTTTCAGTTTGGGGTGAACTGCCCCGTATTTTTTAATATGATTTTGTTATTAGATGGGATGAAACAAGATGCATTTGTCTTATTTTCATCTTCTTGCTATTTCATTTTAACTAATCATATTCTCCGCTGCACAGAGTGGTCTAGCAGAGCAGTTAATCTCACTTCTGAGCCAGAAACAAATGTTGGCTTCACCCAAGCAAAAATGAAGCCTGAATGTCCTGGAAAACATGAATAGCTAGCTTAGTGTACGCTGTTATCTTTGCTCATACAGGTCCTGCAAATTGCCAGCTGGCTCAGACACACACTGTCAGCTCTATTCAGGTCCTATTGAATCCTCCTATGGTGACTCTATCTAAGGGCAAAGAACCTCTAAATTTCCACTGAACATTCCAAGAGCTTGGAAATGCTGATGCCATTCAGTGCTGACCGCATACTGCACCAAATCACAGACCCTAACTTTGAAAAGCATGGTGAGGATTCTCCTGCACCAAAAGCCGACTAGCAGGATGAAGTCAAATAACAGTTCATTCTCTTCCGAATGCACGAACATGTCGAGAAATAAGACAAAGCATTTTTAAGTCTAGCAAGTTGGGGATCTCACCTCCACTTATGCAGAACGAAGCCAGGACACTGCTCTCCACATGCGGTACAAGGTTGTCCTCTTTCTATGTCATCAAGCGCAGTGGGCTGCAGAGGGTGAATACATAGCCAAGAGTTATTTATTTTTACACAAACTTAAGTTATGTAGTACTTTGTGGAAAACATAAATATAAAAGCATGTATATGGGACAAAGAACATCCAAAAGAAGAACTCACATTCACTTTCTGTAGTGCTTCTCTAAATCACTTTTTAATTGGCACAAATTTCATTTCACCAGTGAGCAAAATCTACATTTGCGTAATACTGGTTTAAAAACAGTCCTGAAATTGTCTTGATAACATTTTACATTGCAGGTGTAATCAGTCCCATAACTAGAGCTGTTTATTTTCAGTCGAAATTCCATTAAAAGAAACATGTTATATGAGCAATAATAAAGCTATCATATTTGATACAAATTCTACTTTCACATTTTACTGATTACACACATTTAAACCATGATCAGAATTCATGTAAATGTCAGTGGTTCATTGCTGATCGATTAGAAATATAATATTGTACATTTTAAAACATATGGTTTCATTTAAAGTTGTTTTATTTTCAAATAACTGCCTCACATTAAATATTACATCGCTCATCTATTGTTTCCAACATCCACACAAGCTTTTCCTCAGACAAGACATGCAGTTTGTTTCATTGTCCAAAAAGTAAAACAGATGTTCTAATACAATTAATGAAGCAATACATTTACTCGGATGCTGTCATATCATAACTTGGTGTCACACTTAAGAAACATTAATTAGTTAATCTAACAATAAAATGCTATACAAAAAGCATCCAATATTTTTGCAACATCAAACACCGTTTTCAGGCTGAGGTATAAAACCTGTGTGACGTTTAGAACTTCACACGTCACATCACAGAGCAGCTCCAGCAGCATTTCTAACATCTAGCCCTTTTCATTTACGTCCAAATAACTCACAACAAAGAGCCCCGAACCTGAACGTCTTACTGACGCACCGTGCGCAAAATACAAGTAAGCACCCCATGTACCACTTTACTTACCGACCGGCTGGAGTTTCTCTTCTTAAGGCTTCGAGCAAACATGACAGCGTGAGGAATTGAATCTCAAAGCGCAGTGAAACAGGTCACGAAGTCAGTATGAGAAACAGAGCACTGGTGGAAACGCACATCTCCGCGCGCTCTCAGTCCGTCCCGTGCGAGCTTGTGAATGAAATTACTGCATTTCCGGACACGCCAGCGGTTTATTTGAGCTAACTCGGTAAATGTCAGGTATTCCTGTGTAACTGTGTGAGACCTTTTTAAAATTGCATTTATATAAGCCACAGATTCAGACTGCGTTGCTTCGAGTTTAGGTGTAAAAAAAATGAATATGCTTGTGAATTGAATATAAGCGCTTCACTTACGATGGTGAAAGTGCCCAGGCTGTTTGTTTTTGCTGATGTTGATGTTCCATTGAGTACTGAGTACCCTAATACATGTATGCTTAACTCTAAAATGGTTATTTTATGTTTAAGGTATAGCACAAAGCTATAGTTTTATTGCCATGGACTGCATGAACTGATAAAGGGTTAAAGCATAACATTAAAAGTGTATTCTTTTTGCTAAATGCTGACATTCTTCACAATTTTTGTTGGCGAGTTGCACTTAAGAGGAAAAGAAAGGACCCTTACAGAGACATTTCCTTGATCCCTATGCGAGGTCTTGGTTTTCAGTATTCAGTGGGGCTCAAAGAGCAAGCTCAGTATTTCTGTGTAGGAGTATGTGCAGTGAAAACTGACAGAAAAGACTAAAAAGAGCTGTAAATACCTCAGTGCAATTCACTATGAAGATTTCTACTTTTAATGTAGTCAACCTTTAACCTAATGTAAATAATGAATATTTGTGAAACAATACAGAGTCTCAGAATCCTCTCTGGCAAATCTTAATGCAGTATGCTTGACTAGACGGTCTGAAGAAAAAAAGATAGCTTTGTAACTTATTGACAACTTACTCAGAATTCAGATATATAAACCAGCAACCAGTTTAATCAAAGACAGTCTTTTTCTAAAGATGCTCACCGTTGAGGAGGTGGCACTGAACTCAGCAGAGTTTCCGCCGTGACTCCTGTTGGTGTTTGGTGGAAGATGTGTAATAAGTCTGTGTGTTGTCTGGGTGACAGTAAACATCACCTGTCTTAACAGATTTCTTGGTGCTTCACCTGTGAAACATAATCTTCCATGGCCTTATATAAACTAATATGGCCACACAAAGGAAACCCTCTATTAAAACTATTAAAAGACATATAACCGAGCAAAAGAACCTAAAAACATGTGACTATGAAGATAAAACACAGCACATTTTATGGTGAATATTTAATCAAAGAGACATCATGTCAACAAAACATAATATCACGTTTATTTGTGAGGCATGCACTTTATATTAATTGTGACATTAAAGATTATTATAGGCTTTACAGAGACAAATTCGATGTATTAAATCATTCTTATACGTAATTTTACACACAACTCACATCACAACCTCCACGAGCAGCTCAACTGAAATATATTTTATAGTGACATAAATATTACAGTTATTTAAAATGTATTTACAACCATTAACAGAATAAATACTAAGTACTGTACCGTGTGTTCTCTCTATATTCTGTAAAGGAATAAAAAAGACAAGAATAGTATAAATTTATACAAAGATGGATTGAAACCGTTTAAGAAATATTTACAAATGATATGCTCGTGTGTAAAATGTTTTAAAATATTTATGTTAAGTGTCTGCATAACTTTATTCACATGCAGAATAAACATTCAATATACATTCATTTACAATAATGGCTTCATGTACTTGGCATTACCATATTTAAGGAATGTATTCAGCATAGCGCCATATTTAAGAAAAGTTTTTAAGGAAATATTGTTCTATTACACTGGATATGTTACAAGACAACTTAAATACATGAATCTGCTAATTTTAGAACCATACTTAATAAAAAAAACGAATAAATAATAAAAAAAATAACAATTAAAAACAGCACCATCTTGAAAAGACCGATTTGGGAATGTTTGTAGTACTTATAAAATGTGTTGAAGTACTACAATATTAGCTTTGGCTCTGTCTTTTGAACATGTTTGTCTTTTTCGCGATTGCAATAATATATGCAATGAATACACCAAAATACTAATATTTCAATATTCCTATTGGTATAAATTATTGTGGCAATAGATTTTACTGTACCAATGAATTGTCACCCCAATAAATACACAGTAATAAAATATACACATATAGTATAATGGCAGTGCAGTTATTAGTGAAACGCAAATTGCTATGACAATAATTATTCAATAAGTTATTAAACAGATTACAACAGACATGGCTGAGGTAGAATTTAAAAAATGATACAAACATCTCATCACACCCTAAATATGTTACTACATTTAAGATACATACAAGTATCTAAATGATACATATTAGTATCTTTTTAAAGATACCATCCAGTGACAGTTTTGCTAGCCAGACTTTTCTTTGCTCTTCTCAAATATTTATCAGGGCCCGTATTCACAAAACATCTTAAGGCTAAACGTAGTTCATAACTTGTCAATTTAGGAGAAAATCTTAAAAATAAGGCATGTTAGTTCAAATTTAGGACCATGTTTCATTAACCAGTTGAGCAAGAAGTAACAGCTGTTCTTGCGTCCAGTTTGGTTTTCTTTTACGTCGGCATACTCTGTTAATTAAAGGCTGTTTATAACCATATTGACTAATTGTTTACTAGAAGTACACTTAAATCTTTATTTGAGTGTGGCCATTAACATTTTTATTTTTAAATCTTAATTTGAACGTGGCAGCATCATATCGTGCTCTACAATATGTTTCTGACTTCTCAACCAATCACTGTGTGCATAGTTAATAAGCATGTTGACATTATCCATAGCAACGAGGTCAACCCCGTCCTTCCTCTTAGCTTAAGACTTCTCTTTATTCCTTAGTAACAGTGCGTCTCAGCAGCTTTGTGGATAGGTTTTAAGAGAAAACCCAACTTTTACTGCTATTTAGGAGAAGTCAGCGCTAAGATCAAATGTTTTGTAAATACGGGGCTTGAACTCTACTCTCCCGCTAAGATATTTTCTGTTCAAAATTCTCAGCTCTATAGCTTTCTTTAGACCTGCGAGTTGACGGCTAAATACTTTCGCTTCTTTTAGTTCCTTCTAACAAAAAAAAACAAACCTAATACATCTTCCTCTATGAAATTATATAAAGACGACATTGAATCACTGAGATTTTCACAACAAATATACCACTCATAAATAATTAGGAATAGCATACACTACTGTTCAAAAGCTTGGATTTTAACCATTTCAACCATTTAATTGATCAAAAGTAGAGCTGTCAAAAGATGAATCACTTTCAAAATAAAGATTTTTGCATACATGATATATGTGTGTACTGTGTTTATTTAATACACACATACATGTATATATAAGAAAAATAAGTTCAAATATACATTTATAAATAATAATGAATTATATGTATATACAAATATGCATGTAAATACATGTAAAAGTTTTCCAAATATATACATGCATGTGTGTATATTTATAAATATAGTATGTAAACAAAAGCCAAAATATTAAGTAGCATAACTGTTTTTCACTTTTTTTTTGTGAGTACCAAATCAACATATTAGAATGATTTCTGAAAGATTATGAGATACTAAAGACTGGACAAACGATCCTTACATTTTTCAAAAACAAAAGATTTATTTGACATTTGAACAACAGTTCACAATTTTAGTTTTACTGTATTTTAAATTAAATAAATTGCTAAGCATAAAAAACTCAAATAGATTGACCCCAGACTTTTGAACATTCACATAAATCTTTCTTTCATTACATGGATTAATCTGAAGCTTACAGTTGTCTTGGGTGAAACTGCAGTCTCAAAAAAAACAACTTTTGAACAGTAGTGTATAAATGCATCCAGTAAAATAGATGCCAAAGAACCTGCTATATACTATTCCAACACTCCTTATGGCTCATAAGTTAACTGCATGGCACTTAAGTAATCATACACATACCTTTAAAAGAGTAGGTCTGACAGTAGAAAATTTAGAAACAGGTTGTACACTTTCCTGCTGGTTTGTCTGCAGACCGGACAAATATACCTGTATCATAAAACTTCAACAAGAAGTCCAGGGCTGGAGGAGGGAGTGCATTTTCCACAATAACCACCACACATGCCAGAAACTCTACTGCCATCCTGTGGATAAAAGAAGAAGTAGTACATGTAAAATGTGTAAAAAAACACTCTAAAAATAATTTTGAGAAATGTAAACCCCAAGAGAATGCAGGAAAACACACCTCAGCTGACTTCAACCAAAACTAAAATTCTCTACAGAGAACAGAGACTCTGTTTAATCTCTGCCAAAATTAGTCTTTCTGCTGATTTCAAGAAGGACTGGATCTACACAGCAGCTGCTCACTTGTGTTGCATCAAAAGGACACTTGTACCAAATTAGATGAATGATGTACTACACTACATTAGGGCTTCTAGTGTGCATTAGTCAGAGTATCTTTTGTTTTATAAAGTTCTTTCAAATTCTTTGTTTTTTATTCTACAACTAAAAACTATTTCATTGTAAAAGGGAATTACAACATCCTCAATGGACAAAATAGAAATTGTATAAATTTAGGATGAATGTATTACAAAGAATTATGTAAAAGAATGATTTCAATGTGTGAGTTAGTGTTCTTTGAGTCAGTACATTGTGGTGGAATTACCTGAGACTTGTGTATGTCAGCTGTGGCATAGTTGCCTTGGGAAATCCACCTAGTGCTTTCTGTCACCTTAAATCCTGTTCCTGAGAGGTTGATCCTGAACCGGCCCTGAAAAACAGAGTGCATTGTTTGAGCAGACACAGTTTTTCACCTTCTAGTAACAGGGGCCAGTAGTAGGAATTATCACACTCTGGATGACATGAATCTGGATGAGTAAACTAATCAAGTACAAACATGTCCTGCCATTCATATATTTATGAATATTAGAACGAATAAACATTTTATAAACTAAAAAATCCACTAAGAAACAACTTAACTAAACAGGTAAACAGGTTTGAAAAACAAGTGTGGTGTGCTACCTACCTGTGGGCAGCGGGCAGCACTATAGCAATCTCCTGCTGTGGCAAATGGAACCCTATGCCCTTCATGGATTAAGGCGAATTTCCAGTCTGTAGCTATGCAATAATAAATAAATAAATGACATTTATAAATTCAAGGTAGGCGTATTGAAGATTAACATTACATGAATAAGAATAATTTTTGGGAGAAATGTGTTAGCTAGGCCTACTTATAATGGTCATTGTGCTAAGGTCCATTCTGACTCTTGTGAAGGTAGAAAGACCAGCAGCGGTGTAGTCTCTTCTACACTGGCAATCTTCTCTCCTGCTTAGGTTGGATGGGCACTGTGTGGGGTCCATCAGCCTGGACAACAACACAATGAACATAAAGAAATGTTGCTTGTTGGAAGTACAAATTAATAATATAATTATATGATACAAATGTATTTTGTAAACGCACAGAAAATAAGAGAGAGAGCAAGCGCAGTGGGAGTGGCAATCCCCAGAAGCCAGGTATTTCCTTTTGTAGTTTGTGGCAACTGTTGTTTTTGCTGTTTGCTCGGTAAAAACTGTTGTCAGTGGTGTTTTGTAAGTATGAATCTTTCTTTCTCAAATCTGATGATTATTTTGTATTTTGCCCTATCAAGCATTCCGTGCAGAATACATCATAATCTTTTTTTTTTTTCAATCAGGTGAAGAATTCTCGTCATAGTCACCTATCCAGCTATAAGTATAATCAAATGTGACATTAAAAAGGGTCAAATTTACCAGCATTTATAAAGTAATTCTGTCCAACAGCGACAACAGCAGGTAACGTTAAATATAACAGCCGGCAAATAAAATAGTTGTCTATTGTTACTGCCTGTTCTCATTGTTTTGGAATAAATGCAGAAAAAACATGCGTAAAAACACTGATGAGATTTATTGGCTCTGCTGAACTATCTTTATTCCCGCGGGGGATCAAATGATTCACCAAAAGCCCTTTGAAGTCCCGTTCTGAATCAAATGATACACGTGATCCGATCGGAACGTTTCGAATCATTTTATGACGCAATGGTGACTCGAAATTTCAAAAGCTCTGTTGAAACTGTTCTTTACTCGCTCTATCTGTGATGTATTAATTGTTTGAATCATCAGGGAATTACTTTTAGTGTTTTATTAGATTGTGATCGCGTATATAAATAAACTATCCGTCGTAATAAAGCAGAGGGGACACCTGGGAAGTGGTACATGACGTCACCTGTATCCGAAGACCTCGGAGAAGTTCTCTTCTTCTCCGCTGCTCAGCGTGATGTACTCCTTAGGACTGTCAGTGTTCATCTCTGAACAGAAGATCTGGGGAGTAGAGAAGGTCATGTTTCGCTGGAAGTCATGTTAAGAGAAATTCAAATGAGACCTAAAAATTAATCTTACTTTTAACATTTTCCCATCAATTTTCAACGCCTGTTCGCCATCAGTGACGACGCCTTTTTGGAGCCGTACATCTCGACAGTTAGTGGGGACGTGGCCTGAAAATGAGAGAGGACGAGACTTTATACGGTACGGATCACTTCTGATCAAAACTTTACCTCAGCGAATGCAAACAACATCGCACATGGCGAGTGATATCCGTAATTGTCGTTATCAGGCACGTGCACAGGTAAGGCCCAACCTGTGCAGAGCACATGCTCTTTTGTAATTGCACTCGAAGTGCCACTTTTTTAAAACATTAAATCAATGCTGTTGGTAACCCATTACGTTTCTTTGTCTTTTAAACAAATAATGAACCAATTAAAGGCATTAAAAGCGTATCTCTTAGAATCGCTCGAACTGTCAGTCAAACTTCACAACTCCGCCCCCTGCCCTGAGCGCGCATCAGTCAGAGTCATGGAGCAGGAGCAGATGAACTTCCTCTTGTAACGGTAAAATATCTTGTTGTTTGAATAAGTGCAACGTTGTCTTTATGAAATAAACAGTAGTATGTCTATAAAGGTTCATATAATGCATCACCACAGCGGTGTGATGGTGACGTAATGTGATACGTCAATGCTGGACAAATTGCACACATTAGCTTGTTAAAAAAACCCGCGGTGTAACTGCATTTGAGTTTGACACAAAGCAACCGACTGATCCTTGTCAGCTAGGCAAAATATATTATAAGAAATTTCTATTTTATGGCTGTCTGCTGAATGTGCTGATGCATGTAAATTTAAATGATGTCAGCTATTAACATTTTATATTATATAGTCTCTGGTCCCACAGCATGGTAGGTTAAAGTTTACGATGCTATTAGATTGTGTTTGCTGGCTAGATTAAAAATAAAATCTAGTATTGTATACACCCCGTTCATCTTCACTTGTACAAACATAGAAAAACATGGTTTACTACTGTAATAATGTTGCGTTAAATTAAATGAGGATGAGAATCATCAGGTCACTGTGCATTCTATATATTTTATCAGGCAGAATGTAATCTGCATGTATGAAAAGCAAAGAAAAAAAGAATCTTTTTTCAGTTCCAGCACATGCCCCTCAAAAAGGTCTGTGCATGGCCCTGTGTGTAATCAAGTGTTTTTCTAGGTTTCAGGTAAACGGATAAACAGCTGAATGCAGCCTAATATAACTAATATAATTTATGCTCCAGGGTGTGCTCCTTCGTTTCGTTGAGCTGCACGTCAGAGCAACACAGCAACGGATGAAACACTTTGCAAGGTGAGGTGCAAAAACATAAAAAAAACCCAACGCTGTCGACTTGCCATTTTCAAGTAGAACCTGTCCGTCGCCTATTTCCTGAAGAGTAAAAAGCATGACAATTCAAAAACCTTGTTTTCGCCATGATTCAATCAAGTGTAGTTTATTTTTTATGTTTTCATTTTAGTTCTGGATTATTATTATTCTGGAATATTATTTACATAACCCTCTGGTATAGTTCGGTCAATTTTAAAAATCGTTATATTATGAAACTCAGTGACTTTTTTATGGTATTTGCTGTGACCACAAAAAGATATAATGGACACAAACAACTGAAGTTTTGTGGGCAGTAACAATATAGCAAAACTGTGCCAGAACACTCAAAAAAAAAAAAAAATTAGATGGATTAAACTCTGATAAAGCATGTCCCTTTTGTTACATTGTTGTTTATTTTGTGGCGTAAAAACGTTTTTTCTTGTTTTCAATTTTGACTGTAGTAAAATAAATGCAAAAACTGACAGTTAGTTATTAAACTGTCTAGTTATTCAAATCCATAATTTAATAAAAAACAAGTATTTATCTATAAAACTACCAGATAATTATAAGCCTTTTATATAAAGCTATATAGGGATCTAGTGGCCAAACCATGGAATTGCATGTTTGTTTTTTTACTCCCACCAGATGGCACTAGTATGCCTTTGAAAAATGTGATTATGAATGCATTGTCTCTCATTTAACATAAAGCAATGCCTTAATTGAAAATTAATGTAAAATATTAGGAACAAATACTTTTAACATGAAAACTTGAATGTGAAATAATACTTATCAGATACTAATTAGTACGATAATATTCTCTCAAAATACAAAAGAAAACAATTTGAATGAAAATGTGTTACACTGTTTTAAGTACACAGGAGGGTTATCAGTTTATGGGGTTTCGTGAAGTCTTGACCCCGGCAGTTCCCTGACAAACCCCCAGGGCATGTGTTAAATCACCAGCAGGTGTTTCCGTAGTGTAGTGGTTATCACGTTCGCCTAACACGCGAAAGGTCCCCGGTTCGAGACCGGGCGGAAACAAGTTTTTCTTAGTTTGTTCTTTTTTATTGTTTATAAACAAGGCTGCACAACTTGGTCAAAAATACATTCCAATTACACTTAAATTTATGAAGATTTTAATAATGATTTTTTAACAAGTGCCCATCCTACACTTCTAGGGGCCCTGCAGAAAACTTTGTTAGGGGGCCCTGTCAGTGTATTCTTAAAAACCTAAAAATGACCCCCTAAATTTCTTATTTTAGAGAAGTCTGAATAAAACGGTGCATTTTAACTTTTCATAAAAAAGTAACCCGTATTGATTACAACATTTAAATACAATTTGTGCACAGAATTTGTAGTTCAATGTGCTTTTAACAATTTTTTTTTTAGTATTTAAGCACAACCAACAGGAGAATGTATATTAATACAGGCACATACAAATTGTACGGTGTATTATTTTTTCCAGAGCCTTAGTAATTTATTTGTCTTTGAGAGCAAGGGTGGCCCCTGGTGGTTCAGGGACCCTATGCAACTTGCATACTTTGCTTTTAATGAGAATCAGTGGGTGTGACATTATTATTATTACTGTTGTTAATGTTATTTTATTATTATAATATAAGTAATATTATTAAATATACACTGATGTACTGTTTTCAGTACGGTGCTCATTTTAAAAGGAATACTTTGTTTCCGCCCGGTTTCGAACCGGGGACCTTTCGCGTGTGAGGCGAACGTGATAACCACTACACTACGGAAACACCTGCTGGCTACTTATTCATTTTTACTTAAAGCAGTGTAACCACTACACAGGTTTACACATTTGGCAGACACCTGAAGCAAATCAAGCTCTTACTAAGCATAGTGGAAAATACCAGGCAAGTTGGAGCAGGGTCTGAAATTAACACTCGCCAAATGCTAGCCAATTCTCTGTCTGGTGTCTGCGAGTCTTGACCCCTGGTAGTTCCCTGACAAACCGACACTCACCAGCAGGTGTTTCCGTAGTGTAGTGGTTATCACGTTCGCCTCACACGCGAAAGGTCCCCGGTTCGAAACCGGGCGGAAACAAAGTGTTACTTTTGAGCACCGTACTGAAAATAGTACATTAATGTATATTTAATAATATTACTTATATTATAAAAATATAATAATAACAAAATAACATTAACAATAGTAATAATAATAATAATGTCTGCATGCGACGTACTGTAGCGTGAAATGTGAGCGCCGCACTCACGTCATTTCCGTCTATCCCAAACTCAATGCAGATTTCACGAGAAAACAAGGAGTCTGATGTTTTAATTATGTTGTCACTCCTCTCTGTCTGGAGCACACATCATATACAGAATAACGTGCTTTGGATATGTCTGTGTTAAATCATTCAGAATCTTGCTGGGTAAAAAAAAAAGCTTGGCCGGTGTGCCAAAAACTTAATTTCGGGACCTGAGTTGGAGCTAAACTCTGCAGGACACTGGCCCCCTTGGACATTCCTGACCTAACAGATTTACTTTAAGTACTAAGTTTATTAAAGAATGTAAGGTAATATTTAAATAATTTAACAACATGTTGATTTCACATGTTCAAAGCTTCAAAAGCTAACAGACCTTACAGACCTAATACCTTTGGCGGTGAAAGTGAGAGTAGCAGGTGTTTCCGTAGTGTAGTGGTTATCACGTTCGCCTAACACGCGAAAGGTCCCCGGTTCGAGACCGGGCGGAAACAAGGTTTTTAGATTTGGCTCTTTGGGGCAAAAGTCCACAGATCAAGGGCTGTAAAAGTGTGGACACGTGTCTCTTATAGCTCAGTTGGTTTGTATAAGTGACTAGTCCTCTACCAGGGCGAAGTACTAGTCAAAATTACTTTACTTTTTTCAGAAATAGGCTCATTCTGCAACTCCCCCAGAGATAAGTTGAGTTTTACCATTTTGGAATCTATTCAGCCGATCTGCAGGTCTGGCACTTTTAGCATAGCTTGATATAAATCAATGAATTCAATTAGACCAGTAGCATCGTGATCAAAAATGTACTAAGACCAGCAGAAAATGAAAAGTTGTGATTTTTCTAGGTCGATATGAGTAGGACATCCGCTCCAGCGTAATAATCAAGGAAGTTTGCTGCCTTAACTGGAGATCATGGACAACAGTGTCTTTTGCACGTCTTTCAGCCTCAAGAATAAAAACACCTCAGCAAATTTACAGAATATAATTATAAGAACAAATATGTTTATCCTCGCTTCCCTCAATAAGAAAGAAACCTCTCTCTGAGAAACACAGCCAAGATCACGAGAAAACATTTCACATCGTTTATGTGTAACGTAAACACATACTGTTGATGAATACATCAGAGGTGGAACATTCTTTTACATTTGATGTTTCCATTTCTGGATCTGAAAACTAAAACCTGCTCTTATTGTTTGCAATTTGTTTATTGTGCAGTTCAACTAGTATCAGCACTTTTATTTTCATCATAAACTTATTTGTTTGAATAATAATTTGTTAGATCAAGTCTGAAATAGATTAGATATTGTGCCTGAAATGTATTACAGTTATTTTATTTGCCAAAAAATTTAATTTGTTTAAAATTTAATTAATTAAAAGACAAATTAAATGTATTTTAGTTTGAATGTATTTGACTGAATTCACAAACACCCTTTGGTGCCTCCACTAACCTTTGCTGGTAGTAACATGTTTCCTTGGTGTAGTGGTTATCACGTTTTTGGGTCAATCGATGCCTTGATTATTTTAAATAAGCTGAGCACTCCTAAAACAGCTTGAAGAAAAAATTTCAGTATGGTGCTTATTTAAAAAAAACAAACAAAACAAAAAAAAAACTAAAGGATGTTTCCGCCCGGTTTCGAACCGGGGACCTTTCGCGTGTGAGGCGAACGTGATAACCACTACACTACGGAAACCTTGAGGGTTAATGCTTCATGTTGTGGTTGTAAGAAGTTTGGACCACAAGAAAGAGTTTGGGGTAAAAACTTCTTTCTTGTTTCTAAATTGTAGGCATTTGCCAAAAATATAAAATTGGTGAAAAGCACTGGTTTATCACATTAGTAGATTTTCTGAAAAAAAAGTAGTGCTTAACAATACAGATGCAATATATTTTTGTATATCATTTGTGAAGCAGCGTTTGAGGTATTTGCATGTTTTACCAGATTTCCACAGACATTTCTAACAGAACTTTTTATTATATATATAATGTTATACATTTTAAACTTATTAATTTCATGCTTTTTTCATTTAAGTATTAATGAAAAGATGTATTCTCAACACAGAGAATTAAAATACAAGAAGCAGCTACATGTTTTCTACTTTTTAGAATTATTTATGGATTTTATTTATATTTTCCTGGATTTTAAACTATTTTGGCTATTTATATTTTATCTTTCTCAGACTTATAAAACATTTAATTTTGAATTGTAAAAAATACTGTAATTAAAAAAGAGTTCAATTGTAACATATAACAACAGTAATGAAAACACTGGTGTTTTCAGTAGAACCAAATTATGCAAAATATAACTTTACAGCAACCTGAGATTTTTTGCCACTTTTAAACCTTTAATTTGTACCTTGATATGGGCATAAATAAACTATTGATTGTAATTGGACATTCACTGTAATTCACCGTCTTTCTACTACTACTAATTCATTGTTACTCACAAGATGGACTGATGCAGGATTTCCGTTCCTCAGGTTTGGAGGAGGTGGGACATTTTTCAGAAACCTCACCCTCTGCTGAAATACACTGAACTTGTCTTTCTGTCCAACCACTTCCACAGGATGTAGAGCACTAATGTACAAAAAAGAGGTTTTTAAACATACATTATAGGGTTAGTAATGACATTTAGTATAATTTTATATCTTGTATGAGTAACCAATTAGATATATATTATCCACCCACCACAAAAACACATATTATAAATTTTTCTTTCTAGATTTTTCTAGTACAAAATGTTTTGGTTTTTGTTTTCAATTAAAGAGTTGCCATTACTTTAAAATGTAACATTTTATTAGACAAATTCAAATGATGAATAATTACTTTAATAAACTCACAGGTCCCCATGTACCCACTCTCCAAGTGTGTGGGGCAGGACAAGGCAGCCAAAAGCAAGGCAAGACGTCCTCAGGAGTGGTGCCGGTGCAGTCTAATGAAGAGTTAAGGCTATACTCATAATTATCAATCCCAGTGTGAACCTCGCTGCAGGACACCAGCCTCCTCTGATATCCCAGACCACACGTGACTGAACACTAAAATGAAAAACAGCCTTGATGGAAACTAAACCAAATCTAAAACTTTACTGTAATTTGTCCAATGGTGAATCATAAATGCACACAAATGACATCTATTCATTTATTCAATATAAGTCATTCAGGATTCAAAGCATCTATCGGCATCAAATTTAAATTGTCAAATTATTTCCAAATATAATTTTCATAATAATTACATTATTTTCTTTTCTCTAACCTCAGACCATTCTCCTGTAATCCAGATGAACTCGCAGGGTTGTAAAATACAAGGTTCCTTATCAGCCGGTTTTCTTTGGTTCATGCAGTAAGCCTCATGCACCTCATCTCCATCCTTATCCAAACACACCACTGCTCGAACCTTGTACCCAGAACCACATGTTTTGCTGCACTGAAGGAAGAGATATCCAGAAAAGTGATCAGTAACTTAATACTGGTACTAATTTGATCAGCCTAGATAAGAAAGAATTACATCACAATCTTGTATATGTGCACCTTTTTGTAAAAAAAAAAAAAAAAAAACCCTTCATAATTTGATTTGAGAGATACTCTGTGTTTTGGTGGACTTAAAAATAAAGTTTGGCTTTATCTATTAATATAAATTAAGTTGAATGCTAACCTGGACTGAAAACTTTACTGTGGGATTAACTGCAGTGTAGAGAAAGTAAAAGCAGTGGGAAGAAAGGTACCTGTTTCTGGGAATTCTGTCATATGCTGTAAAGTGTTGACAGTGAGCAGCACCAAGCTTTGTGCGAGGCAACTTGGCCCCTTAAGGATCCGACAGGCAAAGTGAGCTAGTCTAATAGGCTCCAGCTGCCTGTGTCTGCTGTGGAGGGGGGGAGAAGTGGGGTTCTCTAGAGCAGTGCACTCAACTAATTACACTTCTTTTAAGTGCTGTGATTTCATGCTGCTAGATGACCCAGATTCGAGTCTTGTGGAACCGTTTTCGTTGTCTGAAAAGTTTTTCTTTAGACCAACGGTTCTCAGTCTTTCCGACTCAAAGACCCCCCCCAACTGTCTAACACAATATTTGAAGTCCCCCGTAAAATATAATAATAGCAGAAATTCAGTGTAGTACAGGTATATTAGTAGCAGAAACTAGGGGCGACGATATGGAAATTAATTGGATAGTTTACCTAAAAATGAAAATTTAGCATTGTTACGCTCAGGAAAAAACGTGCGCATGCTGAACATGAACAGCGGGGAAGCGCAATTAAGTGGAAAAGAATTGTTGAAACAATTATGTTAGATTTGTTTGCTTGCACACAAAAAGCATTTTCATAGCTTAGCAAAATTTACATAAACCACATTTAAATCCAGACTCAAAATCAGTTTAGCTGTGCATTTATTGAATAAGCTCTGTGAGGGGGAGTAATTAATGACAATTTTCATTTTTGGGTGAACTAACCCTTTAATTGTTGTTTAATTGTGTTCATAAGGCCTTTTTTTTTCTCTCTCTCTAATCACTTTTTGCATTCCACATAATATCAATCAAACTGCAGTTGGGTTGTTTTGATTAAATAATAATAACAGGTAATTTACAAAATTAAAGTTCTTTAATTTTTATTTTATATAAAAATTTTGTTTTACAGCAAAAGCAGATAATTCCACATTTCATGTCTTGGAGTTAAAAAAAAAGGTTTTTTTTTTAATCTTTGTAATCTTGTCAGATGACAATGTACCTGACAAACGTTGTGATCGTAGACTGTGTGGATGTGATTACACGCCCATTCACCTGTTCACACCAAGAACTATAAAGATAACGATAACTATATTTTCGTACAAATTTGTTTATTCATTATAAGCTCAAGTGACTTTAAATTCTCAAAGTGTGACAGCAGAATTAATTCTGATTGGTTGTCAATGTTTCAATCGTTCATCAGCGTGTTTAGGGTTCAGATGGTGCTATACTTGGAGAATCATTTTTTATTTATTTTTCATCAATTTATATTTATTTTTTTTGAAAGTGTATATTGTTTTTTTGCAAATTAACTCTTTCTCTCTCTGTCTATATATATATATAATTGTTATATAATTAATGCAGATAATGCCAAATTTAACAGAACTGCACAAATGTTTCCCAATATGGCATTCTTCTGGCAATTTGACCAAAAAAGGATTGTTGGTAACTAAACAGTTTCAGTTATCATTGACTTCAATTGAAGTTTCTGTTATGAAAAACATACAGGTTTGGAGCACAATAATGATAATTGAATTATGACAATTTTTTGGTGAACTATCCCTTTAAAAAGGAAAAATACTTTCAGAACTGAGGACGATTTAAAAAAAAAAAAAAAAAAAAAAGGCGGTCACTGTTGTGCTTGATTGAATTTTGCTCATATCTAAGAGGGAAGGGTTTGAGGTGCATTCGTATTCTCATACACATGCTTGCTGCACATGCACAGTTTTGCATTCTCACACTTGGTCAGATATTCACCTCTTGCCAGTCTCCTTGGCCCCAGCTGTAGTGTGAGACACAATCGGTGACCTGGCAAGGCTGCGTAGAAGGTGGGCGAAGGAGACGGGAACATTTAGACTCCTGCGTCCTGCGCTCGTCATCACTGACACAAGAAACCTCACGATGCTGCAGCCCATATCCACAAGATGATGAACACTAAGGAGAACGACACAGGTGGGTTAATGCAACTCTATATTTCTGTGATCTGTTTACATACTCTTAAGTCTTAACAAATCACAGCCGTCCTCTAGTTTGTAATTACTTCCACTGAAAGTAATAAATCAAAATGTGATGACAGGATTACAATGAAGAGTCTGTTGAGAGGTTTGCACAGTCCTGCTCTGTTACAGCTCAGGAAAGTGCTGCTGTGAACCACTTTCAACAGCAAACAGCTTTTTATTTAGCTGGGGCCACTGAAAAACCAAGGAGAAGGTAAAGGTTGAACTCATGTTCATGTCTTTATCGTGCGTATTCTATTGTCTTTTACAGTAGGTTTGTCATTGCATGAATGCCTTCCAAATGTAAGCAAGAGTAAAAGGAAGAAGAATGCCTGCTTGTGGTTTACACAGAACATGAAGGTTGATATATAGCCAAAATATCAGTGCAACTGGATGAAGTGAAATAAGATGGAATTTGGCTCTCCATTCATTTGCTTGAGTTTAAATTATGTAGATCATGTGTGTTTGGTTTTTGCATTTCTTTTTAATCAAATGTATTTTAAGATAACAGGCAGGGATATTCTGTATATGCTAGTGATTTTGAAAATATATTGAAACTGAGTGATCTGTGAACACATTACACTGTGAATATGCTTGCATTATAAATTACTATTTAAATATGTTACACTGGTTTTGGTGGGGCAGTATTTAACTGATTGAGCCAAAAAAGTATGCATAAACGGATGAGTAACGTGAAGATTAAATGAGGGCTTTAATAGATTTTGAACTGTGAAATTGCGACACGCTCTACAAATACATATATCTTTCTGCATATATGCTTTATATTACTGTTTTTTTTTTGTTTTTTTTTTTTTTTTTTAAAGAAATTAGTACTTATTTAGCAATGGTGGGAGTATATTGAGCAGAAGTGACAGGTAAGACCTTTATATTCTTACAAAATATCCCCCAAAAAATAATAAATAATGGTTTTCTTTTTTTTTTTTATGAAAAAAATCTAAGATGGTTTACATAAAAAAAATAAGCACCACAATGGTTGTCACCATTAATATATGATCATTAATATATAATAATATATATATATTCATATAAATGCCATTTTCAATATTTTATCTGTATTATTATTATTAATAATAAATGATTCTTTGAGCACCAAATCAGCATATTAGAATGATTGTAAAGGATCACA
This sequence comes from Enteromius afrohamiltoni, assembly GCA_034779775.1. Classification (NCBI taxonomy): domain Eukaryota; kingdom Metazoa; phylum Chordata; class Actinopteri; order Cypriniformes; family Cyprinidae; genus Enteromius; species Enteromius afrohamiltoni. Next base: position 14,180,197 of record JAUYWG010000045.1, read on the forward strand.
GAAGACAGGAGTAATGGCTGTTGAAAATGCATCTTTGTCATCACAAGATTAAATTACATTTTAATATATGTTAAAACAAATAAACCTTACAGACCCTGAATATTTTTAATGGTAGTCCATACATGCACACATTGTATATAATAAAGTGTAAGTTTTACCTCTTCCCAGTTTCCCGTCTTCCACTTGGGGCACCTCCCACCTCTGCAACCTCTTTGCTTTTGTGGGAGGGGCAAGTGTAAGCAGTTCTCTTCTGGGATTGGCTGGCCCGAGTGACTGACACAAGTCATATTACGGTACTTGTATCCTCTCCCACAGGACGCAGAGCACTGCAAGAAGGGGAAAAAAGCTACAGTGAAATCCAACTGCTTGATAAACACAAGCCTAATTAGTGTGTCATTTGAGCTGATTATGTTTGATTATGTCTAAATATGTGAATTCATGGGTAAGTCAAGGTAAACAAAAGAACAGATCAGTCCTGTAGTAATCATTGTAATTACTTCAAATTTATTACCATTTTGACAGCACATCATGTTATGTTGAGAATTAGTATACGGACATTTACATTATTAGAGACTGAAAACATAACACATAATATACAATTGGAGCAGCATAAACCAATCATTTGTTTTTACCTCGAATACAGTATAAAAAGAGGAAAGAAAGTGTCTGTGAATCATAATGAATGGCAGTCGCTACATCTGCTTGCCGAGCTGAGCACCAGTGGATAAAGGGAAAAAAGAGAGGCTTCCCTGGACCCCGGGATGGGAGAGAAACGGATAATCAAAGGGCCCCGTAGAGGGAGGATGGATATGATGCGACAAGTCTGAAGTTGAACGAGTCCATTCCCAGCATGCATTCACGAAATACAGGAACCAAGAGAACAGAAACTCCCCAATTGGATAATGTGTTCCTGGGGATACTTTTTCAAACAAGTCTAGCAAGTCAGTGTGTCACAGTTGTATTTAAGGTAATAGAATTCATTTTGAAACCAGAACAAAATGGTCTTGGGCGAACATTTTTATATATATATATATATATATATATATTTGCTTTTACAAATATTTACAGTATCATAATATACACAATGGGTTCAACTGATTACACATTATACAAAATTCAACAGTTCAGCAAAATAATGAAAAAAAACTTATTTTAACCTTATTTTTGCACATAAAATAAAATTGTATCTTTAATGCAAGACCTCCATGTATCATTGCTATAATGATGCACTTTCATAATTCATCCAGAGCTCTAAATATTGATTCGTAATAAATCATACACTTGCTTACTCTGGCTCAGAATGTTTGAGAGTGTGTTTATATGTGAGAATGTGTCATATATATATTCTTTTAGGCATTCTATTACAAGTGTCAAAGTTGTGTGCGAAGGTCTCTTTAGTTGATATGAAACATCAATAAGCATACATTTAATAAATTGCATCTTGGTGCTAATTTCTGTATTCATCTCTAAAACATCTCAAATGTTTCTTTTTACACACAGCAAACATGTGTCTTTGAGTATTTAGGTGCCATATCATTTAGTTTATCATAACATACTTGATTGTGTTTGTTTTCATATGTCAAGGCCTTTATTTCAGTAACGCTTAAGCTGTGGAAAGCTGCCATACTGTTGTTAAATGAATGCACCACTGGTTTAATGAGCACAAATTACACTTAAAGTATTGCAATGCAGGGTAATGTGCATAAAAATCCCTTTATCTAAAAATCACCCACAAATCTGAAATGCACAAGCCTGAGTCTCAAATTGAACCAAATGTCATCAAATTGACAGTAGAAAAATGAAATGCAAACAATAACGTGTATATGGGATTTTTTTTTGTCAAAAATGAACAAAACGTATAAATGTTAAAACGTTCAAAACAAATATTCCAATTCGTGACATCTGAATCCAATCAAAACATATTAGTGTAACTGTAATGCCACACTTCAGTTCATTGATCGTGGCTTTTTAGACCATGCAGAATTGCCTTGTTTTCCTTTTAAATTGTTGCCACAAATGATCAGTCCAGACATGGCCGCATGCCTCACTACATTCCAACGTGAGGACTTCCAAGTATCAAACTGCACACAGATATCCAGGCCGCAGAGGCCTCCTTGCTATGTGGGGCCATCGCTCCTGCTATACATTCTTCCCATAAGAATAAAACTCTTACTGAGAAGTGTGTCCATTCTGATTAGATGAGCTGGGAAGGCCAGTAAAGACCTTCCCACTGATCAAAGGCCATCCTTGGACCCCCCATGACCTTGCCATTGTTATTCTGATGTATGCTCACTCGGTTGACTGTGACCATATGACCACCATCAGGACTGGTTAATATCCTGTGCCGTCCAAAAGGAAATAGAGAGCGGTAGTAGATACCTCTGTAGGTATTGGGGTGAGTGAGCATCAAATTTAAGGGTCATTAAGGTAAACGATGTTGAATATTCAAATGAGAAATGAAAAAAACAAACAAACAGCAGGATAACATAAAAAAAGTTATACAGAATTGAAAGTTGGACACAAAACAACAGCTCAGTGATTTTGTACCTTCCTTGATTTGAGATCATATGCTTACTCGGCAAATATGCTATCTTTAAAAAAAAATTATAATACAAGACATTCAACATTCAAAGTCATTTTTTTGTCTAGATGACTAATTCACTAATTCGCTAGTACTATTAATTACAAAAATGTGCCTACTTTTCCAAACCACATCGATAATAATATAATAGAAAAAGAAAAGCTTGTTTAATTGGACCATCATCATTAACAGGTTTAGACAAATATGGACAAACATATGGCAGCAGAAATAAATACAAATACATACAATAATATACAGAAATGTTCATGCACACCTTCGATAATACTGCCATTTGATTTAAACCGCTTAATTTTCAGTCTGGTTACATTATCAGACTATGTCATGAAAGAGAATAGCACCATAGACGCTATAGCACCATGACGTCTTTGGAAAGAAAAAAATTATACAAATTTGTATAAAAACAGTGCTGTGAAAACGTAAGTACACCCCATGAAAAGTGTCATATTTAGGACATATATTGGATTGGCATTCTGTCAATGTTAATTAATAGATAAAATAATTTATAATTTAATAAATCATACTTTTCATAATGATTTGTGCCATTTCTTTTTAACACCACTGTATGTTTCTTTAAATATATACTATATTAGGGATCAAATTAGGCAGGGAATGGTTGCATATGTTATTGGATGAATTAGCAATTGTTATCACTATTCACAAATATAAAGTGGATGAAAGATGTATGTGGGGCTCTTCATTTAGAATGAGGTAGACACAAGCAACTGGCCAACAAGCATATTTAAAAAAAGAAAGGAAAAAAATGGTCTTCCCTGGGTCTGAGGGAAGTGCAATGAGGAATAATTTTTTTGTTTTTTGTTACTTAATACACAAAATAATCACTGGTTTTGTAAGTAGCCTAGAAAAAATGTAACAATTGCAGAACAGATCAAAAGACAAAATGACACAAAACTACATTTGATTTCATTTTAGGTCACATCTTTTTGTGTTTACTTAAAACGTACTTCTGTAAGTTACCTTAAATATACAAAAATATAGCAACTATAGACAGATTTTCACATAAAGTCTCCCTTGTACTGAAAAAGCACCATCATAAATTTAAAAAAGGTCAATGACTGGCTGAGTTCATGTGAGGTATGGTTGAAAAAAAAATCAAGAGAAATGAATTATGAAGATGGATATAAAAACCACAGAAAGATTGTTTCAACATAATAAAGTAAACTGCATGTGGCCAGATGTTTTAGCTCTGAAGTGGAGCAATATGAGTTGTTGCCCATGTATTCTAAATACTATATACAACTGTACTGTGTTTTGAACACAAGCCACAGCAAAGGGTGTCACGATGATTTGTATTTATCCAAAGTACAGCTGCATTGGGCTGCAAAAGAAACCTAACACAGAAAATCAAATGGGGAAACAAAACAGCATTCAAACTTAAACACATCGAAAGAGCCGAAGAGATGCTCGCTTTTTCAGTCAGGAAATAAACTTCTAAAACAATATTCAACTGCATGTTTGGTAGATCTTTAGGTGCAACCGAAACTCGCTAAAAAGCAGCAAACGTTAAAACTAGCTATTTGCTTCCACAAAGATCAAACCATTTGAGTTTCAGTTTGTTTTCTTCATGTCTTGAGTGTTAAGAAACATCGGCATGTTGTGAGAATGAGAACTTATGAAGGGAAAAAGTTAAAATAGTTATGAGCGTACCGAGCTCCATTGGTCTGTGCTCCAGTGAGGGTTAATAGAACAGGACTGAGTATTGCACAGTTCTCGGTCGGGTGGTTTGTCAAGAATTTCACAGCTCAGATCGTTAAAGCGCTCCCCGTTGGGCCGCTGACAAGCGACCAACCGGGTCTTTATCCCTCCTCCGCAGGATTTTGAACACTAGGGAGGCAGAAACAGAGTATGGGTGAGAGAAAAGAAAGAGTGAAAATATCCTTCTGTTAACAGAAAGAATTTTTCTGAGATGAGAGAGACGGTTTGGACCACATTTAATGTCAAAATATCATGTTCACAGTGTTTTCCTGAGTAGGCACACTTATAAAGCTTTCTTCAAATATATCCTTCTTAAATATACTTTGTATTTTTCTGAGAATAGCAAACAAATCCTATATTGACCCTAATGGAAGAAACATTAATGTGATTAAAAATTGAATGCATAATTAAAACAGAAATCTTATAATGTGACCAAAATATTATTGTTACATAGGTAATGGATAATATATACATGCATACATTCAAAAGCCAGTTCAACTTTTTTATTTTATATATACATAAAACCATATATATATATATATATATATATATATATATATATATACCTCAACCAATTCTAATGTAGTATACATTTGATTAATAGAATCCAATTCAGTTGAATTGAGAGCATCTTACCTCACCCCAGCTGCCATAGGACCACTGAGGGCAGGGGCCAGACTCACAGGAGCGTTGCTCTATGGGTTGAGTGCTTTCATCACAGCTGTTGGCAGGGTAGCCGTTCTCATCCTGACACACCACCACACGCCTCTGGAATCCTCCGGCACAGGTGCTTGAACACTGAGAGGTGTGAAAGAGTAACAGAACATACATAATGAGAAAAGGGTCACACACACACATATGCCTTCCACACAAACACAAGCAAGCGCATTCTCAATAGACCAATTTCACATTCCATTAGCCCTGACTGAAAATATACATCAATACATAAACAACCCTGACTCTGATGAGAACAATTATGAATTGAATAGATGACTATTTCCTTTCCTTTCTTTTTTTTTTATTTACAAAATCCTTGAACTGAATGACATTTCGTTTCATTAATGCTCGACTGTTGATGGTATGGCAAAATAAATGATGTTTTAGCTAAGTTCTGAAAAAGCTATAAAGTGATAAAAGTAATAAAGTACTTCCAGTTAATGGTAAAAAAAATACTTTTGAAATAAGTCTATTAAGCTCACCAAGGCTGCATTTTATTAATCAGAAAAAAATAGGAATACTAAATGAATGTGAAATATTAGATAACCGATTTCTATTTTATTACATTTTCCTGTCATGACATTTTTTTTTTCAGCAGTCACGATTCTCCAGAAATGCTAATATTACCTGAATTTCTGAACAATACATATATCAGAGTCTTTTAATTGCGCATGATTACTATCACTTGGAAGGATGCAAATTATATATAGCTATAAAGGAAGCACTTTTCAAAAGGTCTACAAATACCTACATACAAAAAGGAAGGGCTTCCCAAATACTGCACAATATCTAGCTGTTCTTTGAACTCTTAAGTCTATTTAAAGCAATGATATCATGACGGAAATAGCAGCATTTATCAGAAAGCGGAAATGCTGCTTCTTGAATGACTTCTTAGAGAGAGTTCATGTACTGGTGAGCTCAGCACCTTAGATGTCATTCTGTTCCTGAAAGTTCTCTAACAGGACTAGCATGTGGAATATATCAAATATCAGAGACGTAGAGGTACTTACCGCCCCCCATGGTCCAGTCCTCCATTGATGTGACTGGGGTCTGCCAGCTCTGTTACGGTCAGTTCGTCCAGTGGGAAGAGTTTTTTTCCGAGAATCAGTGTTAGGTGAATAGCCCCCGTGGTCGCTGGAGCGAGACGGACACTGGGGCATGGCACACTCCTGCTCTGTTGCTGGTTGATCATCGGGGTCACACTCACTCATTTCCACAACTTGATCGCTGATGTTCATACACACTACTTGCCGTGTAGTCTTACCCTGACCACAGGATACGGAGCACTGTGAATACAGACAGATACACACACACGTGATTGTACAGAAAACACATTATACTGAACAATAACACCATATATTAAGAAGATAACCTACCACACTTCATTTAAAACCTACAACAGGATGTTCATTTTTGAATGAACTATTCATTATATTAAAAATGGAATTGAAATGTTCCCCTTAGTCTTGATTTAAAAACCTAAAGGCAGAAGGACATTGGCTAAAGCAGTCACACCACACTAATTCTTGTCTTCCTGTATAAATGTGAACAGTATGCACACTGAACCCCATCTGCACACAAGAGCCACACAAAACTCTCATCAGTTTCCAATTACAACTGAGCTCTGAACACCAGAACGAGAGCAAAATGGTCAAGGTCAATGGTCTATGATATTAGGCTGTAGAACAGCTGTGGATGAAAATCCAAATACTTCAGTACTAAAACAATGCTGGCTATCACGGTGGTATGTTAATAGTGTACAAATTCCGAATGTCTGCGATCATAAACGTAACTTAAACTTAAAATACTTAAAAACAAAATGTAAAAAACAAAACAAAAAAGGTATGCACTATTTCTAGGTTACAGATCCTGACCATGTGAACTTTCTCTGCAAACGATTTTCCTTGTTCCATTGAAATACAAAAGCAATTTAGAATTAATTTAAAATTTAAAAAAAAATATGTCGGACCGAAACATTGCTAGTGCTTCTGATAATAAACTTCAATATTTAGCAAGTACTGATAGTGTGTGGGATCGCATTTTATTAAATACTTTTGATAAACTATGCTGGATAAAGTCATCAGGTCAATTTTTTAATTTTTCAAAAAATCAAATCAAATAAATAAAAACTGTATAAAATTAAATAAAATATGGTATTTTATTTACCGGAGTCCATTCCAGGACCTTCCACTGTCCGCACGCCACTATGGAGCAAACCTCACTAGCAGGAGGTTTTGGAAGATGGGAGCAGGCTGATTCCTCTGCTACTCCACCCTGCTGGTCGCGACAACTTACATAGCGCATCCGGTTGCCCTTTCCACAGGTGGCACTGCACTGTTGTAAAGAACATCCATTTTAAAATATCTACAGAACCTACCACATGGACTAGCACATGCGACATTATTCATGAACGTACCTGTGTCCAAGAACCAAAGCGCCACTGTGTTTTATGACCAGGATGTGACATCACTTTGGACTCTGGGGCAACAGGATGAGTAACAGGACACTGCGAGAGTTCGCAGTCCTGTGGAAGAGAGGAAGGACAATCAATTTTCTGTAATGAAGATCCGTGACTCTAGGGGTGAGGCCGGTAGGGCTTCAAGGCTGGAGCCAGTGTGCTTGATTTATGCTTGACTGGCTGGAATCACTTGTTCTGGGTCACTGCGTCTTACGGCGAATAGAGGATTTAAAACCAGGGGGCCTCCTGCTTTCTCGTTCTGTCTGCCGTATCCCTCCTTTCGCTTCCTGACTCTCTCACACTCCCACCTATTCCCCCTTGGTTTCTGCCTTCGCCAATCATTTTACATGTCTCTCTGAAATACCTGACCCTGATTGGTCAATCACAGCTCTCTGTGTTTAGTATAAAGACCATTTTCCTATATAGCAATCGACTTTCTGCTTCTGTTTTATGTAACTTTATTATAGTAAATCAAAAATGTAATTTGGTAAGTAGCTGTGTAATATGTGGGATGATGTAGAGTCATCCTGGTATGATCCTAAAATAAAATCCTTGAGGGTGATACAAGATCCTTCCACTTTGGCGTCTGGGTCCTGATCATCCTGCCGGGGTTTATTTTGCGATAATCCGGCTGACTGTACAGTATCCCTTATTTATTAAATTCTTCTCTCTCTCAGTCTCATATAGTGTATATTACAGTATATGTCTTACGTATACATGTTCTCAGACTTTTATCAACCCGGTTGACTTGACGGTGGGAAAAAATGGCTCTTTCTTTCATCTCCTAAAAGCCTTGTGAAAATGAAGCTCTATAAAACCGATGCCTCAGGAAAGTTCATAAAATACTCTGTGAAATGCAGCGTTCAGCCACTCCAGCTCTGCAGAACAATTACGCCGGGGAGGGGTAGCAGGGTAAATGCAATTTTGCAGGTATGTGCGGATTGTTAAGTAGATAAAATCAAGACCCAGATGACTGCAAAGAAACCTAAATGACTATTAAATATAAATCTGGAGTGGACCTATATAGACATAGAATGTTCATACTGAAAACACACGAGTTAATGATGCACATTGCACACAAACATACACTACTTGAATAAAGTATTTCTTAAAGCATTCTTTCTAGGCTGTTTTAATAATATTAATATTAAAATGCAGATTTTAGATTGATGAATCATTAATAAATCAATTTTGTGTACTTATTTTTCCAATTCACGGAAATAAACTGATTCAAAACACTGATTCACTCACATTACTTAAAGTAAGTAAAAATTATTTTAAAAAAATGTTTTTAAATTATATATATATATATATATATATTGTAATGTTTTAAATTCCCTAATATTTCTAAAACCATGTGAACACTTCTAAGGTTAATTTCCTATTAAAGGCCTGATGCAGCATGCTTTTCCTTCAGACAAGGCCTTATTGAGTGCGGGTGATAAATATGCTGGGTGGGAAACTTCCTTGTCTTTCAGGCTGTACCTGCAAGCACTTTTTTTCTCCTTTCCAGTTTTTCATTCCAGGATTGTGTAAAACTAGTAAAATAATTCTAGTACATACCTAAAAGACAACACCTCTCTTCAAATTACTGCACAGTCATTAATATAATACCTCAAAAATGACTGGTTAATTACAAACTAAGTGAGTAACAATGTATAAAATGCAATAGAATCAGGATAGTTCACCAAAAAAAGCCATTCTAAACCTGTAGCAGTTGCCAGTAGTTACTGAGAAAAAAAATACTATGCAACCAATGGTTGCCGTCAACTGTTTGGTTGCTAACGTTTCTTAAAATGTTGTCTTTTACATCTTAGTTTGCATTTAATAATAAGAAAGACAGAGATAAATGAGAGTCCGTGTGAATGTTAGAGATCTATGCTCCTACCTGAGTGTCTGTTGGACGTGTTGCTGCATTACATTCAGAGTCATCCATGACAGAGCCGTACGAGCCAACCACACACTTCACAGCTCTCATCTGATAACCCGGGCCACATGTGGAGGTACACTGCACACACAAATAAAGAGGGAGGTCAGTTAGGGACAGTGCCTCATTTAATATTACATTGTAATGCCTATGAATTACCCAGGAGATTTAAGACTGCCACTATTGGACTACTGGCATCAATCCAGCACTGATGTGATAAGCACCCGCATGGGCAACCTGGGATGTGGGCCAGTAATTTGTCCACCTTTCTCCTTTTCTTTATCTCTTTTCCTCATCGCTGACTTGACTGCAACAAGGTCAAGCTCTTGTGGCAGCATTTGCGGCTAGATCGCATATGCTTCAGTAAAGCACCTCAAACATGCATTTATCATGATTGCTTAATCTATGCAGAAGAGATGTCTAATCTCTATCATACTTTAGGACTTAAAGATAGTTTGCCCACACAAATGCTACAAATTATATGATTCCCCTCTGGGAGATCTCTGGAAAAAATCTATTTGCTGTTCTGAAGACAGTCATAAACTGCTCAAGTGGAAAGAAAACAGATAATCCATGAATAGATGATATTCACATGGTGTCTGCAAGTTTTAAAAAGTATTTAAGATGAAATTTTGCAACAAAGAGCTTAAAAAGGTTCTAACGCCACATTCTGCTCAACTGTGTGTTTGGTAATAGGCTAATAAGACTTTATTATATTCTAGATTTATTAAGACTCCTGAAAAAGACTACCAACAAAAAACAAAACAAATAAGCATCTGTTTTTAACACAGCAAGCTTTTCAATTAACTCTGTTAACAACGTTTAAAACTAGGGGTGGCCATAGATCTTTTTTTTAATCTAGATTAATTTGAAATTAATTCAGAATATGTGTGCTACCTAAATAATGACTAAAAGTAAAGCCCTATTCGGACGGGACTAGTTGTACAGGGGGTCGTTAGAGAAAGTTTAGTTTCACAGACGTACTTGGTGATTTTAAACCGTCTGAATCTGCCATGTCTGTGTTTTTCTCTCACAACCTCTGTGATAATTCCAGAGCAAATGAGCTACTGTTTTTCAGCAAACTCAGTGGTCCTCTGAGAAAACTAATCCCGTCCGAATGCGATGTCTATGATATTGATACGAGTTTCCTCGTGTGTTTTGGCCAACGCGATATGCCGTAGATGCTCTTACCACATACATGTGTGATATATTTTGATATAGAAAAATATAAATAAACACAAATAAAGAGCCTGATGACGTAAACTTTTAACACCGTC
>JAUYWG010000045.1:14190990-14204777 GCA_034779775.1 Enteromius afrohamiltoni
TCTGTGACACCCAGATCTACAAAACAGACCCTCTCACCTCTGTAATAAACACAGAGATGTTAGTCCCGTCCGAAATGGTACATGATGATCAGAGACGACAGGTGATAACGATCGAACCGTACAGTAGTTTAGAAAACTAGTCCTGTCCGAATAGGGCTTCAGTGTAATTCAGCTAGGTATACATCCGCGCTAAACTTTCAAGGTGAAAGTCGTCATAGCGTGCGTAGCATAGACCCAGCTCCCAACACAACTTTGTGAATAGATTAACGGCGATATTTTTTTATTGCGTGATAACGGACCAAAAAACGTAAATGAAGCACGTTTTATTACTTTTCATGGAACCACAGATCTTATAAACAGCATGGTTATGTTTGTTTCAGATGTGTTCCACATCGACGCAGAAGTACCAAATGTTGTTCTTTGTCTGGTCCCTAACCTCTTTCAATTTTTGTGGTCGCTTTCCACCCACACAGCAGCTGTGATAATCTGTTTACAATATCTGCCGGCTATTAGTCTTGGAAATGACATTGCATTATCACAATACACTTGAATTTCCATTTCACAGGCGTAAGCATCAAATATACTTCATGTATTACCTGACACCCCTACACATGTCATGCACCTGAATGCTTTTGTTTCTTACCTGTCCCCAGGGTCCCACCTGCCAGGAGGCACATTCTTGCTGTTGGCAGGCCTGTATCGAGTCTGGTTTGGAGGAGTCACAGAAGCGGTCATCCAATCGTTCTTCTCCAAACTGACACCAGGTCTGGCGGTGCTTATAGCCCTTGCCACAGGTCACTAAACACTACAAAATGAATTCCAAAGTAGAATTTGAATAAGTCATGATGGACGACTTGATTTGGTTTAAGCATACATTTGAAGCTGCGTATGTTTACCTCAGACCAGTCACCAGTTTTCCACTGAGGACACAGGAACTCATTACAAGGTTGGACTGTGACCCTTTCTTGTGGGTTGCACTTGCTTTCGTCATCAGTTTCTGTTGACTTTCCACATGATGTACTCCTACGACGTGTTCCTCCTCCACAGCTCCTGGAGCACTAGAAAACCAAGAAAAAAACCCATGATGGTAAGTCACAGGTCAAATATAATACAGTCTACATTCTTTCAAGCACATGAATATATTTAACAAGAGCTAATCTGAGACCAGTGAGTTTTTTGCACCTCAGACCAGGAAGAGTACTCCCATCCACCAAGGTTGCAGTCTCCATGGCACACCTCCTTGTCTTCAGGCTTGCGCTGGTTACTGCAGTATCGGTCGTCAACCTTCTGGGTTTTCCCATCCAGCCTGCTCTGTTTGATGCAGTAAATATACAAAGTCCTGAAGCCCAGACCACAAGTGGCTGTACATTCGCTTTTGCGAACAACCTGCCATCTGTAAATTGAGGAAACGCAACAAAGTTAAACCCCATGTAGCTTTATTTCTGGTTTCATTACAAAAGCTAAATAAATAAATAGATTCATTGAAAAGTTAAGGTTGTTGGGTTAATAAGATTGTTTATATTAAAAAAAGATTTACTTGATCAAAAATACAGCTGTTACATTGCAAAAAACAATTACTATCTAGAATATCTGATTTGTATTTTAATATATTTGAATATGTGTTACTTAATCCTGGTGAAGATGAATTTTCAGCATCATTACTGCAGTCTTCAGTGTCACATGATCATTGAGAAATCACCCTAATACGCTGATTTTGTGACCAAATTAACATATCTTATTATTATGTCTTGCTGCTTAATCTTTTATCATTTATAACATTATAAATGCCTTCACTAAATGTATAGTACCCTTGCTAAATAAAATAATAAAGGGATAGTTTACTAAAAATCAAGTGTATAGCTTTAGCTCTGGCTGCTCACAGGAGTCAAGCTTGCCTCAGCTGAGATCTACTTATAGGAATACACTATATACAGTTTATATATCTATAGACTATAGACTACAGTCTCTTCAGTATTATTCAGCAGCTTTTTCACTTGCTAAGTTTCACTTTTACAAATTACCCTCCTCCATCCCCAATTCCTCCTTTTCACACGGTCAGGAATTGGCTTTCTAATAGTCCTCATTAAGTCATACTCCTTTTATCTTGAATAATGTTGTAACCCTAAATATTATTAAGAACATTAATGATATCTGCTTTGTTCTGTTCTGTTTACACTAAGGGGGTTATCGTTGCTTCTCTCCCTGCTAATTCATGACAGGCTGCTTGAATGGGCAGGGAGTTTTGCCCAGAACAGAATCATACCGCCAATCCAAACTGTATGTAAAGCATCGATCATTTTGACGATAGCGGTCCAAAAATAAATTACAATTCTGTTATTAATTATTCATCCTCATGTCGTTGCAAACCAGTAAGACCTTTGTTTCTTTCTTGGAACATGAACACAAATTTAGATATTTTTGATGCTTTCTGCTTTCTGACCCTGCATATACAGCAATGTAACTAAAATGTTCTCAGATCTAGAAGCATACTAAGGACACTGTTAATATGACATCAGTGGTAATACTGATAATACTTTGGTGCACACACACACACTACTGAATGTGGGCATATACCTGAGTTCACAGTCTGTGTTGCAAGGCTCAGAGATCACAGCTGGTTTGAGAGAGCCATGGCACCGCTGATCAGACACAACCACTCGATCCGACTCACGACTGCACAAGATCTTCTTCTTGCGCTCTCCTGATGCATATAACATACAGCACAAGACATACACAAGTTCAAACACATGTTTGTGATCTAGACAAAAAAAAAGAAAGCTCCTCATTGCATTCTCCAAATTTCCAAGAAACGGTGAACTGGATGAACCCACCAGCATTAAACGTCTGGTTCAAGTTTACCGAATTCTAAACTGACTTTTCTGGCAAATGTATGAGAAAAAATATTTGTTGCTTCTCTCACACCCACCTTGGCACAAAAGACTGCAATCCTGCCACGGGCCGTACGCATCCCAGAAAAACTGCTGAGGTTTGTCCTCTATGGGAATGTTGTAGGAATACCTGACGTCAGGGTTGTAGAGGTTACCAACGGATAGCACCTAGTTGGAAAAGATCACATACAGGCCAAAAGTATGGTGTTATAAAGAGTTGAAACATTATTCACACATTGTTAAAATGTGAGGTTTTGCATAAGACGACATAAAAGCTCAAACTGAATTAATTGATGCCATATTACCTGGATAATAATCTCCTCTTCAATGCGCTCAGTGCAGTTGATTCTCTCAACAACATGGTCAGAGCCGCTGTATTCAATAATAGCGTTCCCTACTTTGACTTCCCTTTTAAACATACTGACCACAAAATCTCCATTGAGTAAATATTCTCCACGGCTGTTGGACAAGGCTGCAAAACAAAAATGAAACAACACGCATGCTTTATTTTCTTTATGTTTAGGCTCAAAAAAACAAATATATATTCAGCCGTGCCACAGGATAAATAATTAAATGCTGTCTATTTGTTTAAACTCAAATACGTCCTACATGACCTAAGGAATGAAACATTTTCATTTACAGTCAGATTTAGCAACAGTCAGGGCAGATTAGGCTAATCGGGGTAAAGAAATGCAGCATTCCGTGAAGAGGCCACGTCTTGCTCTACTGAAGTCAGTGTGCTTCAAAAACGCACACTAATGTGATTATGTAGCTAATTTCCTGAGTTACTTTCCTCACAACTTCACACATTACAACGGCCAACCCCTGCTTCTCAATCATAAACACACATACATGCGCCAAATACACATAGGCATGCAAAGATATCAATAAACGCAAACGCACGGCTCAGTATTCTGCTGAAAACAGAACATATTTCCTTAGGTTTGAAGAGTTCAGAAGCATTAACACAAAAACGTTTATGAAAACAATTGCAAAAGCCTCTTGTAAGTTAGCTTGCGGTATATCTATATGATTTTATTTTCAATTAGTATAGTATATCATTTTAATGTAAATATATAATATGAAAATAATGATCAGCATCCATACTGGCCACAATTATCAGCGCATGTCTAGTTTTTATTAGAACCTTTCCAAGTTTAATTTCAATCCTCTGAACTACCAAAAAAAAATCCTATGTTATTGTATTTAATGTCTAATTTCTTGTCTTACAGAGGTAGTTATCGTCCTCTGGTTTCCCTGAGTAGCTGTGTTGTCTCACATCTATGTTAGTAGCACCGCTGGGAATACGCACCACAACATTGTAACCTGTAAAAAAAGAGAAATCAATAAAATACTCTTCCAAAAATATTATCATAGAGTAAATTGATCATGATTGTTCTTTTGGTCTGTAATTGCTTGCAAATCAAGTTAAATTGGAATTAAACTGCTTTGGGTTACTTTGACTTACATGAAAAGAACTGCACTAAAATAAATCCTGCGTCACCTACCATAATGCACTATGTTGAACGTTCCTGCTACAGTCTTGCAAGACGAGTTATCCCCACCACACACTCCACACTTATCTCTCCTGGCCTTGGAGTTTAACACGTGGTCGCATCCTGCTTGCTGCAGAAACAGAATGTGGAATTAATTCAAAGGACACTTGAACTGCTTCAGATTATGCAGAATATTCACTGATGCAAGATGCATTTTCGCACCACAACGACACACAAATGCACCCACCCTGCACAAGCCCTGCACACAGATGTCGTTGGTATCAGGCCCACACTGCGTGCCATCAACAACTCTGTCCCTGAGTTGGTAGTAAGCTGTACTGCCCGCCACACGACAGAATAGCTTGCAGCGATCCTTCATCAGAACTACAACACACACAGCCATACAGTCTGATTTACTGTATTAAATATGTTTGGATATGTTTCTCATCACAGCTATTCATCTTTGCACCACACAATTATCAACTTCATAAACACCTAATTGTGTTTGGCAATTTGATTTGACTCAAATCACAAGGAAATCTGGGAAACAGTTTAATGTGGGTTATACATACTGAAAGCAATTATATATTGGCTGAACAATACATTTGAACTGAAACAATGAGGAAACATATTCTATTGGGATATCTTCAACAATTTCTGAGGGCATATGAGGGAGAAATTTGCAGTATTATTTAATTAGTATAACAGTATTTATTAATATTTTAATTTAGCTTTCGTTTGTATATTTTCGTCTTTTTTAATACTTATAATATTATTATTATTATAGTTTATTAAGTTGTTTCTGTGAAACACAAAAGGAAGATTTGTTGAAGGTCTTTAAGCTGCTAGATGACAACAGAGCACCATAAATGTAGTCAAAACTACTGCCGTACAATTAAGCTTTGTGTGAGTTGCAGAGCATAGCTGCGTTCTCAAAAGCTAAGTTGATTATAGAGACCATTGGTGGCTTACAGTTCTTTTGGGAAATGCAGCCCGTGTAATTGTTAAGTAAAAAATCTTCTTCTCTAGTGAGCTGTTAAATCAATAACTGCTGTGATTGGATCATCAGAGTTAAAATGAAATCATCATTCTTTTGAGAGTGTTCTTTTAATTAATTCAGTTTAAATATCAGACTAAATAATTTGTTAACATCAGTTTCCAAGCTACTTTTTTTAAAACTTAACAGACATGTATACTATGATCTTTTGTTCTTTGAAAAAGACCTGCATTAATATTTGTAAAACAAAATGTAAAGCCTTCAATGACATGAGTTTTGCAATATTTAAATATTAATTTTGAGTGAACTATGCCTTGAATTTTTTATTCTACAACCCATGATGTGCCAGCTGCAATCGTAAAACTAAATCCCTTACTTCCGCTATACTTCGGCACCCAGCGAACATTTGGAGGTAGACCATTGATGTTGAAATGCCGCCCATCAAAATTGGCACACTGTTCCTCCCTGAAATCTTTCTTTTGCTTGGAGCATGGCTCAGAGTTACAGGAACGGAATTTCATCCTGCGTCCAACACAATACTTCCCCCCATTTCTGGGCCTAAAAATCATGAAAACAGAGCACATATTCACATCGAGAAAACGGAACTGCAGTAACACTTCTTCATTACACTTCTTTCATAGAAAGTCCCTCTTGCTTTCTTGATGACGTTTGTGTCTGACTGCAATTTAAATTGAGCAAAACCTGCTGTCTACTCATGTGCATTAAGTAAGCAATCTCTTTTGAAGAATAGTCTTCTTCAGGATGGCTGTGCTGCTGTCATTTGTCAAGGAACATTGAGAAACCTGGTGCCAATTCACAGTCCAGTGAAAATGCAAGACTACAAAGAGCAGCAGCTTACACGGGTCGGTTGCACTCGCGAACAGCGATCTTGATTCCTCCTCCACAGGTCCTTGAGCATGTGCCAAAGGGACTCCAGACGCCCCAGGCCCCCTCTACTGGAACAGATTCATGCTCTTTATGGATGCACAGGCCATGTTTACAATGCTGCAAGCGAGAAACAAACACAGAAAGATGAGATCATTGCAGAACCAGTCAGTGCAGCCTGCTTGCTATAAAGTCCACCATCTAGAATGATGAGAAATGATGTTGATACACAGAGAATATGACCATTCAAAAACCTTCTTAAGCATCTTTGTAATCTATTAACAGTCGTATCTATTTTAACTTCAATCTAAGGTGATTATGTAATAGCTTCTTTGAAAATCCCTTTCATACAATTCATGTCAGCTTATTTAAATCGTAAACTTTATGGTCGAAAGCGTCGAGCTACAGCACTATTCCGCTATCAAACTGCACGTGGATCAACTTGTGATGCAATGCTTCACCCAATGATTACCACACAATCCACATATTATGGGTGGTCCCAGTGGGAAAATCAAAACAAGCTGAGAGAGACTGGTCCTGTGCATATCTAGATACATCAAAAAACAATGGATGGCAGCGATTCGATGTTAAAATACCTAGCAACCATGCAAAACCGCTCTTCTGTGATGCTATCGACAACGCTTTTCATATGGAGGTCATGAAAAATGCGTTGCCATTCACAATCCCTACCACTACGCAAGTCTGACAATCTGGGAAACATTGTAAAACGGAGACAGTTGCAAAGCCATATATCAGCGAGGACGAGTGCCATTGTGGAAGTGATTTGGAGGAAATATGTGTTTGGAGCCACAACGAAGAATCTGCTTTTCATCTGCAAAAGACATACACAAAACTAATCGCATGCTCTTCACAAGCATGCACTGCTTCACAATACAAAGCGCTATCTTCAAAACGACAGTTCACCCATAGAAATGACATTTCTTGACATCATTTATTCACCCTCATGTAATTTAACACAATAGAGGATATTGTTGGGATCTAAACAACACTGGAGCCTAATGACACTTATGAGCACCTTTGAGTTACTGAGTGCTTACCTTTCCAGGAGAACACTCTGTCCCGTCGGCCCACGGCATGTGTTGGGTGCGGCAGCCACGCTGGACTCCTTCTGGACTGGTGCACCACAACCTTCGGCACTGTGTCTGCACAACACCCGAACACTTACTGTTAGCTTAAACAACTCCTTGTCTTACGCACAAAATTTGTACTGACACTTGTTTTTTCTGCACACATAACATGCTTTGAATATGACATTGATATTATTAACAAGCTGTACTATGGATTCTCTTTATGGCTTTTTATTAAAAACATCTCCATATATAATATTAGACAGCAGATAATACACAGTAGAAAACGTCCATGTCAGTATGTTATGCAATTCCCTGAGGGATCTTCTCACCATATATGGGCACACCTGTGTCCCAGGCCCAAATATCAGCTCACATTGTTTATTGACGGTGTATATCTGTCCAGGCAGCTGCTGGGACAAACTGTATGGCCTAGAAACCGGCTCATCGAGCAAGCACTCACCATACCCTGTGCTGATGATAAATGATAAACAAATGAGCTGAAGAAAAACAAGACAAACAAGACACAAACGATCTCAGCAAGTGACAGAAGACAAAAAACAATTAATCAGTTCCGTTTGCTACAGATGACATTGTTTCCATCTCAGTTAGGAATGTTTAGAAGAAAACAAATGCAATTTGACACTGGACATGTGGGGCTCGATATCGAGAGTTCAAACCAACACACAGGTTCAATAACATCCTGTCACTGTGTGGAGTGTAAAATGGGGTTTACATACTCGAGGAACTCTGTGATGTATTTCCGACTACATTTGGACCACATCCAAGGATTGGTGTAATAGTTGAGTGTAGGGGCCATCACATGTTGCTGGTTCTTGACTCCATCCTCTTTGCATTTATTACTGTCATCGTGAGGCATGTTGAACCTAAAGGCATGATTGAAAACACACATGCGCGCGCACACACACAAACAGGACAAGATGATGAGCAGGTTCAGGACACATGTATAGTATGTGCTGCACACTATCCGTATGACTGACCAAAACAAGGTGTTTTCACATTCGAACCACAATTTTTGGAAATAATACAGATTATTTGAGTCTTTCAGTCTTTCTACTCAAAATTTCATATTTATTTTAATGTCTTTCTTGATGTTTCTATTCTTTGTAGCAATTTTTCACTGTATTAAGAAGCTATTAGGATGATTTCATGTAAAGCATGTATTTGACAAGCTATTTACATATGTACTGTCAAACGATTAATCGCAATTAATCACATGCAATATAAATGTTTTTGTCTACATAATATATGTGTGTATACTGTGTATTTATAAATACAAATGCATGCATGTATATATTTTCAAACATATTTTGCTTAAATATATATATATGTTTGCATTTATATATACACATAATATATATACACAGTACAATCATATATTATGAAGACAAAAACCTTAATTTTGTATGTGATATCTATATCTATATCTATCTATATATCTATCTATATATATATATATATATATATATATATAAAATGCCAAAGGTAACCTAAATGTAAAAAAAAAAAGGTAAGGCAAAAAAATAACAATTAAATATCCAAAAGCATTAAGTATATTTCATTAAATATTTAGTAAATACAGCATAAAATAAGTTTTCATTTTAGCTCAGTTTTTTTTTTCATTTGTCGTCAGTAGACTGCATTATTTAGCATTAAATAGACCTTTTGTCACCCGGCTCTCTAGATATTGCTAGCAATATTGCCCACCAGTAAGGAAAATAATAATGCCATGAGCAGCAGAACATATCAAGTTCAGGGACAACCGTAGGGGAGAGAGGTGGTACGCGCTGCATTGCACTGTACAGCACCAAGACTAAATCCTCACCTAAGCACATGGCACTGATGTCACCACCTGCCACCGGATAAGAATGGAATTTAAAAAGTTTGTTTAAAGAGTTTGTTTAAAGAGGACATTAAGAGGACATTTCCATATGATTATACATGCAAACGTAGGCTTAGATACATTTGCCAATATTGTGGGATAAATATTAGCCTTTTAATTCAGATTTTTGCCCAGATGAAATAGGAACAGACACAGACAGAATGTTTGTTTTACTGTACTTGACCATCATGAATCTACTGTATGCGCCATGTTCTCATTTATTAAGATAATTTACCTCCAAGACTCTGTTAGGCTAAAAAAGCCAGCTCCTAACCAAGTCATTTCACCAGTGATTGAACAGACCTTGAGAAGCTGCACACACTATTATCAAGCAGTACAAGCAGCAATGACATCTCCCCAAAACACACGAAATTTAAAACACAAATTTAAAAAAAATAGAAAAAGAGGCAGCCAGGAGGCCTAAGAAACTTGCAGACTAGTGGACCTTGAAGAAGTTGATTATTTTAAAAGCAGTACTTAAAAAAGTAGAACACAATAGTAGATAAATGATTTAAAGACTCTTCTCAAGCAAAGTCAGTGTGACAAACAGCATTTATATTGCAGGAGATGTTGCAGCTCAAAAAGTATTTGGACACTTAAGCCACACTCAAAACGTAAAGATAGATGACTTAAAGGCAATCATTTGGACATTTAAGCCACACTTAAAACTTAAAAGTGCATGAATGTCATTGTGCTAGATGCCAAAAAAGAACTCAAGTGGAATTTACGTTGAAGTTACGCACACACAAAAATAAATATTTCGCAAAAATAGTACTCACACGTGGCCAAGCTCATGAGCGATGGTGAAAGCAGTACTGAGTCCATTATCCTCATTAATACTGCAACTTCTGTAGGGATCACAAACTGTACCCAGCTCAGCAAGACCTGAAAGTGCATGAGAGAACACCATAGCTGACCTGTCAAATTTAATATGATCATAATCACATTTTCGCACAAAGATGATTTACCTAAAGTGTCACACTTGTCCCGTGCTCGACAGATGTCCTGCCTAAAAACAAAAGAAAACAAAGCTCAGCAAATTTTAATATATCCTTTTATGCTGCATTCGTGTCTGTGCTGTCCTTTGCTTTTTTATTTGTGCATGCACTCATGGCCTTGAAAAGCCTAACCTTAGCAGTTGTAGCACAATAAATAATTACATTGTTACTCAAATCATTTTTGTACTGTTTCGCTCAAGGTCACACCAAGTAGAAATTATACTGTGGAGAGAAAAAATAAAACTTAACCCAACTAGACTTATCGTATGTTTTGTATCCAACAATACCTATGGGCAACAGGAATAGGTAAAGAAAACATCTTACCTTGTGATTAGGATGGCTGTGTCGTGATGCAAGTGATGATTGTCATCCTGGTGGTTCTGACTCTGCTGCCATATGCAGAAGTTTTTCAAACTGGCTTGTGCATTGAAAGAAATAATGGGACCGTCCTATAGCAGAACAAGACAGATGATAACATTTGATCAAGGTTTAAAACTGCTTAAGCACTTTTTAAAAGCACTCTTAAAGCAACCAAAGAATGACCACACTTCTGCATAAAGAACACTTACCAGCTCATTCTTTATGATGACCAGCTTCACAATAACAATGTTAATCAGGTTTCCAATGCTGGGATCCTTATAGATGGAGGAAACCTAAGTGAGAGAACAAAGACAATTGGAATTAATGGTCATACCTTCTAATTTCTTTACAGCATGGGTCTCAAACAACAGCTCTGTGAGAGTTTCAGCTGTTATTACGTTATAAAGTACTGTTCAGGTTCAGTAAGATTGTGAGAAATTCGACTTTTATTAAACTGTCACCAACATTTGTGTCATCAAAAGTGACAGATTTTTACAATTTTACAAAAATAAATATAACTCTTTTCACCATCCTATAAAAATAAGAAATCAGTGTATTAAAATGGTTTCTGAAAGATCTTGCTGCATTTTGCTGTCATTTTATTGAAATTTGATCAAAAATGCACCCGTGGTAAGCACAAGAGAACATCATCTAACCAGTAGGATCGTGTTATTTCAGTTTGAGGTCACAGACAAAATCCTTTTGTAATCATCTTGATGTAACTAAAGACACCACTGACAACATATTCAAATCAAAATAGAACCACTTTAAACTGTTGAAGTAAGGTGGTTTTTACATTTGCTGTCTTGATTTTTTGATAAATACATTTTTTTACAGAAAGACCTTGTTGAATACGCTAACCTCAGCTGTTGAAAAAAAATATTTCTTGGCCATTGAGAACTAGTTTGTGCTGCCAGATCATGCTGAGAATTCAGCCTTTGCCAAGATCAAAATATAGGTCATCTAACCTCCCTTTGAGTTCCAACCAAAAAGCATCTAAAGCATGCAGTCCATGCAAGATACCTGATTTTATTTGTTTTATATTCAACATTCATCAAGTCTGTCAGACATATTCACCACATGCTAATAATCTGTCCCATAAGAGCATAGTAAGAGCACCAGATCTAAAGCGAACCCAGATGCAAACCCTAACTGAGAAGAACTTACGATGGACATCAGTGTAAGAATGTAGTGCTGGAGGTTGCTTCCATGATGTTCCACCATCTTGCTGTCTGCCACAACCATGACTTCAACAAAACGGGGGTAGGAGAGGAAACGCTTTGATCTCCGGTGTGGCTTGGAGTCACTGCTTTCATTAGCAGAGTTGTGCTTGTTTTCTGAGGAGGGGAAGGGGGCAGAGAAGAGTCTGGAATTAAGAGTCTCCAGGTCGGACAACATGCTTGAGGGCGACGTTCTCTTCAGTCTGTTCCTGTGTCTGCGGTGTGGCTCTTTATGTCCTGCATTAAAGGAGGAAAACAATGCATGTTAAGAAACAAAGAGAAGTCATTTTGCATCCAATGAGGGTTAATCGTTATCTATATTCGATGATCTTATGGATTGCAGACAGGTTAGCCTCCATAAAAGCGAATGCATGCCACCGCTTAGGATCGGTAAAAGTTCGTTTGAAGACTGGATATAAATTCAGCTTTGCCATCACAGTAGTAAACTCCATTTTAAAATAAGAAAAAACTATAATAATATTTTACAAAAAAGTGTATTGGAATCACAATGAATCTTATTCCACTAGACAATTAGAAAGCCGCAGTGGAGCTTTCGATAAAACTCTTTAGTCTGCAAACTAAAATAAGTTCTTCTCATGCTGAGTTAAGTTTACATAATGCAATAGCAAAGAATACCAAAGGGGTACGTCAAAAACCAAAGCTGCAGTTAATTGCAGCAGCATGCACTACCCCAGTCCAAATTTATTTTTGTAACACTGAATTTACAAACACTTAAAACTGGCATTACTTTACTAGAATGCATCCCACCACGTGGCTTTCATGGTATTGGGCCTCTTGAGTTTTCTTATCTTCAGGCCACAGGAAGTGCAAGAGTCAACAGGATTTTGTGGCAGTAAACTAAGACTGGAATGATACCAAGAACTTCCAAAATGATTTTTCCTGTTCCACTGACTTTTACTCAATGACAATTCAAAATAGAAAAGTAAAGGATGCAAAAGAAACCATGAATAGCGCAATGAGTATTTGAATGCCAATGATAGCATGTCCGTTTCCGTGCCTAGAAGCATGGTGCTATGCTTATATTCGTGATCATATTTAGATTTACAGACTAACTGGTTATATAATTATGCATTAATATATACAATTTGTAAAAAACATACAGAAACAATATGGTAAATTAACGCTTCTCATCTTGAAAACGAGATCCAGTACGGTCCAGTACAGTTTTGTCACTGTAAATATTACTGTCATTGGTTGACTTCATTGGCTCACCTTCCCGCTTACCTGAAGTTTCACATGTAGTTGAGTCATCTACAGTTTTTTTTGAGGCATCTTTTCTGTACACGACATGAGGTTTGATGTGTTCTTCTTCATAATGTTCACCATTGTAGCTATGAAGGGGCTCCACAAAAAACTCCCCCTCTGGTGACCTGAAAGTGCCAAGCTAAAACAAACAACAAAGTTTAAATTGGTCCACAGCCAGTAAAGTCTATAGGCACATTCTGTGTGTGACTGTTAATTGCCCTTAAAACTTCCCCCTAAGATTTGATTTACGTACAAACCCTAAGTGGCTGATAAAGTGATTAAGTAAACATACATTGAGTGCATATCAGTGTACTGGCTTCAGGGGGTAATGAATGCAGAATGTTGTTGATAACTATCAGAACATTCTGCTACACTTACGAAGCATAAAGTTTTGAAATCTGAATTGCCTAAAAGCCTGCGAGAAGCACATTGGTAAATGCTGTCCTTATCTTCAAGGAAAGAAACATAATTAATAAGTTTGAGGCCAGTTATTGTGTTACGGATAACACATTTTAGACAAACTGTTTGTATATACCTGAGCAGTAAGGCATAGAAACTGGTCTTCCAAAACATGCTTGACAAATTTATTTATAATTGCCTGAGAGTCTGCATAAGAATACATGTGCAATAGCTTTAACATTAAAATGCCATATAACCATACAATCTCCACCCTACAGGCACTCTGT
>JAUYWG010000045.1:14204877-14221613 GCA_034779775.1 Enteromius afrohamiltoni
GTTGGGCGGTGTTATCTAGGCAGGTAACCCACACAAACTCTGAAGGAGGGATATATGGATCATGTTGTGCCAAGATTTTCATAAATCTGTTAAAATGGAATAAAAGTAGTTATAGTTATAGTTTTTATAGTTTATAGTTTTATAGTTTTTGTAGGTTTTGAATATTTTAAATCAATATGTTGGTGCTGAAGAACAATCAAGAGCAAACTCGAACGCAACCATCAGATCAGAAAGGCGGCTAATTAGGGACACAGATTCTTCAGCTTTCAATGAAAGTCTACAGCTCTCATAATAGATATTGGACAACTGCTTTCTGACAATCTCAATTGGCAGACATTCAAAAGTAACCAAACATTCTTACACTGAAATGTATGTTTTCCCCGTGCCTGCAGCCTATGAAAAGCAGTCAGACAAACGTTGAGATGAACTGAGTCAACCTGCGTCCAGCTAAAGCATTTCAGAAGAAATATACAGCCTAAATTAATTTTAGCATTGTTTAGCATCACCATCTAAATGCATTGCTTGGATATCACGGACCGCGCAACGACGAAAGCGCCACTAAATACGTTTCGAATAGGTTTTTTTTAAACGATTCGAAAGAACCGATTCACTTGTTCGTTCCCAAGAATACTTTTGATCTGTGAGAAACGGCGTTACATGGCGCGAGCTCACGTTCACATTAGCAGATGACATCTGATTCCCATATAAGGACTACCGTTGACGTCAGCACACTGCAGCTGCTTATGCCACTGGTGAGTGTGCGTCACCCAACTCATTTACGGCGCGTAATTTGTATTTAATATGTTGGGAAAATACTTTCTAAGCGATCTGTTTCAAAACTGATGCGCATGTATCTGACTAACTTGCACCAAACTTCTTTGTAAGTGTGTGAGTAATTATGTAAGCACATAGGAAGGATCTGGGGTGCATATGAACATTTGCAAAGTTTCCGAATGCACACTGCGACCTGTATAGCATACGTTAGGCTATGTTTAAGATTAATAGTAACAGGCTATTAAACGTTTATTAAACTCACCAAACCGGAGCAGAGGCTGATTACTGCAGTATGCTCCTGCCCAGCGTTCACATGTCCTTTATAAAAGCAGTGCTGATACTCCGTGTCCTCCTCCTCCCCCTCTTCTGAATTATAACCTTCACTGGATGCTCCGAGTATAGCGACAGTGTAAGCTGGTGCAATAAACCCCGACTCGAGCGTAAGATTAAGGTAATAGTCCTGCCCAAAGGCAGATATTTGGTAATAGACGTGCGGAGACGTCCAATGATGGGAGATGTTGCCGGTTACTGGGTCGGTACTCCGCTTTCTCCTCTTGAAGTGCACGCCCGTTGGCAGTTTGTCACCGGCTTCATTCACTCTGGCCGGAGTTACAATCTCATACGCGCCAAACTGCGCTAATTTCGCTGTGGTAGAAAACAGAGATTGAATAGCATGGTATAATTAAGTAACAAGAAGTAAGTCATTCCATAAATGTCATTTGCAGTTGCTTTTAAAGTACATTTTTGTGACATTACAACTTTTATTTTCCAACAAGCCGTCTAAACGATCGAGCACTGCGCGTAACAGGGTTGACAGTTTTACATTTTAATTTGACATTACAAGATAGCGGATCTACACTTGCAAGAAAAACAATTCAACGTCGCTGTTTCTTGAAATTCCTGGTTTTAGTTATCAATAATCATGGTAACAGGGTTGACAGTGTATTTCCCTACACATTAGACAAAGTGATGAAAAAGCGAACACTTAAACCTGTCCTTAAAGAGTTCGCTTTTTAGAGAGAGAGAGAGAGAGAATCTCAAATAGGTAAATGTAATAGTAACAGGGTTGATGCATAACCTAGGAACACAACTTTAAGTTTTCTTTAAACAACCAGCTTATAAAACTTGCAAAACATATATTAAGAAGTCTGAAATGTTTCCCCCCTAAGACCAATCAGGTGTCACTCAGTGACCATTATTCGAAGACTCTTCATACAGCGCGCTAGGAGCTCTGAGGTAAGCAAGGAAAAGTCATTCATTCTCCTCGCCTCAAGGTCCTGAGTTGAATGAGAGAGTAAAAGATCACGAAAAGAGCTCGTACCTTTCTCTGAACCACGCGGTGTCCCTGCTGAAGCCAGTGCATTCATCAAACCGGAGAGTAATACTAAAAAACTTAGTCCCCAGAAGAACAAAAACATGATTGTCCACGTAAAAAAAATGAATGCAAGCAAGCCAGAGTTCAGTATTCCGCTGTGCCTTGAAGCCGCGCTCAGCCGGGATTTCTGCCGAGCGGTTGCCACATTCAAAACGTGTCTCCTCTACTTTATTGAAGTGACTCCCATGTCGCTAACAAGCGCTCGGTCGGAGCTCTTGGTTTGCATGCATAATACCAGAAAGGGGGTCGATGCAACTGTGGTGGTCTCCAGTTTGCTGATTACTTTAGCCGAGACTTGGGCGTACTCTAAGAGACACCCCTCTCTCAGAAAGCCACTCCTGCCATATGTGTCGCTAACGCAACGTGCAGACTAAACTTCTTTTTAAAATCACTGAATATGTTACTCATAACAATCATGCGCACGTGCATTATGTTCTTGTTCCCACTTCAGACTGTACAGTTATGGTTACATTCAGTTCCTTTGCCTCTCTCTCATAGGAGAGTTCTTAGTCTAATTGACGTTTACATTAATAGGAACAGCATTGAGTTAATAAACAAGCTGCAAACTTCTACATTTTAAGAGCAAGGAGCACTGTAAATTTGACCACCTCACCTTCAACAAAATCTTGAATAGAATATGACTTGATATACTAATAAAGTCCACGGATGTTTCTTTTGTGTATGGTATTCCCACTTCTTGGTCTGGTTTTAAGCATTTTGTGTCTGTCCCAACACCTGTGTCCCAGCAATGTGCATTTATATGACTGATAAGTGTTTTTCAGTGGCCAAAGCTGATACCAGTTATTAGGCAGCAGGATGGCAGAATCCCAATATATAATGCTGATATTTGTGATGCAAACCATTATAAAGCAATATTTGTATGCTGAAGTTAAACATTTGACACAGAACACACTAAAATATACTTTAATAACAAATTGTTACTTTGCACTCTGATAACTAATTATGCAAACACACACACTTTTAAATCACTGCTCAATACATTACAGCCACATAAACTTTAAACTTCTCTATTTACAGTTACAGTATCCTCTCTGAAGTTAATATTAACCTTGATTGGATTGATTTGGGTTATAGATTTGGACAGAGCTCAGTACAGTTTTCCATTAAGATTAGATGAAAAGAGTTGGAGAGTCTGTCTACACTTATCATATGGATTTTACTATGTACCAGCTATAAGGCTCCTTAAAGGAAAGTATGAATGAGCGAGAGAAAGAGGCTGACTGTAGTGTGTCGGACTTGCAATCGTGTAATAAGGGTGACCTCAACTCAGTGTAAACTTCACTTCCTCTTTGCTTTGATGAGATGATAAGAACTAGAAAGCTTGAATGGATGCTAGGCTTGAGTGTTCAAAGAAGGGTCAAATTGACTCTGAATGTCCCTGCATCAATATTCTCAACCTTACCTCACAATCATCAGATAATCTGACATACAGCTATATTCCCAGGTTCTGGATTGCATTTTTCTTTTTCTTTCAAGCTTGATTTTTTAATGATGCAATATCTATCGCCAGGCTTCAAAAGAATTTGCTTAGGTTAACTGAGGCAAAGTCTTGTGCGTTCTCATGAGAAAAAAAAATTGGGTTGAAAGAAGTATTAGCAGCTATGATCCAATTAGATACAGTTTGCTAATAGATTGTACACGTACTGCATACACAACAGCATTTCTAGTATGTTGGATAAATTCAACAAAAAGTCATTCAGAAATGTATGGAAACCTATTTCTGCCTCGAGTAAAATAATAAGTACTTGTGACATAAATAATGAAAAAGTGATTATCCCAGGAGACAGTGTTACATTGTGAGATACAAAGCCCTAGTTATAAAGAATATAAAGAAGTTGTGCAATGATGAGAAATTTGCACAATTAAATTCACAATTAGAGACAAAACTAATTTAAAATAGCTAGATATAAAGTCACATTGTGAGAAATAAAGTCAAACAAGACACAAAGTTGTGAACGAAATAAAGTCCCGAATGTCTGAAACTTTTGCTCTCACATTGTATCTATCTAAGAATTTTAAAAGGGACACAAAACACACAGATTCACCTGATTTCTAGGTGTAGATCCTATACTGTATTAGCACTTGATATCCATCCAGTGGCTGAATCTTGCATTACCCTGGGGAAAATATGCGTTTTGTCGTAATAAACTTTTTAATATCAAATGCAAAGCCGGGTCAGAGTGCTGACAGTGCTAAACTGAACATAGACGCTTTCCAAGATCTAGAGCAGCTGCTTGGGGTCTTTTCCAAATCCAAGCACTTTACAAATCTTGTACTGCTCCATGGAATGAGAACACTACAAATGAAGTAAAGCAGGGATCCATCAAGATTCACAAACAGAGATTAGACAGGAGAGATAGACTGAGGAAACTTGTTAGGGTTGGAAAGACCTTTTCCAGGCCACTTCGTAACAAAGCCCATCTGTGTTCATGAAACTTCTCTGCTCTTTAAAAAAGTTGTTTGTTTAGATGTGCTTTTGACCAAGAATGGCTGGCCTGAATCATTCTCATCATATAATGAATGAGAAAGCGCTTTACATATGGAATTGCAGCTGTAACATTGACCATGGCAAGTACTTGAAAAACGTGTGGGATTGGGCATTCAGATGGATTTAGACAAACGTTGATTAATATGAAATGTGACAGATGGTTTAAGAAAAGTGGTTATATTGTTGATCTGAGCCTTCATGGCATTGCATTACGACTGCCTGACCCATCTCCTCACATATCTACTTGTGTCAAACATAAGGACAACATGGTGACCTAATCACTCTCAGCTGTGAGAGAAATTGAAAAAGATAACTCGGTGCCCAAACTGCTTAAGCCTGCACGCTGACATGAAGCAGCTGGACAAAAAAAAAAAAAGAGGAAGAAGGGAGGGGAGCAAATAAATAAGAATCCACAGCATTAGCACTTGTCATGTCAAAAGAGTTATTTTCTTCAGCTACGACAAACATGTAGTATTATTATAATGAAAAACGCTAAATGTCTCTGCATTTATCATCTTCCATGATGATACTAAATGTTTGATAAGGGGCTAAGGACATAATGCTTATGATTACACATGAGTAGTCTGTATTGTGTTTTTTTGTAACGTACTGAATGTAATGTCTCCAGCTTCTCATTTCCGTCTGGCCATTTCATATCTGATTATTATCTGTCATGCAATTACACAAACCAATTATTTGGGAAATACTATGTTCCTGATCATTTTCTGTTGTTAATATCATAGTAAATATGTGTAAAAAGGACACAGTGAAGTTCTACCTGGTCTCATGGCGTAAATGTACCAGCTTCATATTTATAGGTTTTGACAGACAGTAGGTTTGTTCGGTAGCTCACGGAGCACATAGATGTACTTGAGAGGTGAAGAGCTCCAGTTCGAATCATGTGTATATTTACGGTTTGACAAAACAGATTTTCAAATCTTTTTCAAAATGTTCAAAAAGGACGTTGAAATGGCACGGTTGCATCAACAAATGTGTTTTTATATCAGTTTTGCATTTGTTAAACACTATCAGGTTTAGGGTTGGATTTGGTTTAGGGCATATTTCCAACATAATAGAGCATTAACTTTTAGCAGCAGTCTACAGATATTATAATTTTGAACCGCCGCAATACACACCTATATCAACGTAATAAAACATGCCAGGCTTCACATATTGAAACCAGCGTTTTAGCGCAACTTAGTGGATATACTGTGGCAAATGCACAGTAAGGCACGTAATTACAGTGTTGCAAAAAAAATACACAGAGGTACATTATGAGACCAGGTTGGTAAAATTAATTTTACGGGAAATAATTTTAAATATATAAGTTCAGCTTAATTGACAATATAATTTTAGTTGGCACAATGTTTTTTCCAGATTTGTACCTCGTATTTAGGCTACAATGAGACACTTACAATAGAATACGATTTTTGGAGGATTTGAAATACGAAATGTGTAAAACACATTCTCTTTGATGTGAAAACTTGTGTAAGTTTGTTTGAGCCATGAAGTTGTTCTATTTAAACAAAATAAACATTATTGGAAAATCATGTTAACACACTGTAACGATCCATCTGAAAGTGCCAACAGGACTCTCATGATGGCACTTCAGTTTTTCATCTTGCATTGCTCGTCTGTCTCTGTTCGGTCTCAGGAATCTTATTATGAACTATTGTCTCTCATCTGTTCTCCGCTCTGTGATCAGGACTCATAGTTTGAAATGTCTCTCATTATGTCTCCACCCCCTTGTTTGTCTCCATAGCAGTTCATAATTTTTCCGCCCATTGACCCGATCAGTAGAATGGTTGAGTATATGATATATTTATATATTTTCTTTGCGCAAAAAAAGTTTGTTCCTATCGTCGCAAAACTGAAGTTTATTCACTCATGTCACATGGATTTTTTACCAGTGTTTTTACCGCGTTTCTGGATCTGGGATCATTGTACTGTTGTCTATGGAGGGACAGATGCCCTCTCTTTGGGGAAACTAACCCTTTGGTGCAGTTTCCCGAACAAGGTTTAAGACTAGTCCTAGATTAAAATAAATGTTAAGGGCTGTCTAAACTGGAAAAAGCTTGCACTGAGATATCTTAAAATACATTATTATCATTGTTTGGTCTCAAAATGCTCACAGATAATCAATTTTTGTAAGACATGTTTAAAAAAATTCTTAAATGTCCTAAATTAACAAAGGTCTAGTCCTGGTTTAATCTAATCTCTATCCGGGAAACCGGCCCTTTAAATCTAGTCCCAGATTAAAATACATGTTAAATGCAACTGAAAACATCTTGTGCTAACATATCTTAAAAATCTTAAAAGATGCACACATGTAACATTTTCTTCTAAGGCATTTTCATGAAAGCTGCTTAAATATCTTAATTTAACTAAGGCCTAGTCTTGACTTAAAATAAGCCATGTCTGCAAAACCGGCCCATAGAGTTTACATTTCTGTGGTTAAGCTGTTAAAACAGTGAGCACTTTAACATTTACATATTGGTCTCATTTACTTTTATTGTTAAGTGCCTCAATGTAAAAAGAAAAGAGTCAAGTGTAAAAAAAATTGTGGTAATCAGCATTTTGCCACAAGTGCTGTCAGTTAAGCTTAAACTTGTATTGCATATTCCTTTAATCATAGTTTCTGAAAAGCCAATCAGATTATGCCTCTCCATTTCTTACTCCCAGGGAAACTCTTTCTCCAAACTGTACATCTTTACATCAAAGCCATGTGCCCTTAGTAAGAGGAACCATGGGGAAATATGCTTGCCCTCCCCAGATGCAGTGGCCTGGCCTTTTGTCATATCATATATGGTTTAGAATTCTGGGTCACAAACTCCATTCTCTGGTTGTCACTGGGATGAGAATGGCCAGGCCAGAGTCCCGCTGGCAGGAGCTTGGAGAGCCGGGACTCACTGTGACTTCAGCCCCTCAGCGTCTGACAGGATCGCAGCGGTGCGGCGCTGGGGCCCCCGCTGGAGAAAAACGGCAGCCCAAATTACCTCTGCACTCCTGTGTGAATGTGGGTATTCAATGAAAAAAAAAAAAAGACGAAGGGAGGGGTGGAGCTTGCGGGTCTAAAAGAGACTAAGAAAGAGTAAAAGACACATGCTGAGAGAAACTATTAGTTACAAAACTGCAAATTTCCAAAAGCATACTTTAAGACTGCAGTCAAATAAGCAACCTGGCTGAGATTCAAGACATTAATGATAACAATCACGAGCCTTCAATCTTCATTCTTTACAGACAGCAGGAATTGTAACTTGGCTGTCAGAAACATGAGCAGATTATTCTTCTTTTGGGAAAATCATGCGGAGGCAGTGCTTCTTATCGCTGTGATTGACAGCTTTTCAGTCCAAAACATCAGAAGCTGTTGTTCCATGTCAGATGATCCAACATTCATAAATGAAAGCCTGACAAACTTGAGGGAAATGTAATTTATATTTGCAATCCAGAAGAGCCCCTGGCACTATCTGAGTAAACTTGCCTGATTAGCGTACATCTCAGTGCAAATTAATTTGCAGCAACAACAAAAACAACTGCTATTACCTTAAAGCTTATCCTATTTTTTGTATATACTGAATAAATAAACAAATATGTATATTTCAACAGTATTAAATTAACCAAAAACGGTAGGTCCTTTCAGACAAGACATCTGACATTTCCCAAGACGCAGAAGCAGAAAATCCATGATCTTCTCTCCCTGTTTCCCAGAAGCAATGACATACTGGCCAAAGATTGTCTTTTGTGTATGTTTCAGTTCTGAACTAGATGGCTGGAGAAATACAGGAAATATCATATGACAACAGGCTGAAATTCCTATACTTGTATACCCTGAAACACTCATTCCTCAGGAAACAGCAAGTGAAGCACTGCATTTTATTAAACACCAAATCCTTCTTTGAGGCCAAAAACATTATATGAAGCTCTAAATAGCCTGTTTTTGTGTAAGATTTGTCAGGTAGAAAAGGAATGTTGCTCTGAATAAAAGAGGGAGGATGTTGTGCCCTCCCAAAAATACTGTTAGTATAATAAACTACAATCATTCATACACCCTTCAGAGGTCTCACCAGGAAGCATAGAGAGCCTACAGATTAAAAACATTGTTTTCAGATTGTCACAAAGTATTGAGAACAAGTACAAGATGCAGAAATTTGAGTGTGCTTTTTTGAAAACGCTGAATTTCAGAAAGAATGGTCCGTGAAGTTCATATGTCAAAGGTCAGCATGCTGTGAGAGTCAGCAGAGGCCAGAGGTTTAAAGTTACTAATACTGTTGTTACATCATCTACAATAACATCTACTGTTCGCCCTAGACAGAATTCTACAGGACAACAATACTTCCAAGTTTGTCTCGTACATTTTTAATAACCTCCTTCCAATTTCGTTATGTCCTGTATACGGGATATAACATTCAAACAGCACTAAGAACTTTTACTGTTTGTATCACTCCACTTGTCTTTTTTTTTTGTATGTTCCAGTCTAGGCTATGTATTGGAGATTTGTGATGGAGACTTTCAGAAACTCTTTCTGCAGGTTGCATTGTTATGCCAGTACACAGCATATTTTTTTAATTCTCTCTTTTGGTGCAACACAGTTTTTACTTACAGCACTTTTTGCTGCAGTTTAAAAGAGAAATGTTCACTAAGGGGATAAAACATGTCAATATGTGAACCCTGGCACATTTATATTATGTTGATATAGGTACATATTGCTGTGTTTTTGTTACGCTGCTTCAGGTATGTATTGCGGCAGTTCAGAATTCATCATGTTGCAAATATGCCCTAAACCAAATCCAACCCTAAATCTACCTGATAGTGTTAACGAATGCAAAACTGATATAAAAGGCATTATCCCATATATCCCAGCAAATAATTTTTTTTAAGTCATTAAATGAAAATCTTCAAGTAGTTGTGCGCTTTATTAATCAAAACTCTGTACATTTGTGTAAAAAGGAATAAAAGGTGTCGGAGTTTTACCTCTAGTATAAATTTCTTTTGGAAACTGCAGTGATATGTACTTATTGGTACTTATCTTGTGTCTCGCTAAAAAGTGCTCCCAGGTACATTTATGCCATGAGACCAGTACTTCACTCTTAATGGAGTAACTGAGGTAGTGCATCCATTAAGACTGCTATAACTCAAGAATGCTTTTGTTTAAAGACAGGATTTTTCCGTCCTAATTTGTTGTTACAGTCCTTGCCCAACAAATAGCACAGTTTAAGCATGATGCATTCATGTGGCCAAGTACCTATTCATTATTAGACTCTGCATCTGGCCCAAAGAAATTGTTTAGGACAGGTAATTATCAATGATCAGGCGAATGAGAAATTCCACAAATAATGCTGTACTAATGAGGCTTTGAAACTTGGCAGGAAATCAAAGAGCAAATAGTTGCTTACCCCATAATTTAGATGACCTACCTAGTTCAAAAATAGTTCCTTAATAAATTCAGTCCTAAAGGTTTGCTGCATATATACAGTACCATGATGCAAAAACAACAGTTTAAAAATCCTAAATTAAAGGCAGATTCTCTCTTGCAGCACACCACATATAGTCAGTCTATGAGACATCCCATAAGCCTTCAATTTGATTTCAGCTTTATTTTAACTCTTTTACAAGGGTACACTGGTGTCCCCCCCTTTGTAGTTTGCAAACCAAATGCTATGCCAAATCCCTTCTGGGCTTGCGGTTTCCTGTGACTATCCATCTGTGCAAGCTTTGCAATGGACTCAAAAGGGAAAGCACAGATGAACTGATGTAAATTTGAGGTCCAATCATTCATTTTATCTCCCAGGGATGCTTTACTTGATTGGGCTGCACATCATCCTTTGAGCATAGTATCTTATCTCAAGCAATCATGTTTTACTCTTTCTGAAGTCACAGAAAAACGTCATTTTGTGCCTTCAGAGAGGTAAAACGTTGCATAAGAAAATCCCAAGTACTCTAATGACCTACTTATCTCTGTTAGAAGGAGGGGACAGAAAATGAGAGAAGTCGGAAGCTACTGTAACTGATAAAAACATGAAAAAGGAAACATTCTGTTTTATTACTTGGTGCTATCAAAGCTGCACAGAGGAAGTTGTAGGATCTCATGGTCACCAAGCGTAGTCTTTCCTGTTGGCTTTTCAGCTACTTCAGTTCCTTTCCACTATTGGAATTCAGTCTAGTTCAGTGAGGTCAGCCACTGCCGATAGGTTATCTTGCTTGTACTCGGTTTTTCAGTTTACCCTGAAATGTAGAGTGGGGTTTAAGTGTGGGCTTTGAGCAGGTCTGTCAAGGTCTTCCAGATCACTTAACTATAATGTTTGTCTAATGGGATTGTTTGATTGTATTATGCTTGATTTTAGGCACTTAGTTAGTAATAAGCGTAGCTAAAAAAGCCAAATCCATTAACAATTACTTTTGTCCTTTTTTGATGCACAGAGAGGGGCATTGTGTTATTCTAAAGCAACAGTTACATTTGATGAAAGATCAGAACAGTGTAGTCTTTATTTTTGTCAAAGCACTTAAGTGAGTATTAACTAGCTGCACATGGTCAAAGCATTTAATAAATTTTACCAGCCTTGCTGTTTCTGAATGCTTTGAAAGAGACAATAATGGTGGTAAATGTCAGCCTTTGAACTCTGAATGGCCATTTCCGCATCAAGAACACTGCACTTAAAATGCTTGGTTTTTGTTCCTAAATTACATAGCCCATAATTTTGTTATTCTTAGTCTAAATTGAGAATTTATTTGAAAGCCACAGCAAAACAGTCCCAAAGAAACTAGCCTACAATATAACCTTCCTTCCCATGTGTTCCTGCCTGCAATTTCTGAAAAATATCAGAAATTCAAAAAAGTGTGTAATTCAATTAAAACATTAAATCAATTTCAAATACTATATATTTTTAATATAACTTTAGGCAGCACAACTGTTTTAACACTAATAAGAAGAAATGCTTCCTGAACACCAAATAATTTCTGAAGGATCATCTGACACCAATAAGTCTGGAGTAATATCACCAACCCAGGTATAAATTACATTTTAAAATATATTGAAATACAATATAATAATAATATTTAACCGTATAATTGTTTTACTTTTAAAATGTAAACATCTTACTGAACACAAACATTTAAATGCCAGTGATCTAACAAATAAGAATACAAATATTATTAAACATATATATTAATCTGACTTAATATTTAATATATATCTGCAATTGCACTTTTCTTTTTAGAGAATGCAGTCTCAGCATTAAAAAAAAACCTGCTCGATATTTATCATTCACAATCAGAATCATCATTATCATTGATGTTTATAAAACAGACTGGTGCAGCAAATGGGTGGGAAGTGAATTCCTAAAGGGACTGTGACTACCACCCTCCCATCCTGCCTCTACTGAGAGATTGCATCTAGCTCCGCAAACTTTTAAATTCAACTCTACCTATGACTCTATTTTCATTCATTTCTTTTTCTTTGGCGCTACAGCGAGCGATTCTCAGTAAGTCATAAAGTGCATGTTTAATCTTGAGGGACTTCCAGATGTGCAACTCAGCTCACGAGGAAGTAGCTTTAGTTGTTTACGATTATTTTACTTTGTTCTCATCTCACCCCCCAACATTTTTAATATGTATAAATATCACCAAAACGGTTTAAAATATAAGTCTTTGTGGTTTGTTTAAATCAATATACAGTGTTTGAGACATACAGTACCTCAAGTCTTGCTGAATGTTCAAACACGCCACGGGCAAAATTTAATTGCCAAGACAGCAATACAGTATTTTTTTATGAGTTTAAAAAAAAAAAAAAAGTACTACGATCACTACCGTTTGTGCAATTTCAGTGAAACTATGCTGCTAGATGCTTTTTAGCAGTTTGATCAATGCATGGTTTTGTGCCTCATAAAATGTGAGCTGGGTAATAGTTATAGAGAAAAGCAAAGTGCATCACGAATAAAAAAGGGATTACTGCATTTACTGGAACTTGACCCATTTAACCTCTTTCACTGTTTCTTATTTTTCAAACAAAACAATCAAAAGCATCTGGCTGAGCACATATCTGAACTATATGGAAAGCCAACCCGACTGTAACCTTTACAGAAGAAAAAAAAAAGAAAAAAAAAAACACAAGTGCTTAGTTCACAATCACAGTGCGTAATGTTGGCCTTGGACCGACTGCTTGAATTATCATCATGTTGAAGAGAATCAGCAAAACTGTTCTGAAATCAATATGAAGGCATCGTTCCAAAATATTATTTAATACACCATTAACAGAGGTACCAGATTAGACCATATGGAATTCGTAGAGAGCTATTTTCATAACAGCTCTTTGAATGTTGCCACAGTCGTTGTGAGGTCTTTTATAGGCTTATCAATTACTACACTTGATTATGACATCAGCTTCAGAGCTGATATACTGTGTCAACACTTAATCTAGACACGTCACAGTAAAAACACATGGCACAACAACATACGCTGCGCATTTAAAAGGTCTACTGAATGCTGAAATGTGTCTGAAAAAATGTTTGTGCTAATTTTGATCACCACAGTTGACCAGAGAGTTTGTATTGAAAAGGAATTCTGGAATGAAGGTTCTGCATAAAAATGCTTGTGCAACCTTTTGGGATGTCTGATTATGACTGATCCCTCACAGAGGATATTTTGGTTTAAGGAGTCAAAAAAGCACACACATAGCAAGGAACATGCATATTAATGTTAGAAACTGCTCTACACTAAAGTTTTCTGCTTTTAAAAAAAAATGTTTTTGTTTTTTTTCCCCAATCAATCATTGCTTTACTTTCCCTGTGTGCTACTGTAACTCTACTGGACTTAAACTCTAATTAGCTGCCTTGTACATTTTACCAGGAACTATTATTTTAATGACGAGAGCAAGTAGTGTTAGTTGGTCCTCTGCCCTATATAGAGTACACCTATGCTGCTCATCTGCTCTCTCACACCAAAAGATGTGCGGAAGTTGTATGGCCTCCTGGGATGGAGTTACGTTAACATTTTGGTGCATTGCTTTAGTTTTTTGCTTGCTAAGTACAGTACACTCCAAGCTTCTGGTCACAGTACAGACTCACTACCCATCAGTTATTATTTAGTTTTAGTAGGATCATGATTCAAGGAGTCATCAAAAGCCTTTTGAAAAGGGTCATTGGATGCCTATTTTCCGCAAATGAATATGATTCTT
This sequence comes from Enteromius afrohamiltoni, assembly GCA_034779775.1. Lineage (NCBI taxonomy): Eukaryota > Metazoa > Chordata > Actinopteri > Cypriniformes > Cyprinidae > Enteromius > Enteromius afrohamiltoni. The sequence goes on from JAUYWG010000045.1 coordinate 14,218,705, forward strand.
TAGGGTCTTAATGTAAAGCCTGTTACATACTTTAGTTAAAATATCTCAATGGTAGTCTAAAAACACCTACTTTACCCGGTCAAAATCAGCCCCGCCCCCTTCTTTCGTGATTCACGCAAACATATACATTTATGTCAATTTGGGATCAGTGCATTACAACAAAAGTAATATTAACCCTCTGCTTCTTCAGCAGCTCAGATGTTGGGAGTAAACGACTACTGCTATATTCATTATTATATCCAACAACAAAACATTTTAATCACTTAATCGGAGACATCTTGTCTTCCCCTGCACCAAAGTCGACACAATGGTGAAGTGATGACAGCTCACTCAGGGCGGGGCTAAGGTAAGAGGGTCTTGTCAATCAACTATCATGGGAGGGGCCTGTGCAAATCTATGTCATTCTAACAGGAATCTCACAACAGCCTAATGTGAGAAAGAAGATTTAAAAAAGGCTGGATTTTTATTATGGATGTGTACACACGCATGTGTTCAAGCAAGTGAATTTTACATCTGATGAACCCTTTAAAAAAGATCAACTATTCAGCACAGTGATGGTTGTGGGTTAACAAAAATGTTATCTATAATGTGTTACTGAATGATTAATGCTTTCCAGCAATAATGAAATACAGATGTTATGTATTTCATTCTCAATATCAGAGAGAGGGGATAAGGAGGAACAAAGAAAATCAAAACCAAAACATTTTCAGATGCTATCTTCACCTTGACAGCCAAGCCCTCACCAGATACCCAGCATACCGCACACAAAGCTCAGCGCAACAGCACCTCATTTTGAACTTCAGATTAGATACAGACACTTCAAACAAAAAGAATGTATTGAAGAACAGATATTTTGTCTCACTAATGCATCCCTCCTGTATCTCTATCAGCTTTTTATATGTATGTAAACAATATATTATAGTTGTAGGCTATATATGCGGTTGGCGAGAAAGAAAAGGAGCTGTAAAATAAATAATTAAAAATTGTGAGAATTGTGTGTGTTGGACTGCCTTTTTTTAAGCATGGCACGCAGCATGCAGTTATACACAGTCATTTGAAATCACTCTTGAGAATGAGCAAAATGCTCCACAATGAGTGTGGAGGAGTACATTTTATGGCTTGAAAACCACCTCAGAGCCATTTTACATATTCTTTGCAACTTGTTTTGTAATTAAGAGTTTTAATTAGAAGCCACCCTTAATCCTTAATCTCATAGTGTGTGACCACAGCCCTCAAACGCTCAGACAACCAAACAGGCCTGGAATTCTGCAGGATGTGAAGGAATCTTCAACTCCTCACTCAGTACACCATGATAACAAAGCAAACACCCATAGCAGTCTCAAGACAAGAACCTTTTGGGATATATCAGATTAGCTGTCGTGTTAAAACCATTACAGTCTATTTTAGTGCGCTGTGGTGAATAAACATTCAGGAACTGCTTTATAGAATAAGAAAGCAGCTTGAATTGACACTGATGAATAAAGGAAAATTTGAATAAACGGATGTGTTGGCATACTGATTGGTTCCTCGCTATGTGTCCTTGATGCGGATGCATTATAAATTCTTCCTTCCTGCCGTTTCCCGTTCTTTGCTGGCATTGTGTGAAAGTTCTCCCGATCAACGAGGCTCAGCCCACAGGAGCGCATTAAGGCGATGATGCAGTGTGTGTTCAACAGCACTGGCTCAGGTTCAAAGCAAGCTGCATGGGTCATTTTGAGTGTTGGTTAACCACTTTAAAAGAGCTGACATGCAGAAGGCTCAAAAAGCCTTTACTGTGGGTTCTTGGACTTGCTGACTTTCGAAAAAGTTTAACTTCTCCAGGTGTATTTACTGTCACTGTATGAGGTATGTTGAGCTCCCATGGCATCTTAAATGCTAGCACGGCACTAGTTTCTATGCGATAAGGAGCCACATTCACAGATTTCTTAGAATTCACTGAATAGTTTTGCTTCTTTTTGGAAGGCCACAGGAATACCAGAGCTGTCTCAAGAGGCCTGGTCTTTTCTTAAAAGGGTTCACTAATTGGGAAAAAGTCAATCCTCTTTGAACGCAAATGCTTTAACAGTCACGTCTAAGGCACACTTTGCATGCTTTTAACCCTTAGCTAGGTTTTGATAAACGATTTTATATCACCGTAAGATGGTTGTTCAGCTCCATTTGGGAGACAATAACACCTCATCACACTTGAATGTGTTTATAGTGAGAAACTGCAGAAATCATTTACTGCATTGTGGGAGAAGAGGCAAGGAATAGCTTGTTTGAGGTAAGCACAATTTTTCTGCATGCTAAATTGGTTAAAAGATGGTTAACAGAATGCGCGTGTTCCTGCTCAGAAGGGTGATGTCAGAACGTCGCCAAATTCCATGTCAAGAAGTGGTTAATCAAAAGAAGAGACACACATACACAAGTGTACTGCTTTCAGCAGAGTGGGAGACAAACCACAAACAAAACCGCTGAAAAGACAGTCACACTTGCACACACTAGACTACATGTCCAACTTGAGGCCAGATTATTTGCAGTCCCTGGGGCAAATGTTAGAGATAATCGTTCAGATTTATGGATGAACACAAGTCAGATCCCCCCCAATAATTTCCTCAAAAATATGAAAGTGATGTGAACTGAGCAGTGTGAACATAGACTGTGTCATAATAAGATCCATTCAACTTTTCTTAAAGTTTTTTTTGTCTTGTACTGCAGTGAAATCTGGGTAAAAAAAATAAATCACACGTTTTACATGACTCACACAAGATGCAAGATGCCAGATGTGCATGCATTTTAAATGGGGAAAATGTACACTCGTGTAAAAATTGCAAATGAAGAACCTGAAATGAATAGAATAGCTCAACATTCACTCTCAAGCCCATTTTCATTCCATTTGGAAATAAAATCACTGAGAAGTAGAAAAACTG
>JAUYWG010000045.1:14240386-14263251 GCA_034779775.1 Enteromius afrohamiltoni
ACACACACACACACACACACACACGCACGCATCCTCACCCAGCAGCAAACCAACCCAAAGACAGTGAGATGTGGATGCCGTAACAAGCTTATGTGCACAAACACACACACCATATGAAGCAGTTTACATTGCAAACAGAAAGAAAACAAAAGTGGTGAGACGTGGAAGAGAAAAATGAGAAAAACAAGTACAAAATGGTATAAAAATATACAACCTCACAGAGATATCATGTTGGTGCAGGAAAGGACACATTATATCACATTCTGAACTTGACAAAATACATGAATGAGCATCTTTAAATGGCCAAGACTGAAAAAAACAAACAAAAGCATAAAAAATAACTGTGGCAAACTAGTACGTGAATTTTCCATAAATATTATGGAAATTGACAAGGAAAAAACACATTTAGATATTCACTGACATCATGCGGCACTGACATTATGCTCAATAAGTGAGTTGCTTTCTGTCTGTAAATTAAAGGATGTAACATCCGATAACAATCCGTTAGAAACAACAACAGAACAAAAACAAACCAAAACAAAATCGATTATGAAATGTGGAGTTCAAGAACTATCTGCAAAGTTCGCAAAGAAGCAGTTGACATGTACAACGTGCAAAAAGATCTGTGAATATGTGGAATACAGTATTGTGAGTTTTTACCGAAACGGCTAATGATACCAGAATGCATTGTAGTCATGGAATCTCCTTAAAGACCTTTCTCAGTAGCTTACATTCACCTTCAATAAATATCATAAATATGTTACAACTCACTGACATGGTCATGCCGCCCCAACGGGGGGCATGATGGAGTTAATCATATTTTTTTTCCTCTGAAAAACAATAAACGTATATCCAGTTTTAGAAACGTTAATATTTCTGCTTCCTCGCTTTGCGCCTTTTTTGTTTTATTCTTCTGAAGCATTAGAAAAAGCATGTGCCACAACCACCACCCAAAAGCCACATATCCCATAGTCCCCTAGGCTAGCCCAGTGCACAGAGGCAAGGGGGGCAACAGCAGCGAGTGGAAGGCCCGTCACCCAGGAGGAGGTCAGAGGAGAGGGCCAGTGCGCAGAAAAGAAGAGGTGGTGGTGTTGCCGACCCCTGTGGGGGAACTCCTCAAGGGGTGAAGACAGGGGAGAAGGGGATGTTCTCGTAGATTGACCCACCATATTCTGGCACAGAGCCGTCCCCCCTCCTTAGGACCAGGTGGACTTTCCGGCCACCGTTTTTGATTAGTTCAATGGCACGGGCGTGCTTCATGCCCTTGGTGCTCTCTCCATTGATCTCCAGGATCTCATCTCCAACCTAGAGAGATAAAGAGAGAGAGACGACGTGAAGAGCCTAAAAATAAGGCAATGGAACCTATATTTAGCAGTGACATCCAGTAAACACCGGCATGCATGGAGAAAGCTAAAGATGAAGAGGAAGGTAGAATTTCCTTTGTGCTATTTTCCTCTCTGCCTCTGGTTAGCTGTCAGAGCTTATCGTCATCGGAACACCGTTTCCACAAAAATGGATCTTCGGCTGACAACTTGCTGCGCTTCACAGAGTCCCTGAGCTACTATCTTCTCCTCTAACTTGCAGGGCTCTTAGCATGGCGGCTCTGCATTTCACTTGTTAGCACTGGAGCTAACTGACAGCTAATTTCTCTAATCTCATTAGCTTTAAAAATCCATAGTTTATAAACACTTGCAGGAAGACTATGGCTGCAGAAATTAAGTGTGGCGCTCTGATTATAGAGTTTGTTTTGTGGGTTGCTCTGACTGAAGACAGCAGAGAACATGGTAAATGCAACCATGAAATTAAATCAGATTCCGATAATGGTTTAACCACAACTAATTCTGGATATAAAATGAATATAATATACAGAGCATTCAGTATAACATTTTTGAATAATTTAGCATTTATTAAAAATGTATCTTTACTTTGAAATGTAATATATTATTACAATTATATAAAAATAATTCATTTTCATCTATTAACACCTAAAACATTCATATTAAAATAATGTATGCATATGCAATGTAAAATTCTTAATAAAATAAAACAAAATAATGCTATATCTACTAAAATTATTCAGTAATTATAATTGTCACCTATTATTATTTATATCATATCATGAATAAATCCATATCACTGTTTTAGATTCAAGTATGATTAAATCTGAATGTGTGTGTCCTGATTCACGTACCCTCATCTTTCCGTTTCGCACGGCTGCTCCATCCTCTGCTAGTCTCAGCACATACAGGTCCATGTTGTACTCTCGACCCCCTCTAAGGCTAAAACCAAAGCCTTTATTGTCCCTCTCCAGATCAACAGAATAGAACTCAGCATCCTAAAACACAAAAAAATGCAAGCCAAGGTCAGTGATGAATCTATAATTGTGGATTTTTTTTCATTCTCCCATTTCAACAAAGGAAATGAAAGCCACCTGCAGGAAAGTCACATGTATTGGATAGCAGATGCATCAGAGGAATAGCTTAAATAATTGATCTGACTCTGGTGATATTTTCGGTAGGGAGGAGAGGGCAGGGCCATTGTGAGCGTCCCAACAAACGCTAAGTTCAAAACAGCACCTCAGACGCAGGGAACCTCGAGTGGGAAATGAGTCATAATGTGCGTTTCACAAATTCACTTTGGTGTTTCAAACATTTTACCTTGTTTTGTTTTTGACAGTTTGTCTAATGACTGGCATGCCTTCTCTCAGAGGACCGAACATCTAAAAGAAAATGGCAGCGTGAGGAAAGGAGTGAGTGATGTACCTGATTTGAAGGTTGTGTTGGAGCTGGAGGAGGTGGAGCCTGCGGGGCTTTGAACTCAAAAGACTCCTGTTTTGGTTTGGTGTTGTTTCTGGGGAAAAAGACAGTGACAAAACTTTTGTAAAATTATGAACACTGACATAAAGCCCGCTTTTTGAATTTAACTGCCTGAATGTCACTGCAATAGCAGCTCATTACACACTACACTATCTATCAGTGTTATGGAGATAACTGTTAAACACAACGCGAAATACAGAAAAGTTGCTTCAATTTATACTGGGCATTTAATAATGATAATAATAATAATAATAGTAGTATCTTTTTAGTATTTTAATATTTTGCAAGATTATAAATGTCATTACTTTTTTTTTTTTTTTTTTAGAATTTACTGCATCCTTGCTAAACAAAACTATTGATTTCTTTCAAAAAAAAGAAATCAAATAATAATTACGGAATGAGTAAAAAAGGGCTCATTAAAGTGTTATTTTCCAGAAAAGCTCTAGTTAAAATGATACAAAAATGTGCAAAATATATTTTGGAGCTAGAATGGTCTGACATGAATTGCCGTTTTATTAATAATTAATAAGCAACCATTAAAAATATGAGATGAATGAAATAACTCCCTGCTCAGTGTGGCTGTAAGTGTTCTGGTGTGTGAGGCGTACCTTGGCTCAGGTGCAGTTTGCTGTTGAGGTGTGTGTGTGGTAGTTATGGTTGCAATCTTCTCAGCGTTGGTCAGCAGTGATGCATTGGACGACTCTGCAGGAGGAACATCACGAATGTTAAGGAAGATAGAGAAACCTCCACATTATTACCCATAATGCATCTGCAGGGTGTAAGTGCACCCTGTGGACCAAGTATCAGAGGCCCATTTTCCATACATCAAAACATTAGCATTAGTGCACTGTGTAAGCGCACTCCAGCTGGGCAGCAGGAACTACGGCGCATTTATCATTCTGGCTGTAGCTTTCGTCTCAGATTACATTATTGCCTAATGCCTGAAAACCATGCAAAGCCCAACATCCAATTCCCCTCGTCTGTCTGTAATCACATATCACAATCTACCCTCACATTAGCAATTACAACAGCTTGTGCCGAAGGGACTATTCATCCAGAAATGAATATTCTTCAGCATTTATTCATTCGAATACTTTTTTTTTTTCCAGTGGGACATGAAGATATTCTAAAGAATGTTCATGCTGCACTGTAAATAATTAAGTTAGAGCGATTGGGAGGTATATATATATATATATTTTTTTTTTAATGATAGCAATTATAAAATGATAGTTGTCAGTGTCACATGATCCTTCAGAAGTCTTTCTAACAAGCTCAACTGCTGATCTGTTATTATAAAATATCTTGGTGCTCTATTATTAATGATTATTATTTATAATTATTATTTTCTATGTTAAAAAAAAAACAGTTTTTACATGCAAACCATAATTCCATTTTTCAAAAATACTTTGTTAAAAGGAGCATTAAAAAGCAGCATTTAGTTCAAAAATAAACCTTTTATAAAACAAATTTAATGTAACTTTTGATCAATTTAGTGCATTCTTGCTGAAGAAAAGTACAAAAAAAAATGATTTTCAATCCCACTCATTTGCATTGTAGTTTATCATGTTTTCCACAAAAATATTCAGCAGCAAAAAACAAAAAACACTTTCAACACCGATAACAAGAAACGCTTCTAGAGCACCAAACCAGCATACAAGAATGATTTCTGAGCAGCCTGAACATCTCTAAAAACATCTTCTTTTGTCAATATTTGTGTGAACTTTTAGCTTAATTGATCCTGGAACATTAGTTTTGACTGCATGAGCCGAACTCTTAAGTCAGCTGTCACCAATGAAATGCGGGCTGCTGTTGCCTGCGCTCAAAGCTGCTTTAATTCCGCCCCACTGGGCAGTCACTGTGGGAGAGAGGGGGAACTTTGATGAGTGCACAGCCCGTGAATCCCACCGTCTTAAAATAGCCCTTCCCTATCACTCTGTTGGGAACAGACTTGCCGTTCTCTTTTTTCTCATCTCATGGTTTTATCTTATTTTTTCCCCTTTTCTCGAATCAGAAAGAACAAGAAATACATAAATTATGCATAAATTAACTAAAGACACCAGAAAAACAACTACAGTTTAATAACTGCATTAAAGTAACATCCAGGGAACCCAAAAAAAAAAAAAAACACACATAACGACCATCTTTGCCTTCCTGTAAACACAACCAGACGTACACACCCACAGTCTGTCAGTTTTGTAAATTCCCATAGTATGCCAGCACTCTCCCCCTCTCTGATTAAAGGCTATGAAGAACTCTCTGACAGACCCCAGTGTATTTGGCATCACGTATTAAAGTAAAGCTGAGACTTCACTGGAAACAGCTTTCTCATTATTGCATGCTGCCTATCCTCTTGAGGAAAACACTCAACGTAGTGCACAGACACACTGGCATACCAAAGTCCGACACTCATGTTTCAGTGTCAGTTCTGGATCAGACTTGACTTGATCAAAAAAAAAAAAAAAAAAGAAAATGCTTACAACTAATTGATATAGGTTTATTTTTAGTGTGAAAAGCAACCTGGGTTCAAAATCCAGGCTGGAGCTGACAGGCAGTTATCATCATGCAGTTTTGTTGTATGGAAAAAAGGCAGCGCTGACATTTTGGTCCAAACGAAAAAAGAAATAAGTGTATGAAGCAAAATGAATGCTTGAATGGGTAGATGATGACAGCTGCAAGTGATTTGCAGATTTGAAGTGCAACTTCATACACCTGTGGAAAGTGTGATTCGATTTAAGCATGTGTGTATATGTGGTTTGTGTCAGGTTAAATAAACACCTTTTTTTAATCAGTAACTACTGTGCAACAATGATAGGGGCTGAATTTTGTGAAGCAAACACTTTACAATAAGGTGTCATTTGCTTACTTAACTAACACTAACAAACAATTAACACCACATTTATTACACTACTAATTTAGCTTGTTAACGAATGTTAATTAAAAACACAGCCATCCATTGTTCAATGTTAACTCACAGTGCATTACCCAATGTTAACCAACACAGCTTGTGATTGCTTATTCTTGGGTCATGGTAACTTAATTGGTTAACCAGTGAAACTTAATGTGAAGTGTTACGGTAATAAAAATATATGTTCTTATAAATATATCAACTTATATTAACAAACAAACAATAATAATTGCTATTCAGTTTTTTTCTTTACTTAAAATAAATAAATAAACTGCCTTAATTGACTTAATTTTCCAAGCTTAAATTTTTTGAAAACTTTAAAAAAAAAACATGTGTCGCTAAAATCTCCAGGGAAACATTCCAATGTGCGTGACGCTTCTGCACGACTGTGTCTGTTCCCCGATCAACCTTGTTGGTGCACCATCTGTCATTATTACAACAGCACAATATGAAGGCGTTCTGCCTCTAAGGTTAACAGCGTGTTGAATATTTATTGTGTTGATCCCCTCACAGGTTCCTGTTCATTATTCTTCTTCTAATAATGCTGAATGTATCGTCTACATTATTACTGCGAGGCTCACGAGAGCAGTATGCTGAGAAGCCGTGCTATTACACATATTGCACACGCCCACATACACCAATATGCTCTCAGTTCAGCGAGACAAGGCGAGGAGAAAGAGAGAGGGACTGACCGTCTCCTGGGATGATCCGCAGCGTCACTGTGTTTCCAGCCTCTTTGATCAGGTTGACGATATCCGAGTGGGACTTATTGGTGATGGAGCAGCCGTTGACAGCCAGGATCCGGTCTCCGACTTTTAGTTTCCCACAACGGTCAGCTGGGCTTCCCTCAATGATGCGACCTATTTTATGAGGCATTGCCACACATGCGTTTCCAGCTTTTGGCCAACAGTGATTGAGCATGTATGAGTTTTAATTAAGATGTTATTTTTGTTTGTTTTTTTGGTGGGAATGGAGAAAGGGAAACAGAAAGAGAGAAAAGGGGAAAGAGAGAATGTGTAGGGGTTAATACACCAAGCCACCAAGCCAAAGTGCCAATATTTTTCATAGAATGCCCACAGAATGTGCCCTGCAAGAAAACACACCTCGTGACAGACACAAGCATGTTACTGAATGGACAGCAAAGTTTTGGGGGAAGGGATATAGCAAGAATGGGGGGGATCTGCTGAATCTGGCACTATTAAAAGGCATTTGCATGCTACAGTAAATCACCCTGAACATCATTTATGTAGCACTCTTCAGATCCTGTGAATAATCTCCACCACCACTCTTGAATTATTCATTAAGTGAAGAAAAGGTGTAAACTCTTGAAATTCCCTCTGAGCACCGCATTGTGGTGAATTATGAAACACAACTGGGTAGCATTAGGATTATTCAAGTTTGCACTTCGCTGTTCCCTTTGGCATGACAGGTGATGCTAGCCTTTTTGCTAATTTTTTAGCTGAATTTAATCACAAAAATATTGCAAAAAGAGCCATTTAAGAAGAACACTATTTTACATTAAACAATAGAAGGTCTAGAGATGGGTTTCTTAAAAGTTGAGCAACACGAGTGCTGCTGTGGTTTTACCAGAAAAAAAAAATGGACATTTGCCCCTAAAACGCTTTTTTATTGCGACCAATCAAGTCTTTTTTTATATTTGACCTTTCAGTCAATTAATTTTCATGTGTCACATCGTGCAAAATATACATGTTTGATCAGTTTAACTGCTGTGATGCACAACTATAAAATATTTATTTAACCTGTCCCGCTTGTCACACCGCTATGAATATGATTTGTAGTTTGATTGCAATACTAATGACTGAAATCTGTTTATGTTCAGAGGTCCTCGTTCACAGTGACTCTAGCACTGTAATTCATCACTGTAGTAAACTAGCGCCAAGCACTGCTTCCTCGCTGTTATTCCTCTCAAACACGGATCTGTCATTCTGCTCTTCCGTCACAATGCTCTGAACAAAACTCCCACATGGAGTAATCACCGAGCCTGCTGGATCCAGTTTTCACTCACGTGAAGGCTGCCAACGGCACTATTCTGAGTTTAAAGAGTGGAAGCGTTCTGATGAAACCGGCAGAGAAAGATCTGAGTCTGTAAACATGGGATGTCATACTTGATTTGCTTTTTGACTAACTTGATCTCTCTATCAATTACAATTGTTTAAAAATACTGACGGCAAGTGCTGCTGGCAACTGCTAAGACTAAGCGGTGAGATACGGACAACCTAAATGCTGTTTCACTAACTCGACAGTCATCCTGTGTAATGGAGACTGGTCTGGTTTGGGGAAGTAAAACAGAAATGGAGCCCCACGCAGAGAGGGTGGACATTGACCTTGCTTCACGTGCTTCAGGCAGACATTGCAAACACTTCCTTTCGCAACAAGAAAATCGCAAGACATGCAGATTTGCATAAGGAGGATACAAAGAACCCACACCCACCAAAAACTGAAAACCACACCCAAAGTGCCACTCAGAGGCAAGAAGTTCCCAGAAAAATGTTTATCTCTTCATAATTTCCCCTTTTTTATAACATGAAAGATGTGAATATGTAAATATTTTTCCCATTTATGCATTTGACAGACTATTTTATCCAAAGTTATTTAAAGTGCTTTTCATATATATAGTCATATATTTTACTATTTTAAATGTTTTCTGGGATCAAACTCAAAACGTAGACATTGCTAGTGTCATGTTCTGCCAACTGAGCTACAAAACACCTTTTTACTACTTTTTAACACAGTCTGCAATCTCACAATTTTATGTGCTGATTTTGGAAAAGAAAACCCTGCAGAACGGACCCTTTTTACAGATACAGTTATTAACATTGTAAATCTTGCCAAGTTTTTTTTTAATATATATTTTAATATTTTAAAAAATTATTACAATATTATTTAATATTAATTATAACAATTACAGTTTACAGTACTTTTACTGGCTTGGTATTAAATTACAGAAAACCGGTTAATGTTGCTGCGAGAGTGACAGCAAAATTGACACTTTCATTTTCCTGATTAGTTTAATCAATCTCAGTATTATCTATAAAAATAATATATCAATAAAAATACCTTTACATCAAACTGATGAACATACAACAAACTGCCATCATCTCCTTCTTTTAAAATGTCATAGAAACTCATGGATTTTTCTTTTGCTGTTGGGTCAAGTGGGAATTCTGTTCACCTCTATATAAGTTTACCCCATTTTAATGACTTCCGAGATCTTCGGAAATGTAAAAAGGGACCATTCTGTTTATTTAATATAAAGATTAACACTAAAGAATAAGATACATTTGTAACAATTAAATGTAATGCATTAAATAAATAGTATTAATTAAAAACTATCTAAGTAATCTTACCGAAAGTGGTGCCAGCTTCAGGCCTAGACACTGACGACACAATGACAAATCCGAATCCCTCGTTCTCCCCGCGCTGGATCTCCACATCGTAGGGCTGGATGGCATTGGGGACCACCGTGTTGTTGCTGCCGCCTCCGCCTCCGCTGCCGATGCCGCTGGTGGAGCCCGAGCCGGAGCTGACCGTGTTGAGGGAGTTCTGGCTGCCCTGCGGCGTGCGCTTCTCCTCGGTCAGAGATGGGGCCTGTGTGCTGCTGTGGTGAGAGGAGGCCGGGGAAGGAGGCATCTCACCGTCTACCTTTGCCACTGAGGAGGAAGAGGGTTGGGGGAGGGTTAGTAAGGTCACTCTGAGAGATTTAAGTTCTGCGGGGTCGGGGAGAAAGCAGCTCCTCATCAACAAGCTCAAAAAGCAAAGGCTTGGGCTTATGAGCCACACACCAAACACGCTTCTGAATTGCTTGAACAGGACATGTAACCAGCTGACCTCAGATCATTAAAAACTGAGTAATCGCCATTTCCCTGGAAGTGTGAAATACCTTACTCTGCTCTCTTACAATGGTTAGACTGGGACTTGTATTCAGGTAGGTGATCTTGGAGGAGTGAAAAAGGGTAACTTATACTTGGAGACCTGACATATGGGACTCAGAGCCCCGCACAGATTAATTAGCCAGAGTCAGCAGGCGTACCCTCATTATCATTTGCCATGAACTCTCATTTAAATAAAGTCTGTCTGATAGGAATGGATAATCAGACCGCAAAATCCTGCATAATTTACTATTCCACTAGTCATGCTGGTCATTACATTCGGGTTGTGGAGTGCAATAAGTGCACATTTAAGCTGCAATTGACACTTCCTCTGGAATTAACTCTACCTAATGATATGTGTGACATATGACACTGAAAGGAAAGCTCACAGACACGCTGGAGTACTAATGATCTTTTTTTAGTCATAATTCCAGGATGCAAAATTAACATGTACAAAAGACAGCATTCATTTCTACTTGGTGCTCAGAGAGTACTCATTTTGTACCTAAAAAAAAAAATACATTGTTGCATCTACAAAAAAGCTAACGATAAGAAATGGTTCTTGAGCACCAAATCAGCACATTAGAATGATTTCTGACACTTAATAATGGCAACTGATAATGGGATAACTAACTTGGATATCAAAGCAATATATTACATTTAAAAAATAATAAATATTAAGCTATTTCGAATTGTAATAATATTTAATAAAATTACTGTTTTTGATCAAATAAATGAAGCATTGGTGACTTATTTAAAAAATATTGACCTACACTTTTAAACAGTAGTGTATAAAACAAAATAAATAAACAAATAGTCAGCAAGTGAATAATTTTATAAGGAATGCATGGTTATGTTCAATGCTATTCTATTATTATATAAATGCATGTTGCAAAACAATCATAAGTTTTTTTCCCCAGAACTTCACATGATGGCACATACATGAAGCCACTGAAAAAATTAGAAACAACATAAAACTCTGGATCTCTTTGTGAGAGACACTAACCTGTCTGCAACAATGTAAGAAAAATAGCTACTCTATAAAGTTAATCTGTTTTCATAGACAAAAAATACTTTTTTCAATCAAAATGTAAAACATTTTCTTGACTAGCAATAAATATTTATAGCCTGTAATTTTTCTCAACAAAAATCATAATATGGAGCCTGCTTACATCCATATCCAGTCTTGCGCCTCACGGTCAGGTTCACATGACCCTGTTTTGCGGCTTGTTGCATGAGTTGAACGACTAGCTGATGGGATTTTCCCACAACAGCCGTTCCATCCACACAAATAAGCTCATCTCCTGATCGCAGACGCCCATCTTCATCGGCAGCTCCGTATTTCACAATGTGGCCAATATAAATCTGTACAGCCAGGAGGAGACAGACACAGTAAGACAGTTATTTGGCCAAAGTGAACATCACTCCTCAAGGTTGATCACTTTCAAACTCAGGGTGTCAGTGTGATAAATTTTACAGACATTTCTGCTTATTTTATGACTCATTTTTGTGAAATGTTTTCCAAACAGTAAGACCCCTATGGATTTTTTTAACATCCCTTTACCAGTCAGAAAAGCAGTATTGCAGGCATCTCTGCATTTCATTCTTCAAGGACTAGAATCTGAGAAACCGTCTCATCAGTTCAAAGATGTAACATGCCCTCATTAAAGGGAAGAACTGGTGGTCTGAGATATATTTTCTGACTGATCGAGGTTGTACTGCACAGATCAAAGCTTTTGTCAACCTACACACACGGGGCAGATGCTTTCACTGGGCACAAGTTTTGCCAAGAGCTGAGTGTTTGTAATGCACTGGGCACATTTCACACAGAAATTAGTATCATGCACAAGCTGTGAAGACTGAATCTGAGAACTCAGCCAAGCTTGGACTATTAGATTTGGAAAATCTTCAAAGGGTCTATATTTGTTGGGCACCTTTGGAACTGTCAACCAGCACAAGTGTATTTCTATCTGGCATTATAACTAATAATAGAAATGAATTAATAATTACTGTGGTTACAAAAGCTGACATAAAAAATATAAATATTACATGAAAAGCTTAAATAAAATAAGTTTAAGAACTAAAATGACTAAAACTGAAAAAAAAGAAGCTAAAATAGAAATAGAAATGTTTAAAAAAATTATAAAATGGAAAAAAAAATATTTACATTAAAAAAACATTTTATTCAGAATAATAAAAGTATTTATTTTTATTTATTTATTATAACAGGTCAAAATTTTCTTAACCAAAATCTCTTAACTTTAAAAACTATTTGCCTTCATTTAATTTTAAATGGTCCTGTGGTGAGACAAGTGTATTATTTAAAAATAATTATATTCTATGTAGAACAAAACAATATAAAATAATTTTTATTTACATTTTTATTTTTATTTTATTTATTTACATTACAACTACCCCAATCACAAAACTGATAACTATCATAAATAAAAAAATAATAATAATTGAACAAACTGAATACAATACTTGGAGAACTGCACTAACCGGTTCGCCAGGTTCATTGCCTCCAAGAATCCTGAATCCAAAGCCGGTATCTTTTCTCCACAGGAAAATATCCTGCTCCTGGTAATCAGGTACTGAAAGGGAGAAAAATTAGGTTGAGACCACGATCAATTGAGGAGCAGAATGACGCACAAGCTTTGATTTATAACCTTAACCTCCCACTTTCAAGAATGGCTGCTGGTTCAAGGTGCCAGAAAAGCGAACAATGTCACTTTAATGATTGCATCTCACATCTGGATTTTTTTCTAATTGGTTCACACCAATGAAGGTGTAATATAATGACTACTCTGGTCGAATGAATTTGCATAGCACGATCTGATTAACAGGTTTTCCCATCTGGGAAAATGATAAGCACTGACACACGTTCTTAAATCTAGATTACAGATCAAGTGAAGCAGAAGACAGGATCCAGAGTTCTTCTGATGCAGCTGTGCCCTTGAGTCTCCACCACAGCACTTCCACGTCAAATCAGTCAAGACTAACAACAGCAGAGCTTCCCCCTCTTTTAGACCTGAAGCCCTGCAGACATCAGCAATCCGTCAGGTTTTACATTATTGACCCTGTAGCTCTCCAATGCATCACATGATGTTCTGTCAGGGGATATTTATGCCTGTTAAGTAAGAGAGAGCTGGAAGCCTTGGAAATTCTGATGCAGATTTCCCGGAGATCTTTTTTTTAAAAACAGGCTTACTTTTAAGAATGGGCTTCAGTTTGCGTAGGCTAATGCTCCGTGTTCGTGAATCTACTGCAAAGCTATTGTAATGCAGCTGGACGTGTGGAGCAGATGGCAGATACAAGGACCTCCGTCTCCAGTCTAGCCAGATGCACGGCAATTTACTGTAACAGAGACAGGAAGTAGAATGGCTCCAGAACCATACAAAATGGCTGCTGCATGGGCAATTTTCCCATACTGTTCGATCTCCATTAAGCAGCAAGGACGGTTGTGGCAGACTCTGCAAATAGTGCATTATGGCAAAGATAGAACTTCAACTTCGATTCGTTTGCATTAAAGCCTCTCAGCTGCTCACTGCTCGCACTTATCGGACAGAATGTTCTGAAGCTTGTACAAAAATGTAAATCAAATGGAAACGATTTACCTTTAATTCATTCAAGTACTGCAATGGTGTAGCCTGATTATAGAACTGACTACCATGAGTTGGACCATGACTTTTTTTTTTTTTTTTATTAAATTATTTTTATTGATTTAATTATCGTTAGAACTGATAATTAAACCATTTAAAGGAGTGGAATACTTAAAAGGTGAAATTGTTAAATTCTTTGCTTTCCCAACATGTTCCTTCTTTAAGGACTTGCTAACAAGAGACACTAACAAAAGCAGAAACCCCAAGTTTTTTTCCAACCCAAACATTGGAGTACTCCATTCCACTGCCTCTTAACATCTTCTGAAGGATATTCCTGTTAATTAGCCCCTCTGCTCTGGCACACATGAAAGTAGCATAAGATTCACTGTCTTCCACCACTACCAATTATATGCACATTTGTCAAAGGATGTGTTCTAGAGCGCGCTGGAGCATGTGAAAGCACTGATGGCAGGGAGGAGTGTAATTGGTCAGAAGTGCCTCGACGTTCATGTTGGATTCTCACTGGCGGTGAGCAAGTATGGGAAAGCAAAGTGGTGGAAAGAAGGAAGAGGAAAGGCTAATGAATATCTTTGGAAGGACAGATGATGTGCTCATCTCTGATCACAACAGACATAGTAGATTCTAACTGACGGCTGATGGTTTAACATTAGCTTTGGACATCTATTTGAACACTGAAAAACTACAGCCATACTCAAACGGTCGTTTGATATTAATGGACTGCTTGGCTGTTTGCTTCACCAAACGTGAAATACACAAATTACTTAACATCTCCTACTTAATATAGACAATTAAGTAACTGTGAGTGGATGAAAATGTTCATTTTGTTTATGTATAGATTCAATATTAAGGCAAGACCCCCAGTGGACCAGGATAAAACATATTCATAAACATTCACCATACCTCCCAAGTTAATTTTATATAAAAAAATAAACAAGATACTGTAAAGTTGGATTTATGTAAGTGCTGAATACAAGTGTATTATAAATTTTTTCTTTCAACTAGCCTGAAAAAACATTTTATGAAAAACCAAACAGTCCAAAATCTTGCCTTAAAAATAGCAACTGACAATAAGCTTTTTACACCAGTGTTAGATTTTTTCCCCAATAAAAACATTTAAAACCCCACCATGTTAATATTCAGTTAAATGGCAAAGCAGAATAATTATAAAAGGCTGTACTCAACCGATCAAACCTGATATCCCATTCCCATCCAAATATAAAGGAGAGACCCAGTGATCCGCTGCCAAAGCACCCACCACCGGAATCCCATATTACTTACGCCTACTTTCATACATGCTCCTGGACTGGGCCCAGATTTTAAAGGGATCTGGTTTCTTCTGAAGAGTTCCGTCTACTGGCGGGTCCTGGGGCAGGCTTGGCAGGGGCTGTGAGGGGGGCGGTGGGGCGGCCGACTCGTTGAGCAGGGCCTGGGAGGCGTGGAGAGGGGAGTCAGTGTGGATGCTGCGCTGACTGGACACGCTGTGCTGGGAGCTGCCTTGACTGTCCTTGCGCTCCAACTGTTGCTGTGGTGGGGGGGGGTAAGAGAGGAAACATGAATAGAAAAGAAAAAAAATACAACCTCCAAAGAGCCTTTAAGATGGACTGCAGGAATTGATTAAATGTGAAACAGGCTATGGGGAAAAAAGAAACATGAATGAATGAGCTCAAGGACAGAATGACGCAATACTCTCCTTACCTCTACGTCAGGATTCATTTATGAATTATAGTAGAACATTCAACCGCTATTTCAATACTCTGACTCAATTATCATTCAGGCTCACCCACTCAACCAATAAGCAATTCAACTCATTATTTCAGCTTTAGTCATCACATTTTGTAAGCTTGTTTCATAAAATATGCATGGTTAATCCTAATATAACAAATATTAAAACTGGGACTTAATATAGTATACATAAGTCTGAAAACTTATACAAAGCGATATTAAAAAGGTTAAGAAATATTTCTGAATATTTCTGTGACTAATTATATCAGCAAAGTATAGTAACTGATCAAGTGACTCCTTTGTATAGATGGTCAGATGGTCCAAGATGCAAAATTTTAATTCCTGTTTTTCTAATTATTAAATTCACATTTTCATATTTATTACAAGTTATACTTTAGTTCTAAGATGAAGCTAGTTGGGTTGGGTTATGACATGTATAAGGCTCTTCTACAAAGTTGTCTGAAGTTCTTTTTAAACCCACGCACACACCTCTGGATTCCTTTTGCATGCCAGCACAACCTACGTATCTGTGCACCGCAGACATCAGACATCCAGAAATGAAATAAAGAACAAATGCAGCAAAAAAAAACCCAATTCAATAAGTAGCTAATAAATCCATCCAAATAAAACAGAGGCCATTTGAGATTTAAGAGGCGTTCGTCTGGCAATGAGGAGTCATACAAGCATAGACTCCATTTCAACAAAGTAGAAAAACCCAAGGCTGCCATTTTACCAGAAGAACGCTGATTACTGTTTCTACTATCCACAGACTCCCAGAGAGCTCAAATCCAGCATCTATCATCAACAGGCTAGTGGAACACAGATGATTAAAAATAAAAAACGCTTTACTGCTATTGTGTCCCTAATGCTCAGTGGATGAATCCTGCTGGTTTTGTTGTCGTAGGTAAATCATTAGAGAGCTATTACAGGGCGCCCATGTGACCAATGAAACCAGCTCTCCTCCCAGGGGTGAACTCCCCCCCCCCCCACAACCCTGACCACATGGTTTCAGCGTCCAGCTCCAGAGCGTCCACATCATACTCTCTCTGCCAGAGCAGCAGCATTGCAAAACCTCTTTTGAACACTAGACCAATGACACAGATAATGAGCAAAAGGATTCGGAAACAACGAGAAGAAGTGTAACAACATGAAAAGCCAGACAAAGTGGAGAGAGAATGAGAAGAAACACCTGTACTCACCAGTTTGGGGCTCTTCTTCGCAGGTGCCACCCCTACAAAGGGCAAAAGAGACAGAAATATTAATTGTGTGCACATTAAGATTTCACCTTCCCCACAGGCACAAATCTGAAAGCAATCCCAAGACAGATGGATGACTCCAATCCGAGCGTGTGGTGTGGCGGCAACCCCCTCTCTCTTTCCATTTATTCTCTCGTTCCTATACTCCGAGGGCAGTGCGGACCATCCGCTTCAGAAGACCGACCCTTATTACGCTGATTAAATGCTAAACAGACCCTATAGACTTAAAGGGATGCTTCGACAAAACCAAAACACTAAAAAGACAAAAGGAGATATTCAACAGAATGTCCTATATAATAATCACTGTTCGTTTCCACCATAAGGAAAAGAGCAGCCAGGGCATTGCATGAAATATTTCCTTTTCCATTTTACACTGGGTACATGAAGCCAGAGATTTAATTTCAGGGAGAACGATCCCTTTAAACCTACCAGACACTGCGCGAGAGATGAAGACAGAAAAAGAGGAGAGCGACAAATTGAGAGAACGAATGAACGAGACACAGGAAGAGAAACAGAGGAGCTTATGTCCAGACAGGTGCTAAGCTATTACCCATGGAGAAGGAGTCCAAGATACTGAACATTAAATTATAGGCAACGGTCAGTTCCCCTCTTACTGAAACCATCTTCCAGCGTCCCTGCCCCTCGCGATGTTGTTGCCGAAGGATCCTGCATCTAGAGCCAGTCCTTGATTCTCCTGTCTTTTGAGCTTCTCTTTTTTTCTCTCCCTCTCCCTCTCTCTCTCCTTCTTTTTTGCCCTCCCCCTCCTTGTTTCGATGTGCATCACCCTCGCTCCGTCCTCATGTGTTTGCTCCTTCTCTCTGTTTCTCTCTCTCCGACGCGAGCGTTCTAGCGCTCGCTTTACCATCATACTCCCTCCTCCAAACACTGTTTCCCTCCCACTTCTACATGCGTCGATGTGCCATCGCCCCCCCCAAACGCCTCCATCAGAAAGGTTGCATGTGACAGGCCATGCATAAATTATGCATTCATGCATAAATAGATGCACACGTCATTTATCACATAAAAAAAACAGGAAATTGATTTAAAAAATTGTTTCCACTATGGCAAGATTCAGTAGCGTGATCACGCCAAACATGAGTCCGCCTGTGATTTCACAGCTGGGTGTGTGTGTGTTTCACTGCATGGTGCTGTAAGATCTTAAGCATGCGTGGGTGTGTGTGTGTGTGTGGGTGTGATCGGTCCTCTGATTCAAGTCTGGCCTGGAAAAAAGGCTGCTTATTGTGAAGCCGTTCCCTTGAGAGCAAGTCGTCTGCGTGTGTGCACGCCCACGGTAACACACATGCGCACTTGCGTCCAGCCTGTCCTGCACACATCGCACAAGTGCTTATCCTCTTTATTCCGACACATCTCCAGGTATTCAATCTTCCATCGTCCTTTCTGTTGCAAATTGACCTGCCCCATCAAGCCCTGCCTCCAAGTACGAGTACATTTTTAGCTAATTTTCATGGGTGAACTATTCCTTTAACTGCCTTTGTGAAATTTATGAAACTAATTTTAAAAATGATCACTGATATATGCAGGCCAGGTACTTTTTGAACTATCATTAACAATTCACTACAATCTCTCAATTCAAATTCAATTCGTAAAATTGATTTAACTAACCGTTGATGATTTCTCTGACCTCAAGTGTATTCACTAATATTTTCCCTGCTCAGAAATATAATTTCACAGTTGCGCAGCAACAAGAAAGCATTAAAAAAAAAGTCTGTGAGTTTAAGAGTGGATCTGTGCGGGTCTGATTTTATAACCCAGAGAGTGTCTGGAGGTTGTTGCTTATAGAGGAGAGATGCCGCCTAATACCTTGTAATCAATCAATCCATTTCACTTTACTGGGCACATAATGGCTTTATCTGAATCCCATAAAGCAGGGCTGCTTGCTGAATGAAAAGCAAACAAAGTGACCAACGCATTAAACGTGGATGACTCTTATTGTGATTGCTTCTTAACTCTTGGACCAGTTTCAAATTCTGTAATTGTGCGATCTGAGGTAGTTTCACGACCCCTGCCATTTCCGCTCCTCCTTCTCTAGTGCAATACTAATACCCTCTGAGCTTAACCAGTTTGTTATTTATTCAGAGGTTCAGGCAAAATAGCTGAAATATGGTGACTACCCCTGATTATATTTTAGATATTTTGAAAATTGAGAAACCAACAGCTCCCTCCATAACAGAGGTCAGCGAGAAAACCGGTGACAGGTCAGCATGAAGCATGTCAGACACAGAGGAGGCTAATAAGAAGGTTTAGCAGGGGAAGATTATGATGCACTGCATGCACATAAGGGCACGAGGAGAGCAAGGCGTTTTTACTGGACCCCCCCTTCCTCTGCCAGACTGATAGGAACAGATTCTGACGGTCAAGACCATCTGTCAGTGATGCAGTCTGACACGCAGAGGAATGAAAGACAGTCTCCCAGGAGCCACCGCAACAGCATGTGAGCCTCTGTGCGATAGCAAACACAAAACCATTTTCAAGCAAGACTTTTGTGCAGTTCCAAAAACTTGTCTGACCCCTATGATATATGGTTAATATGGATATGGATAATATAGGTAGGCTTGCTAGGTATGGCAAACACTATAAGCGAAGCCTGTTACAACAGTTAGGCGACTTCTGAGATGCATTTTACAGGAAGAACATCTGTACGACCTCTACGAACCAACTTGGTGGATATGTGTATTATAAACATACATCATTTAATACTAAAGAGTTAAAAAAAAAAATGCAGCGTAATTAAAAATGTATTTAGCACAATAATGTCTTTTGTTAAGTTTTGACAGTAAATCCAAAATGGTGAACGAAGAACAAGAGATGCTGAAATACACTTCCTTCACTCCTATATTAAATCCACACCACCAGTGATAACCTACTAGTTAAAAATAATTAAAAAGTTATTCTAACGAATAATTTCCTCCACGTCATAACAATTCTTAAAGAACTGAAACTATTATATAAAACTATTATAAAATTATAATTTGATTAGTAAAAATCAAATGTAGTATGATGGACAAAGAAAATTTAACTCGATACTAAACAATAATTTGAATTCAATCGTCTTTCTGGCACTGTAGAGCGTTTCAAATAGTTCTCCTGGCAGTTACAAAATGGCCTTAGAATACAATTCACTGCTCGCTAGGTATAACACAGCTTATTGTGTGTACATTAGAACAGTCTTAAACTGACACGGCCTGCAATTGGAGGTGGCAGGGCATGAGGTGATGTTAAAATGCCCTGTGCATACTCGCACACACATAGATTCAGCTCTGATGGCTATTCTACTACTTCCCCTTCATTGCTTGTGTGGAATCAGTAGATCCACACAAACATGCCAATCAAAATCATTCAAGGGTAACACGTAATGAAAGAATAAGATGCAGAGTGGACTTGAAAACACCTGTCTGTCCTCAGTGCCTGCTGGCATTTGTTCCAGAATGTGATGCGGCTGCATGTTGTGTGAGAGACAGACCCCTCCGCTTTATCATTTTAACAGGAATCCCCAACGCAAAGTGCAGCAGAGCATCGTCATGGAAACAAGGTGTGAAATCGTGTGATTGGTGGGTTCTATGCTTCACCCCTTCAGCAAGCCAAAGGGTGAGCAGTTAGGAAGAAGACGCTCCTCACAACCATTATCTAAAAACCTCTTGATTTAATACAGAGCCAGGTCACAATATCTTCTGGACCAATGATGACTGGAGTATTTGTCTCCAACAATTCGAGAAATCTAAAAATTTGATAGGTAAAACTTGCTGGATCGCTTCCTTCCGAACATTAAATCAAGATGCTTTAGTACACATCACTAATCATGGTTGTTTACCTTTCCCCAGCTGTATTTGTTTAGCCAGAAAATGATACTAGATAGCGATGCCGTTTTATCCTTAAACAACCAGCTCAGATTCATTCCCCCTGCTGGTTTAAGGGCCGTTCACACCAAGTGTAATTATACTACTAATGTTTGATAATCTTTCAAATTAATTGACAATAGGAATGTCCACACCACACAACAATCACAACAACAACATTGTTGAGATATCACCATTTTTAATGAATGCTAAAAACATTGATAGCTAAGTAGTGGTCGACAGATACATTGCCAAGGCCGATATATCGGCCGATATTTTTTTCAAATATCGGCACTGGCAGATTTTTCTGTTTGGCCGATATGTTCAAGACGGGACTTTATTAAAAGTACAACGAGAAATGACTGATTTATTAATTATTGAAATTAATTTTAAATCATGCAGCACTTTATGCATTTGCCCACTGTCATATTCAAGTAATTTTCACTGTGTGCTGTATAAAATATGAGTTACTTTGGCTTTATTTGAAAAATATTCTTCACAAACTACCCAGAATGCCCTGTTGGTCACAGTATTTACTTCCTTTAAATGATAATTTTATGTAATATGTATTAAATATTTCTTTATTTGTGGAAAAAAGTACTTCAACTTAAAGTATAAGTGGTGTTTTATTTGACACATTTATATTTAAATCCATTTTCAAATTATTTCTAATTTCTTAAATATTAGTTAAAATAAAAGTTTAATCCCCCAAAGTGAACAGAAATTCACTTTGTCCAGTGACAAACTTGAAATTACAACTAAGGACAAGACAAAAGCTATTTCTCCCAAAAAAGTCCACAAAAAGTAATTTGTTAGCATTCTCCGCCATCTAAATGATAGTCAGTGAGAAAAACAACCCAACAAATGTTTGTTTCGCTCTTGGAGCGAATTGTTTTACGTTTTAACATTTGTTTTGTGTTTTTATTTCCCTCTTGGTGGGAATAAGCCTTAAAAGACTTTGAAAATTAAATTTGGATGCTTGGAGTAGCAGGTAATGAGACCAGACCAGCCGATGCCTGAGTAGAAGCCAGTTACATATTTGCTGGGGAAATCGAGATGTGTGCTGTCATCGCTGATAGATGACTCACAAAGGGAACGGATCAGATAGTAGTATGCAAGTTTTCATATAATCACACAATCCATAGCCAGAGCATCCTTTACTCTCTTTCTCAAAGCAGCAGATTCTGATAAACACCAGCAGGAGGAATTGCAACGATGCTAGAAATGGCCTTGTACATGTTGCAGCACTAGCCATTCTACCCTGACAAAAACACAAACATACACACTTCAAAGAGACAGAATGGACCTTTGGGTCACTGACTCAAAGCCATGATGTATTCAGCTCGCAAACACGTTGTGTTGAACTGATTAACCCCGGGCATAACAGATGCATAAATCACATTTATACTGAGCATTTGCAAACGTGACATTTAGACCTCAACAGCTGAGAAACATCTAAAGGGAAAAACTGACAGCGGTCAAGCCTCAAGAGAGAAAAAAATTCAAAAACGGCAGCCCAACATTGGAAACCACAGGTTCGGTTTTATGCTCCGTGAAGCATCGCATAAGATCATAATTAATGCTTGGTTTTTGAAGGTTTTCTGAGTTCAGTTCAGTTTTCTGGCAACTAATGATGGTAAAATGATATAAAGCTTTTAGACCACCAACCTAACCTGCTGGTGCAGACGCACAAAAATGGACACAAGCTATAGCGAAGCTCAAGTGAAGTCAAACCATCTATAGGATCTAGAGATCTATACACAGGTCAATTATCCAGAGAACCAGCAGAGCCACAGTGCATTTCTCAAAACGAGAAATGTCTTTTAATAGGCCAAACATGCTGTAGTTTCAGCTTGCCATTATTTGTGTGTATACTGTATGTATGTGTTTGAAGCAACATAAATCATGCTTCTATCCATTAGCTTTTTCTTTGGACTCACACTAATTGGTAGGTCAGTGATGGGTGACTGTTGATGAAAAGGAATGGTGTGCGTATATATGTGTGTTTGTGTGTGGTGGGATTTGCTGCATGACATGAAGGCCGGCAATTAAAGGTAAGATGTGAGCACAGAGAATACGTAAAATATCCCATACACATTTTAGAGACATTAGAATGTCTCTGGTGTGAACTTGGATTACTTCAATTACAATTAAAGAGGTTTTAACATACATTTTGAGGCCCACATATGATATTAGTAAATGTATTTTGCACCAAAACAGTCATGTTTTGTTCTCTAGTTATACTTAATATAATGCATTAGAATAGTGTAAGCCACATAGATATAAAACAGACCATTTCTGTCCTGCTTTCTTATTCTGTGTAATGTGTACATTACACAATTAGTTATGTTCAGTAGGCCGTCAAATCCTTAATTTAGCTTTACTGAAATAGCAAAGCGGCAGCTATATTGATGAGCCATAAAAGATATAAGCACTGCACACACTTTTGTTTACATGCTGGTAACTGTCCTAAATGACAAATGGGGATGTTTTAATACAACAAGCCCTGGCCTTGCAATTGGCATGCGGCAATTTCCTGGCCCTGTTAAAAGCACTTACACAAGACAGATAAAAGCGCTTTCAATTCATCAAATTAATAATCCGAGTGCCAGGCTCTGACTGAATGCTTTGAGAACAGGGAAAACAGGATTTTAAAGTTCTGAAAGACCTGGGGATTTGTGTGCGCAAAACTCTTGGAATAATTCTCACCAACTGCAACTTTCTATGAGAAGTAACTTATTTCTTTAACAGTCAAATGCTGGTATGCAGTGTTTTCTCTCCTTTCACACACACACACAC
>JAUYWG010000045.1:14279901-14296472 GCA_034779775.1 Enteromius afrohamiltoni
ATGAATATATTTATTTTTATTTATATTAAATGTATGCATGTATATATAGCAATAGATATATTCAACACGTTTCTAAATAAATGAATATGCAGTACAAAAACTAAAATAAAATTATTTGACCCTAATACCAGTAAACAAGGCCTCATGTATCTCCTTTTTTCCATTTCTTTCTCCACACATTCCATTTAAATAGACTCTGATAACCCAAGAGCATGTTTATTAGACACCATGATCGATCATAACATCATCCACGCACACAACACTCAGATGTGAAGTGCATTTGCCCCTCGCGTTGTACCCGTAATCAATATCCCAGCTGTCATAAATCCTGTCGTATCAACACAACCATGTTTGTTTGCACTTGGACACCGGGGACTTCTACAGCTATTTGTGATGCTGAAGGTTAAGACAGTGGCCTGGCAGTCACCGCATGTTTCACGCGCTCGTCCTGCTGCATGCTGTATCTCCCCATCACTTGATGGAGCTGATGAATAGCTGTTATAAATAGCACCCCACGATGGGAGATGCTCTTTGGCAGCCATCTTAGTGACACTGGTGATAAATCAAAGATGTGATGATAACTCTGTTTTCTCGACAACCTCACAATGTAATTTTCTCTTTGGTTTACAGGCCCTCTCGGTAGCGACTAATGTTCAACACAAGTCCCAAAATGGATGCTGTGCATAATAATTCTTGGTTTCTCAAAAAACAGAAAACAATATACTTAAAATAAAAAATAAAAAATGGGGTCATAAGATTGTTTTAAAAAAGAAATACTTTAGCAAGGATGCATTCAATTTGATCAAAAAAAGACAGTAAATATATATATAATTTTTGCAAAATATTATTCCACAAATAAATGCTATTTTGAATCCTGAAAATTGTATTAAAGATTTAATATTAATATTTAATATTGTTCTGCAACAATATTAAGCGGCACAAATGTTTTCAACATTGATAATAATAAGAAAAGCTTCTTCAGCAGCAAAGGAGCACATTAGTATTATTTCTGGAGGATCGTGTGATAGTGAAGTCTGGAGGAATGTTGCTCAAATATTCCGCTTTGCATAACAGGAATTAGTGACATTTTTAAAAATTCCAGAAATAGAAAACAGATTAAATATTTCACAATATTACAGCTTTTACTTTTGATCGAATGCAGTCTTAGTGAATGTAGAGGCTAAAAATACTGGTGTACTGTATATGCTAATGCTGCCATTGATCTAATAATTGTAATGTTGGAAATTTTAAAATATCTTAATATATACACCCTCAAACTGATCTATATTTCTTGTAAAAAAACAATACTACATTACAGCCCCTTGTCTTCCACAGACTATTGGTCAAGCCAGAGGTTAACAGGCAAAAGAGAAATGTTTCGAAAGCAAAGCAGAGATGTGAATATAATTTTTGCAGAAGACAACCAACAAACGTTTTACTTAAAGTTTTTGAATCTCAAGACGCATTACTCATCGCCTTTATGTTCTGACTCAATGACAGTATCAGTGGTGTATTTTTCACCTTCACCTTACTGACTGAATCATGCAATAATGCACCCTAGTCCTGCTCCCGTGAATAGAAACAAAGCACTTATGTACATTTATAGTATCCACTTTACATAACATGCACAAATGTGAACCAATGCCACAACTGCAAGTAGAATGATATATCCACAAATATATAAATAGAATGACGTGATTATATATTTTCTTGTTGCTAGGGACAACCCTTGAAGGATACAATTTGCTGGGATCACACCATTTCATATCACACAGTATGCCACACAGTGAAAATCATGTGCAAAACAACAGCCTCAGAAATGAAGAGGGTGCAGGTAAACACCTGTATGAACTTTTATATCAGGCACAGGCCTACGATAGGTTTGCGATTTGCTAAATAGCTTTTATTGTTAGGTATCATATCAACTTTGAGTTAGTGATGTTATATGTTATGTATGGTTGGTGAAGAATTAACTTTCTGTTTGTGGCACATTAGTTTATGTGAGGGGGGACACTTTTCAAGATGGGTGGTGACCATGGTGGCCATTTTATTGTGTATATTTTGGTTTATCCATATAAATGGCCCACCCTGTATATGTATACACACACACTTTCATGACTTTTCTGCAAATTTTAGTAATTTGTGAAAACTAGATAAGGACTTTTAATTCGGAAAATGAAAGTTTGCTACCTAATTCTTTATTAGTTACAAATATATTTGAAAAATAAATATCTACAGTTGTAGAATTCAAAATACATTTTCTTCAGTATTCTTGAATGAATAGAAAGTTTAAAAGAACACATCCTGAAGACTTTTAAACTGTCTATGATTTTCATGATTTTATAGCCTATTCATTTCCATGACTTAAACACAATGTTAAATTGCTTGATTTTTACAGCTTTCAGTTCCGAATGGCCATAATTATCCCTGGGTGTGCATGTGACATATGCACGCTGTGTTTTATGCTAGAGAATAGCGTACGCTTCTCTTTATACGCATTTGTTTTTTTAAGTCAACATAATCAGTTTTGAGTCTGCTGTTAATATACATATGGATAGAAAACTGAAAGCTCACTGGGTGCTCAAGTGCTAAATGGACCAAAGGTGAGGAGCAATGACAACAAGCATCACAATCTGCAGCTGTTCGATCCCGGCCTACACACACTCATCAGTTATGGGTCAGCGACTGCAAACAGAAGGGGTTACTGTCACCAAATGGCATGATCCAGGGCCCAAAAGAGAAACAATTACCTAATGGGGGTTTACAACCCTCTGCTAAATGATAACCCCCTCACTGGCAAACATGCGTCACAGGCTGTAGCAGCTACCACACTGGCTGCTCGCTGTATTTCCAAGCGGTGAAGTGTATGTGTATGTGCGGCTGGAGACATTCTCTCTCCGGAAAAGAACAGTGGTGCTTCACAATGAATCAGCATCAGGAGTTCCCACAGTGCAGCCTGGGAACATGCAACACGTCCAATACATACGCACTCTCACACACGTGCAAATATAACTACAAACTATATGGAGAGTCCTTTTTCATCTCATAGTAAAAAGCTATTATTGTAAATTTATATGGAAGCTTGTTTCCACCAAAGGATAAAAATCTAAATAATCAAGTAATTATGACTGTATCTCATAACTCAGACAATTTGAGATAGTATATCTCACAATTCTGACTCATAATTCTTAATAGTAAGAATTTATTTTTTCTCAGAATTGCAAGATGTTTATACATATTACATTTAGATAAATATTACACTTACATAAAGCTAGAGTTACTTAAAGCAGCCCGTTTAATTCTAATGGTGCGTCCACACCGCAGATTTGTGTTTTAAACAACTACATTCTCGCCTGAAATACTCTTAAAACTGCATTTCATGGCACAATAACAGCAATATTTTGAATGTTTTGCTGTTTTCCCCTTCACCAATGCAAAGACTGGAGTCGCCTGGCAGAAGCCCCTCTCAGCCGCGAATTCGCATCTGATCTATAAATCTAAATCTATAAATATAGATTTATTCGTGCAATTCGCGCGTAGTTAGACGTGTGAACATTTTGAGTTTACTCGCTAAACATTCTAAAAATATTGCTGTTATTGTGCCATGAAATGCAGTTTTAAGAGTATTTCTAGTATTTCGAGAATGTAGTTGTTTAAAACACAAATCTTAAAACACAAAAAGAGAGCGCCTATTGAAAAGTGTGCTTCGCCGATTTCGGAGCCGTGAGCTCCACGTGAACACCGGGTGTTCAGTGCTCATGTATCCGCCGAGGGCAGCCTCACCCCGGCTAGTAATTCTGACACTTGCCACTGCTGTAGTGGTTAAACAGAGGTAAAATTTGTTTTGGGTATATCTCATAGGCTGTATCATACAGCGACGATGATTTTGTCTTCCATAGTTTCGGAATTCTGCCTCCGCTTGCTAGTAATCACGTCACTACTAGAGCAAGCTCCTGATTGATTAACCCAGCGCGAATTTTCGCCAAAGTTGAGCACCACTTAATTCACGCGATTCGCGCCGCAGGATGTCTAATCGCGTTTTTGCATTGACTTAACATGTAAATCNNNNTTGAGCACCACTTAATTCACGCGATTCGCGCCGCAGGATGTCTAATCGCGTTTTTGCATTGACTTAACATGTAAATCACTCGCGCTTGACGCTTCATTCGCGTCCGGTGTGAACGCACCTTAAAGGTCACAGAGAGGGTGTAAAATGGTTTTGTAAAATAAAACTCTTGGGCTAACATTTTAAGTGCACTTCAGTGAAAATACAATGCGTCAAAGGTGTGATAAAGATTTTGCTGTGGTATGATAAAAGCATGATAAAGGCAGTCTCTTCTTGGCCATGGTGTAGTCAAGGTCTGGCAGGTCTGGCTGAGATGTTGACATGCAGTCTGATTCTGGATCAGTCTGTCAGGCAGTAATCCCCTTTAGACTACATTGCTTAAACCTGTCTTGACTCGGCTTATGACTGATTCTGGATCTGTCTGTCATGTTGAATGGCATTTCTTCCTCGCACTTGTGAGCTAGCATCACTCTGTCCTCTCTATATCTGGATAAACACTGCTTCCTGCATGGGGATTTAAAGGACAGGTACCTACCCGCAAGCAAAAAATCATATTCATTTTAATATGTGAATCAGAATAATTCACACATTTCCCTTTAGGGAGTAGTTTAATCACAAATGTTACATTTTATAAACTTATGAATGTACCTATATTCAAATTCTGGCTGATATGGAAAAAAAAAATTAGTTAAGCCAATAGTTTTAATTGCTACGAAGGGAACTTAGGCATAGGAGCATAATAAATGTACAGTATGAATGTACAGTTCAAGATAGTGACCAGTATTACTCAAATATTAGTGTTGCGTGTTAGGGGCAGTCGTGGCCTAATAAATAGGGAGTTGGATTTGTAACACAAATGTAATGTGTTCGAGTCCCAGGTCCAGCAAGGATTGTATGTGGGGTGAGTGAATAACTCACGACTGAGGTGAGACCGTTGAGAAGGCACCGTTCCCCCAACTGGTCCCCGCGCGCCGCAGCATTGGCTGCCCACTGCTCCGGGTGTGTGTTCACAGTGTGTGTGTGTTCACTTGGATGGGTTAAATGCAGAGCACAAATTCCTAGTATGGTTCATCATCATACCTGGCCACAAGTCACTTCATGTCACTAGATGATGATAAAGGTCACATAAATGCAAAATGCCACAGCATGCCAATTGATATACATCACATATTAACTGATAAACTAATAATAATCTCTAATATATGCAGATATTCCATATGGTCCTTATATATCATGCATTCCCAGTTACAGTGGATTGGGACTGAATCATTTAAGCTACAACAACCATGATGTGTGACAAACTGACCAAAATCCATCACAAGAGTGAGCTGAACAGGTTCAGGCTGTCTATTGTACGAATCATTCATATTTTGTTTAAGCAAAATTGTTTAAATTCTTCACTAAACGCACCAAAATGAGTCATTGACCATCTTGTTTGGACTGTCATGACATTAGACGACTAATATTGTGCATAATTGTGCTTTTGAATCATAAAAGATTTGCTTTTGAACAAACACATCTCAAGTATTCCATGGAAGAACTGAAGTCATATGGATTTGGAACGACATAAGGGTGAATTTGGGGGTGATTTAATCCTTTAAGTGAACATGTAGTTAAGGACAAGGACAGAATCTCAGAGCTGTGAACGGAATTGGAATGAGTGCAGTGATTTGGCAGCAAAAACAGAGGCACATTCATTCTTAATGAAGACCGGTCCCTATTTTAAGGCATTTCTCATCAGGAGTCTCAAATGACACAAAGTTTCAAGATTTCTATTCCCCAAACGGAATAAATAAATATAGAAAGAATTCATTCCAGGATGTAGTAGATTGCAATAAAAGGTAATATTACAATTCCATGCCAGGTCTATCTTCTTAGGGGTTTTTTTTCCACAAAATGGAGCCTGATCTCTCTACACATCTTATGCATATGACAAATACATGCAGCAGGTAAAAAAATAGCTGCACTGTGAAGTACCAAGCCAGCAAGAAACCTGAAAGCACCAAAGGCAGACATATTTAACATCACGCGTTCTAAAATACATCAGGAAAACAACAATGTCATGTGCACATCCAGCACACAAACAAGCTCTAAAAATAGCCATGTCTGATAAATCAGGGGTTTTATTAGGGGCTGAGGTTCGAGGAGCACTGCAGTATAAAGTGTTCCTGAAGCCACTAGTTCAGGTTTCTGATATGACCTACATTTGACACATCACAGGACTTCACACAAGTTTGGCACAACATGAAGGTGAGTAATAAAGCATTGTTTGGCAAGACAACTGAAAATTCACAAGTACAATCTCATTTGTTATTCTGAAGTCAGGAGAAGACCCTGCAGAGTTCTGCTCCATCAAGCTTTAAATTCCTCTGAACACCTCCTAAGTATCAAGCCTCATTGCCTAGGAAAGACACTTTCAGCTTTGTTGTCACCAAACAAACCGCAAAACACATTATCCTTTTGATTTTATTTCTATTTCTTTCTTTCTTTTCAATTTTCAGAAGGTCATTCTAATATTTTCTGTAGGGTTGCCACTCATAAGCATTTTGCACTATTTATAATACTAATTATAATGAAATCAATTTCATAAGTAATATTAGAGACACTCATTTACGTGTGACTGCATTTTGGATTTACATTTTTATGTGAAGCATACCTTTAAAGTGAAAGACAAATATGTGCTTCTAAAGGTATATGTCTATTGTTTTATTAAATATTGGATAGTCTGTTAAGAAAACAGTATCAGATAATCAATCAATAATACAGTATCAGAGATTGGTAGAAATAATTATATTTTTAGACATTATTATATATATTAATGAACAGATTATAATTGATGTTAGATCTGTTTATTAATTTATCATTTATGTTAACCATAAATATATCATACAAAATAATTATATTCATCATATGCAGTTTGTAATTTGAAAAGTTTGAAAATTGACTAAATTATTCAGATTAAATGGGACAAATAATTACATAAAAATGTAGTCCTAATTTAAGCCAATAAATAAAACAATAGATAAATGATAAAAATGTATCCCATGCAGAACTGTGAAAAACCAATAGCAGACTAATAATAATTAATAATTATAAATAATCTAATTTTGGCTTTTATATCCACAGTGCTCCTTTCAGTTTCTCTTTTTGAATATATAAATGTGTGTGTGTGTATATATATATATATATATATATATATATTCAGGTTATAATACATACACAACTGAATATATAGGAGTAAATCTGAATATATAAATATGTGTGTGTGTGTGTTTGTTTATACAGTGTGTGTATATATATATATATATATATATACACACACACACACACACATATTTATATTTTCAGGTTTATAATACATACCCTAACTGAATATATAGGAGTAAATCTGAATATATAAATGTGTGTGTGTGTGTGTGCGTGTTTATACAGTATATACATATATACACACATATTTATATATTCAGATTTATAATACATACACTACATACACTAACTGAATATATAGGAGTAAATCTGAATATATAAATGTAATATGTTTATACACTCTTCTTTCTTTTTCTCATCCACTCTCACTCACTGTCCTGCACCAGACACTTTGTGTAGCATTGGACTGCTAACTACCTCATAAGACTCTTGTCTGTTACAAGGCTGAACTCTATCACTTTATCATACATATAAGCTCCATTTGCACTATTTGTCTACATTTGCACTACTCTGTCTGGTTTGCACTCTCTGTTATGTGCCCTTACTTCTATATTGTATAGCTTTTATGCTATATGTATAATTGTATTTATTTACATTTTTACTTGCATTTTTAAAACTCTTTTTGTATTTAATGTTTATCTGCTATCCAGCAAAGGTTTGAGGGTAGTTTCAATTCTCTGTATGTCCTGTACATGTGGCAGAATTGACAAATAAAGCTGACTTTGACTTGCATTAACAAAACACAAATCATTGTTCACAGAGATACAGTGGAACAATGCTAACTGACTGATGATGAACGCCATAAAATAAACACACATAAATTAAAAAGCAGGCAGCTTTGAATCATAAAGCTGAATGTCAGCTTTTTCATCAGGGTTTTGACTGCAAAACTCTGGTTTCTGAGCAACCTAAAGACTGGAATTATTTGTGTATGTGCATACTAATCACTTAATGAGAGGGGGAAAAAACTCACAGATGCAAAGTGGACAAAAATAGTAAGCCTGTATGATCCACCAGTGTCTGATGACTCTTCTACATAATAAGTTTGAAAATTAGCATGCATCCATATTCAAATCCTTAAAGGTCAAGCAAAGGTGTGCAGCACAGCGAAACTAGCATCCTTTCCCTTCCCAATCCAGACACAAAGAAGTTTCGTAGCTTCTTTGTTTTCTTTCATAGTAGGTCAGCTTCACCTCTCCCAGCCACAACACAAGTTACCTGGCATTGTGAAATCGGACATACAACATATTGTCCGGTTATGAAGCGGATCGAGGCGTTTAACGGGAGGTATTGCATTCCTGGAGAGCAATACTGCAGTAACTGGAGAGGCAATCAATCAGATGCAACGTTTTAAGTGACTCTGAGCCTCACCGCCTTGATTCAGTTAGCGGTGTAGCGTAGGCTGTTGTTAACGCGTTTGGAAACGACTCATTATCATCATCATTCTAATAATAGTCAAGACTTTTACTATACCAGCATTCGGATGTTTGCGCATTTCCAAAGTTATGAAGGGCCTGTCGATTTTGGCTAGAAATAAAAGCATTATTACAATGTTTTTTACAACAAAAACCGAGTTAGTTTGAGATGCTAAATCTTCAGCGCTCTTCTCACAGAAGCAATTTCATGCGTTTTTCAATGCCCTCCCAGTTAAATACATAAAAACTAATTGAAAAAAGCTCTCCAACACTGGGATGTGTTTGTTTTGAGCTGAAGCTGTTATCTGCATGGCTTGATTAAATTTTTCATGAGCCTGACCCAGTGAGTAATACAGTCTGCTCTCTCTCGTTCTTTTCCTACTTCCTTCTTTTTCCTTTTTTCTTGCATGTGCTTGTCTCTCTAATCTATAAATAAAAGGCACTGACATGACTAAAAATGATGAAATAAATCAAATGAGTGGCAAAGCTTTAAACTCGCAAGAGCATGCTTGCTTAGAGACCATCTCAATCATTATGCATATAATTTATTAGCATACTAACAAAAGTTGGTGTTTTAAGCAGATGTACAAATTAAACATTTACTACAAAATTTGAAACAACAGTTTTAAGAAAAATTATCCAATTAAATAAGAATGTCCCTCATCATTTATCACTACTGAGTACCTGGGAGCACTTTTTAGTGAGACACGAAACACGTACCAATAAGTACATATCACTAAAGTTTCCAAAAAACACTAGTGGCAGTAAAACTTAGACGCCTTTTATTCAGTTTCAAATAATGAAGCATAATTGTCGCACAACTACTTATAATATCATGTTATGACTTCAAAACAATGTTAATATGCTGTGATATTTGAAAACTGATGCTTTTGAACCTTTAGCTTTGCACATATCAAGCTTCATATCTGTGGGTTTTCATAGACAGTAGGTTTGTTCTTCGTACAGAGAGGTACTTAAGAGCTGAGCAGCTTCAGTTTGAATCCCTGTGTAACTATGGTTCAACAAAACAGTTCAAATCTGCATATAAGGAAGCTGAAACGCCATGGTTTTATACCAGTTTTGCATCTGTTAAACCTATCAGGTAGGTTTAGGTTTGATTTGGTGTAGGGTAACATGATTGAGCACTGACTTTTAACAGCCCATGGATATTTGAATTCTGAACTGCAGCAATATGTACCTATATCAACACATAGCAATAAAAATGTTTAGCTCCACTCAGTGGACATTTCTCTTGGAACCTGAGACCAGGTTGATTTATCACCTACATTTGATACAATAAGCAACTCATCAATTCGTTTACAGATGTGAAAATAAACAAAACTAAAAGATAATGGCTTTTTAAAAGTGGGTAGTGCCCTTTGACACCCCAAGTTTTTGTTTCAAAAGAAAATGTAAAAATATATATATTTTATTGACCGCTAAAGTTATTAAACCATCTGTTGCTTATCCTGACAGACATGGACTAGAGCACTAAAAACAAAGCACCTATATTTTGTCAGAAGCATTAATCAAAAGGCAAAGCACCAATAAATGGCATGTCCAGGCTGGAGGCGACGTCAGTAGAGTTCAAAGGGATATAAGATATTGACAGTCTTGTCACAGCAGAGGCGTTTGAAAGCCTCTACTTTCTCTTCTGTGTGACTGATGCCCAAAAACTGTTGACAGATCACTACAGATTTATCAAAACACACAGAATGGCACTATAGCTTGCACTGGTAATGCTAATAACACTGCATATGTTATACATACACCAATGAATATTGGTTAATAAGCACATCTGCACAAGCAAATAAAACTAAAGCTTTGACTTTCCAAGTAATAATTACTATTAACATTGCATTACACGGTAAAGCAGTGTTCTACGTGAACCAGAGTGCAAAAACAACTATAGATGCAACATACTGTAGGCTTTAAGTAAAAGGCAGCAATATTATGATGAGGCACTACTGTTCAGTGCATGCCATCTCTCTACAAATAAAAGCTGGAGTATATTTAAAAACAAAATTCTAGTATGTTTTGCCAGTATGTTAGTACACAGTTTTGAGCCAGCATGAATTACACTAGGCAAAGCAGAGGGTTGAAGAGAGAGACATGAGAGAAGAAACTTGGCATCTCATGTCTGGAACCGGGAGACACTGGGAAAAAGAAAAACTCATGATCAGGAAAGGCTTGGGGACGTGCGCCCATGTTGATGTTGACAGCCAGCCCTTCCGGCTCAGTGGGAGAAAGAACCATCTGTCCTAGCAAAGGGTTAATCCACAACACATATCCCCGAATCTAGCATTTTCCACCCCACATATTCCCATTATCAAAATGGATTTGGTTTCTAAAAGCATACCCTCCCAAAAAGAGGGTATGCTTCAAAACAAAGCGTGGTTTCGGCATTCATAGTCTCTATCAAATCCAATGACGTCTATGCCAAAACAAGACAAGACATGCCAAATAATGCTTTGCCGAATATATTAATGAGCTGATTAGATACACCAAAACTGAGCTCTCAAGAGAAACGCCATGCAATACGAACACACACAGCAGGCCTATTCCTGTTTCAGATTCACTTGGCTTAAATCTTCATCAAATTATCTACATAAAACACCAGTCTGTCATCCAGTGAATGCAGCTATTTAACCTGTAAAGACCCTTCAAAACGGGCATCTTTTCTGAGCTTACATGAAAGGCTGAGAGAAAAGCGAGCATGAGAAACCCTTTCAGACACAGATACGGCTGGAGACAGCGGCTGCAGCGGAGAGACAGACATAGGGCTGGTGTGGACGGGAGGGGGGCTGGGAGAGAGAGACGCCTGCCACACTGCTCAACTCTAAACATAATGGCCTCCGACACGTCAAGTGACCACAGCTTAATTCAACCTCCACTCGCTCAAGCA
This sequence comes from Enteromius afrohamiltoni, assembly GCA_034779775.1. Classification (NCBI taxonomy): domain Eukaryota; kingdom Metazoa; phylum Chordata; class Actinopteri; order Cypriniformes; family Cyprinidae; genus Enteromius; species Enteromius afrohamiltoni. Next base: position 14,291,495 of record JAUYWG010000045.1, read on the forward strand.
GACGGGCACATACGTGCACGCTCCAGCGGCTAACGCGGCATCTCTGGTGCAGCATTTTGCCAACCCCAACGAATCGCATCCTCTCACATCCCTCAAGACGGTCACATACTCAGCTACATTCCCCGCGTTCCTGCTCCCTCCAGCTTTCTCTCACTCTTTTTGCATCCCTCATTCCCCACCCCCACCGCCAGACCCCGGAAGCCGAAGAGTCCAGGTGATATTTGGGGGTACAAAAAAAAATGGCTAAATTACCTCAGCGGAAAACCTCACAGCTGCTACCTCCAATGCATGCAATCCACTCCAGATCTTGTACAACAAGACGAAATCCAATGGAAAATAGCAGAAAATCCCAGAATCCTGCTCCGGTGAGCATCAGACGCTTGTATCTCAGCTAGCGCTGCCCAGTCTGTCGTCCCTCCTCCTCCTCTTCCTCTCGATCTCTTTCTCTGTAAAGCAGCCGTCCAGCCCAGCATTGAAGCTCAGCCAATGTGAGGGGCTCGCACAGCAAACACCATCTGAGCTAAACGTCTTCAGGCTCACACTCATCCACCTCCGCCCGCCCACCTCTCTCTCTCTCTCTCTTCACCACATCCCCCCTCCTTCTCCAACACACACTTGCAGACAGATACACACATGGCTCCCCCTGCAAACAAGATGTTTGCACACTCTCTCTCACTTGTACATACACACAAATACGACATGACTAAGGCAATCAAATGGTGGGCTAGGATGGAGATTAGAGGTTGAATGAGATTTCGCAGATGAAAATCAGGCTGGTCAGGCCAGCCATGTGCATGCATACAATACTATTGTTTAACTCCAACAGGCCACTGGGGTATACGGCAGGGGTGGGGGGAGTGGGCTTCTGTGTGTGACCACATTTTGGCCAGATTCTTTTGCCTTCTTTTATTAAGCTGCCACAAAAAGCAGACAAAGTACTGACCAAATAGTCTTGATTCTTTAGTCTAAAAGTGCTTAAAGAATTTAAAATCAAAACTGATATTATTGATCCTTTCTAAATAAGTGTTAGTGATGTTAATGTGAATGATTTATTGGATAAATGTATAGTAAAAATGCAATTAAAATGCAAATGTAAAATTCCCCAAAATCCAGGGCACTTAACATTTCCAAAACCATTTATAATGATTTAATTATGTCCTTGTGCACAGAGAAACAATCTAAACCATGCTCCTAGGAAAACCCAAAAGACAAAAATCAAGTCCCTACATATAATCTAATTCAGAACTATGTCTCATTATGGAAGTTAAAGGGGTTTCCTCTACGGAACACAAAATAAGATTTTTGACTTCACTATGAAAATTGTAAGGAACCAAAAAAACACTGGACCTCACTGATGTTTGTATGGGCAAAAATAAAAATTTCTTGATACTTTTTACATACCACAGTAGAAGGTTGTACACACTGCATTTAAATTTGCCAATCAGTTTACCTGTTAGTGCTTAATCCTGTTCTGTCCACACAATTCGGTAATTTCCTGGAGTGATAACAGCATTCTACTACCAAATTAACTCCTCAAAATGCATGTAGTGACAACTACATTTACAGAAATGTTGTATAGTGTGTACAGAACTGAACTTAACAACTGGTTGATGATGACGACGTCAAGGGACTTCCGCAAATGGATGTGTACTGCCAGGTTGCTTTATACCTCAGACATCGCAGGATGGCGGAGAGAGGTTTTGGCTTATCCTTAAGTTTTGAATCCATTCTGTCTCCCTCCACCTTAGCTGCTCCCACCAGCCCACGGGTCTAGGGGCAACCCAAACACTACGGTCGAGTGAGAGAAGGTTGTTTAGCAGCAGGGTTTTAAATAGAAATAGAATAGAAATACATAACAAAATACGTCCAGCCCAAAAACTCGCTAAACTGCGGGCTTCCATTGTTTCAGTAACTACAGCACATTGCTATGGTTTCGTCTGTGTCAATCACCACAGATGCGAGAGTCTTGTTCCGTTCACACATGGAACGATCATTTAGAGGATTCGCTATGCATTTAAATGCAGTTGTCACTCCAGAAAATACAGTGTGTAAGTGACAACAATGGCGACAGAATTTTCGTGAACTGTGAACTTTAAACATTTTGGTGGGTTTTGGGAATATTGGTCTCATCACCTAAAATCTGCATACTGTTTTCCATCTTTGATTTGAGTATAAAATGTGCTTGTGAACTTGAAATATTACATTTCATAGAAGATGATACTTCAGCAATAACAGTTTTATTTTGGGAGAACCGTCTCTTTAATTGTTTTTGTTGACATATTAATCTTGTCACTTTAGGATAAAATCCCCATGTTGTTCTGCATCTTTTAACATAAAGCCTAAAATGAATCTGGTTTTGAATAGCCGTTTGACCACTAATAGCCACTCAACGAAATTACTTCCCTCCTCCATCAAACAAGTCCCATAATTCTCAAGCAAATCTTTAAGTCTTCCTGTGTTGCCCTCAGAGTTAAATCATTGCAGTGGCAAAACGACAAACCCTCATATCCAGATGAAACCCTAAGGAAATAGGCCAGAGGTAATGACAGAATCACACTGTGTCGTGAAGCCTGTCTATGAGCTTCTATTTCTGGGTGGAGCTCAGCGGGAATCATCTTCTCAGCCCTGTGGAGCTGTGATTTGGATTTAAAGCTCACCTTTTACATAACATCACATTTTCAACCACTGTAGAAAAGCAGAATATCTTTGTTGTGTGAAAAATGGAGGAGAAGGAGTTAGTAGAGCTGCATCTTTATAGCTTTTCTGTGATGGGTACATGTGATGCCTAAATATGAAGGTTCTGTCACCCTAATGTTTTTTCCAAACCCTTTCTTTCTCCAGTAACCCATAAAAGATGATATTTTGAGAATTGAAAGTTACTCAAAGAAAGTAAGTCGTGAAGATGTGGTTTGACTTGAGGCTGAGTAAATGATAACAGAACATTACTTTTTGGTGAACTATCGCTTCGATTTAGAAGCGAACAGTCGGTGTGTTATGGAAGGAAAGTATGTGTAGATGCCATTCCATGTGAGTGAAAGACAATTGAACACTGGGCTGAAGATACTTTAGTTTTCCTAGAGTTATTCCAACCTTTAATTCTGAAGGACATCTTAAAAAAAAAAAAGGCCAACTGTCTGCAGATTCCCAATCCTGGTCTTTCTTGTTCTGACAGAGCTATGAATGGAGTACTATCTGAAGAGGCATTCTTCTCCTTTTGTTTCTCAAACCTCTTTTTAAATCCGCCCATCCAAAGTAGTGCCCCCTGGACAGGCCTGATGCTGGTCCACTCTCACGGTGATCAACACTTTCTGAGGGCGCGTTTGACTTGCAAATGAATTCACAAAATGCCTTTGAATTCAGAATGTCAAGTGCTGTGAGTGAATGGGCATTTCAGGCCAAGAACAGCAGAAGACTCGTCCGTGCCGAACAAGGTGTTAGCCAAAGAAAACGCGGAATGGGATTTGGATGCTGAACATTTAGTTGAATTTCTCAGTATGCCGCCCACATATGCTTCCTCAGTGATATCAAGCTTGAGCTGACATATCAAAATGGAGCCTGGAAACATAGGACGAACCCAAACAGAGAGGACCAGACCTTGGTTGGCAAAACCACATCCTGGATAAAACCATGTGACATAGCGCAAAAAGCACACCATCCAGACGTAGACTGTCGATGCTAAAACTCACCCGAATGTTTGTGCTCCCTGCAGGTATTATCTCTCTTCTGTCTGCTAATCGTAGCTGACTTGCGACTGAGGCGCTCTTCAGATCTACTGTCTCCAAGCCTGCGGTTGAAGCGTGTGCTTGTCGGCAGACAGAGTAGCACACAAGCTAAATGCTAATTAGCTAGCTCCCACAGACAAGGGTGGCTGCGAATGCTATGTTAACCCAATTAGCTAAAAAGAAGATGCAAATTTGCAGCTACGTTGGTTTTCTTGAGTATTCGACACACAAACACCTGGTTTTTGTGGAAATAACGAAAGCTACGAGTCACGGAATAAACAGGCACATTCTCTCAGATGCAGAGATCTACCTAGCAACAATGTTTGTGATGTCTAACATCACAAGACAGCATATGACTGGGCAGTAACCTGTCAGAGACAGCATATGAGGGATCCGTAGCATGTGCTGTGGTGCGTAGGGCAGTGAGAAATTGAATTTCACTGCACTGCTTCGATACTGGATGCTTTTGTTCAGGTGGCGAGTTGATCGTTGCTCATTACATCAAAACTGATGGCCCTTCAGTGCACCGTACTCCCTCTGCCACATCATCATTCCATCACACACACACATATACATGCGTACACACGCTCGCCAAGCAAAAGTGAGATCCGTGCCCCAAAGGGACTCTAGACAATAGCTTGAAAATAAATCATACTGATGAGAAAGTTCCTCAGTCAGGGGCCATCTGTCCCTGTGAACGAGATGCAACTGAAAGGTTTGATTTTTCGCTCTTTTTTGGGATTCTTTCCCCTGACTCAACCCCACTACAACCCGACCCCACCCCCACAACAACCCCACCCCCAATCCAACCCTTTAGCCTATATATGAGGCATCCACCGCTCGCACTAAGCCCCATACATCACCCACAAACCCTCTAATCCGTTGCCCGCATCTCAGGAGATCGAGACCGAAAGCATGCAGAAAAACAAGACGGACTTGCCTCGCCGCGGTGCAGCCTCCAGGTGGTAATCCTTTCTTTCTTTCTGGCGAGAAAACACAGCAGCAACCTGTCTTCAGCTGCAATCCTGCTGTCTGCTACCGAGCAGAAAAACAAATGGAGGGATGGAGGGAGCGAGAGAGCCGAAGAGGGGGTGTGGAGGGGGGTGTGGGGATGCAGGAAAGAGGAGGGGAGCAAGAGAGGGCAAGCAGGGGCTGGCTAACCACAGGGAGGCTTAAATAGACTGATAGATGAAGACGAGAACAGAGGGACTGAGAAGGAAATGTGAAAACACTGAGGGAGGGAGCGATGTTACAGT
>JAUYWG010000045.1:14296572-14312496 GCA_034779775.1 Enteromius afrohamiltoni
GACTGATAGATGAAGACGAGAACAGAGGGACTGAGAAGGAAATGTGAAAACACTGAGGGAGGGAGCGATGTTACAGTGGCATCTGTTATGTTGACGGTGTCTGCGATGTGAAAAGCTGGAGCGCGATATAAGAAGACGACGAGAATGAACAAAGGGCACAGCCTTTTGTTCCTCGCGATTACATCACAGGACAACACACCAGAGAACTCAAATGTACTCAGGGCCACAAAAACATTTCATATGCACTTGTCTCTAGCTGTGAGAGTTGAGGTTTGGAAGTTGTAATGGTAATTTTGCTTCCATCTGTCTTTCTCATGAAGACACATTTATTCATGTTTTATCACAATTACCAGCTGGACAGAAATGTTCAATTCTAGAAAATAATCATAATCATAACTTAGAAATAATTTGGCAGAATATACATTTTCTAATATATACAACTAAATAATAACAAAAGTTAAGTGTTATAAATAATAAGAATAATTATATAAAAAAATGAATATATATATATGCTAGCAATAATAAAAAACAATATCACTGGTCAGAAACTTCAAATATATACATAACATAAATAATATTAATACTAATAATACTAGTAACACTATTACTACTACTACGTATGTTTATCATATGTTTAATATTTTCACAAATAATAATTTGTGGAAAAAAATAACACTCTGCCAATTTGACAATTTTAGAAGCGCTAGCCAGGGCTGATGAACATAATGACAGCTGAATCTGCCTATGTATCTATAATTGTATTAGTGACATGCAGTCCTGTCTCAGGGTCACATGCCTTTGTTGTCACTCTTCTACAGCCGGTCATTATACCCCCAACACACACACACACACATTTATACACACAGTCCCAGCCACTGGCCACCTGGTGAGGCAACTAGCTGCTCCGGCTATCATTGCACAAAAGAGACAGCTGCACCCCTCCAAATTCCTCATGCATAAGCAGAAACTGACCATTACACATTCACACAGCCAGACTCACATTCTCAAGCTCTGATCAATCTTGACTCATTGCTGTCATGTTCCCCAGCATCACGTCATGTAAAATTACCAGGTAATTGACAGCAAGATACCAAATGCTCCATTAAACCAGATATTAAATGCACATACTTTCATCAAGACATGCTTGCATCTTGCTGGGACCATCCACTTGTAAAGAATGCAAACGCAAAAACAGTGATTGTAATTGTAAAACCATTGTGAATAATGGTTTAAACATTTGTAGAATAATGTTTGACCCATGCAAAATATTTAGACTGTTATAGTCATCTTAATATACGCTATTGTTTTGTTCCACTCAGCAGTCTGTGGTCTATAAGATCAAGTAATTATTTTATTGTTTGTTTGTTAATTATTTATGAATAAAATGCAACAAATTGCTCCTAAGTGACAGTAAATAAATAATATTAGGAAAATAAATATTATATAATAAAAAACAAACTTATCAAAATATATCATGGTTTCAAGAGAAATAATAAATGTTTCAGAATATTCAAATGACTTTTAAGGGTAATGAACTTATCGCTTTATATTATATTACAACATATTCATAATATGTTTTATATTTTTGTGGGTGTATATATATGATGGATACCCGACAAAAAGCCCGATGGAAAATGTGGAAAAACCATACAGTGTGCAATTGTCTTTAAACAGTTTTCCTATTAAAGTGGCTGACCAGATTCAAAGCCAAATTCACATTTTGTACATATCATGTAATGCAGATTAAGTATAGTGACCTAAAATCATCTTGTTTATCAAGTTAAGACAGATGCATTTTGACCCCAGATCAGCATTTACTGCTGTTATATGAACAGTCCCAAACGCCCAAAGTTGCTTTAGAAGTTGATTCTGGAGCATCTGGACACATCCCCCCGCTCTAGTTTCACAAGAGATGGCCTCCTTCGCATCTCATCTGTCCTCAATGTCCACGATCTAAATATCATGTCTTTAAAGCTGAAGCAAGCAATTTCAGTGAAAATAACTAATACAAACAAAACCCAAAGGCTCTCCCCATCTCCCTTTGTACAACCAAACCAATTCTGTTTGCTGCAAATGTTAGCAGAAATGACTCTCTTCATATTTAAATCAATGATTTTGGTCTTTCAAGTTGCACACATATGGATGACTTTGATTTCTGAGAGGCCGCGGCTATGTTTTTTTTATCCACAAAACAGTGAAGTCGTACAGGAAGAGAGATGAAGCCCACTACTATTGGTCCATCCCTCCTCCCATCTGTCCCTCCAGCTGTCTCATGTCTATCAGTCATTCTCAAACACACACACACACAGAGCCACTCACTTTCTGTCACATCAACAGGCTACAGCTATACAGCTCTATTAACTAGAGGAAGATGCAAAACCGACCATCCATACAGTTTAAAGCTGAGTTGGGGTTTCCTTTCAACTAGACAACATTGGGAGAGCTGCTACAAATATTATGATTTATCAAACTATTTTATGCACAAAGCAGAATGTCAGCAAAGCTGTAGCCAAAAAATCCAGAAAGCTGCCTTGCCGTTTCTTGCCTCATGGAAAGCTAGAGCTCTGCTTTGTTGCATGCTAATGTCAAACTCTTTATACTCAAATAAAACAGAAAAACAAAGCGTGTACAATTACAATCAATATTTCTCTCACTTTGTCTGTGATGTTTAATAATGTTTTTAGTAAAACTCTACAATAAAAGCTAAGATTTTTAAGATTAATTAGGTATGATGAACTAACAATGAACATACTATGAAGTCTTCTATTTGAATATATTTTAAAATGTCATTTAATTCTGTGATGGCAAAGCTTTTTAGAAGAAAAAGCACTAAAGTCTTTGCATAATCTAATCTTCATAAATCATTCTAATTCTCTGATTTTTGTTCAATAAGCACTTTCTATTTATTTCATACAGAAAACAGTTGTGCTGCTTTCATTTTTTTATTGAAACTATTATAAAACCTTTTTTCCTTTGGCATTATTTAATGAATAGAAAGTTTAAATAAAGAAGAAAGTAAAATAATATATGTCTTATAATATACTGTCACTTTTGATAAGTTTAATGCATACTTGCTGAACAAAAATATTTACTTCATGGTTATTTCATGTAAACATGATTTCTAGGTTTCATTATCACAGCTTAAAAGTGAACATTAAAAAGTAATGTTAAGTAATGTATGTGTTGTTTCGGGAAAAAGTAAGTATTTATGCCAGAATTAAAATTCTTAAATATTTCTTAACTTCGTTAAGTTGGATATTTAAGATATATCATAATAAGTGCCCCTATAAAGGATTTGGGAAAATTACCTTTTGTGCTTTGCAAATATCCTCTTAAGTTTTAAATCTGAAAGTGTACCGTATATGAAGTTAATGTTTGTCAAAAGAAAGACAAGTTGCTTTTAAAGCGAGTCCCAAGCCATTTCATGTTGACGTCAACATGAAACATTAGTATACTGCCCTCCCGCGCAACCTGGGAAAACTTGATTTTTCACGTTGGTCAAACAGAACAGATTTGATGGTATCTATGACACCTTAAAATGCTGTCTAGGTAGGCAGCTTCCTAGGTTTTGCAGCAGAGCTTTAGTCTCAAATCATTTCAGTGTAACAGGTAGCATGTGTAGCCTTTATACACACACAATTGTGTAAATCTACCAAGATACAACATCAGCGGTTTAAAATACATGAAAATCTTTGCCATTTTCTATGGACGGACATGCACAAGGGAAAATCTCTGGACTTCTAGAAACGTCGGTCTTATAGAATCGAAGCACGTCCACTCAACTGCACACACGTCCAATACTCTCTTCCTCTACACAGACACAAAAACACAGACTATTTCATCACACCTCTCCAAGAACACGGCTGCCACCTACTCAATCGTGAGTACTGACGGCGTCCTCCCTTCCACTGCCTCAGAACAAACAGTCCAGCCATCACTTTGAGGCACACACTGCTTCTGCACATGAACTTCAGCAAAAGAATAAAGAAGAGCAACACACAGCAGAGTACAGTATAGAGGAAAGCAGAAACAATAAGTGTACTCACAAGGCACAGCGTGGCGGTAGAGGTTGTCACGTATGGTTTGCTGAAGCTCGTAGTCAGCAGAGGATTTCGGAAACCTTTGGCTCAGGTAGTGTTTTAGGTCTTTATTCAGTTTATTTCCTGCAAAAGCAAAAGGAACATGTTATTGATTCTGAATCATGTACAGACTATCTGCAGTAGCGTAGTTTACTTCTGACTCACTGTTTATGGATAAAGCTTCCTGCTAATGGCGCTAACATGGGCTAATATAATTTTAGCTGGTACATATTTTGATCTGAAGCCGATTTGAGATGTTCCTAAATAAACAATACTTTAAAACATATTAAAACATTTTATAATATTTCACTATATTACAGTTTTTACTGCATTTTTTATCATATGAAAGCAGCCTTGGTGAGCATAAGAGACCTATGCTTAGACTGGTTTATAATTGTGGTGTAACCGTTTCTCAAATTGCAAATCAATGACAAATAAAACACATTTTCAAACATTAATTAAGGCACTTGGGTGTGAAAGCGTAATCCATGAGACATTAACACATAGTAGCACACCTCCATTCACACTCGTGGGGATACCTGGCTGCCACCTCAACCCAGTGCAAGCAATAGAGTGGGCCATGTGAAACATTTCCCACCCTCAGCTCCACCATCTGTTTAGAAGACACAGATCGCTTACCCAGCACCATTTCAAAGAGACGCCAATAGCCAAAAGCTGTTTATGTGTTAATGTGGTTCCGCTGGGTGCCCGCACCAATGCCAGATCAGTCGTCGGCACTGCCTTCCCACAAACTCTCCATTTCTCACATGTACAAGTGACTCAAGGGACTTCCCTTTACCGGATTAATGGGAATATTGCATTTCTAGAGAACTCTTTGAATGGATAGTCTCATTAAGGCCTAATGATGTAATCAGTTTCTCTCTCGCTCGCTCGGTAGTCTGTCGTTGATCAAATGAAACTGCAAAAACTTTATGAACATACATAATTGGTTGCCTTGGCGATACTCAGTGCTGCAAGTCTCAAATGCCGCCCTCTGCCCACAAAATTATCAGACGAATGACATAAAACAGCACAGACGGTAATCTACTGTAAAGATTAGGCTCTTTAAGGATGCGGAATCTGACAATCACCATTTTGTGTGCTTAAAGAGTAACAATTTCCACAGTTGTTTCTAAATCTACAGTGTGTTCCCAATTTAGAAACGTTACCTTGTTATTAATGCACTGGGATATCGGTTTCTCCTTTGTTTTGTATAGAACCAGGTTTAGCTCTGTATAGAGCGCTGAAGAAATGGTCTACTAAATAAAATGGAACCAAAAGTCTAACTTAACCATCCAATGAGATCAAAACAGTTTACCAACTCAAACGTCAGCAACACAGAATATAAACAGCCAATTCAAATGGACAAAGCAAACTCAACAAGCACTTGCATTTAAAAATGAGCAATTACAGCAATTTTCCCTGAAACAGATTTGCAGAAACGATAAAAACTATTTTCTTTCATGCTTGACGAGGATAAGTTTTAGGTTCTATAGAGAATCTGAATGTCTTTGTTCTGTACTCCTTCATTTAGTCTCATCATAGTGTGTTCAAACAAATACAAAGAACAACCACAACAAAAACTGGTTATACTGTCGTTTTCAGCATGAAATAAAAATTCACCAGACCAATTTCATAAATGCACATTATTAACTGGCCCATACATGCTTTACACAAACGCAGTTATTTATCCATTCAATCACTTTTTCATGCCATGCTAGTATCAAGACATCATGGCAATTATGTCAATTATGAAATAATACATAAAGATGCATGGAATAAAGCTGCCTCACTGCAATGACAAATACAGACCAAAAATAAAAAAAAAAGTCATTCGGAAAAGCAAAAAATTACTTTAACTTCACAAAAGTTAAATACGCATAACACCGTAATCTATGAATCCAGAACATTAACAGATCTTCAATTGTTTAATAAAATGTGATGTTTTTCATAATAAAAAAACATTGAAAACTTGAGGTAAAGACGTACATTTAACACACAGTTCGTGTTACCGCCACCATGTTGAGCAGGCTGTACAATTAGCTGCAGAATAAGTAACAGCTCTGCCAGGCAATGTTCAAGCTAGAAGGTCAGATTCTAATTGAACCTCTGGAGGATTGTTTCTTAATCTAGCCACATCCAAGTCTAAAAATATACTTTGATGTGAAACCCATTAGACTGCTTTTTCAGAACTAAAACGGGAATAATATGCGAGTGTGAAATTCCTGTTGAGCTGGAGTGTGCAGTGTGGCGTTGATGTTAGCGCCGCGGCATACCGCTGTGATTTAATCCCTGCAACAGGTTGCGAGTCATTACTCAAACCTACAGCAGCCAGACTACACACACCCACCCCCCATCCGTCATTCCAAACTCACTTTATTCCAATTAGCTGCTTACCAGTCAGACTCAACGGCAACAGTGGACTCCTGACCAAATCAACGAAAAACCACATAAGATCTAAGATCCTGCTCTGCAGAGACGAGTCCAAGAGAGGGTTACACAGACAAAAAGACAGTAGGAAGATGCAAAGATTTTATTTAAGGGATTTTTTTGGAGATGTGCATATTTTTTTTTATTTGTCCATAGCTTGAATATAACAGATGTTATGGCTATCTGAAGATGGCTTATTAATATTAATATGGTTTTCAGCAATGGAATAAAAAAAAACAACAACTTTAAATTAGATTAACTCAAATGCACAATGAAAAAGCATTTCATTATTAGTTATCTGAACTCTTTATATATATGCATACATATAAACACACACGTGCTGTCAAACAATTAATCACATCCAAAATAAAAGTTTTTGTTTGCTATATATACATACATACTTTTTTTTTTACTATGTATACATAAATCCACAAACAAAGTATATATTTTGAAAATATTTTTTCTATATGTATATAGAAAATTTCTATATTCATAAATAAAAATATTTAATATATAAACAACCTATTATTTCAAACATATACATGCATGTGTGTATATTTATTATATACGTAACAGCACAAATGCACATTATGTAAACAAATACTATTCTTTTTGACAGCACTACAGTAAATATACTATACTGTATGTGTGTGTGTCTTTCACTCTTTGTAATATTGCAGCCATTTGCTAAAATCATTTAAGTTCATTTTTACCTCAATGTACACACAGGACCCCATACTGACAGAAAAACACAGAGTTGTTGACATTTTTGCAGATTTAATAAAAAAGAAAAACTGAAATATCACATGGTGCTCAGTATTTAGTAGAAGCACCCTTTTGATCTAATACAGCCGTGAGTCTTTTAGGGAAAGATGCAACAAGTCTTTCACACCTGGAATTGGGGAATCCTCTGCCATTCCTCCTTGCAGATCCTCTCCAGTTCTGTCAGGCTGATGGTAAATGTTGGTGGACAGCTATTTTTAGGTCTCTCCAGAGATGCTCAATTGGGTTTAACTCAGGGCTCTGGCTGGGTCGTTCAAGAACAGTCACAGAGTTGTTGTGAAGCCACTCCTTCGTTATTTAGCTGTGTGCTTTGGGTCATTGACTTGTTGGAAAGTAAATCTTCACCCCAGTCTGAGGTCCTAAGCACTCTGGAAAAGGTTTTATTCCATGAGATCCCTGTACTTGGATGCATTCATCTTTCCCTCGAGTGCAAACAGTCGTCCTGTCCCTGCAGCTGAAAAACACCCCCACAGCCTGATGCTGCCACCACCATGCTTCACTGTTGGGACTGTATTGGACAGGTAATGAGCAGTGCCTGGTTTTCTTCTCATGTACACATACATTTTCTCACCATCTTGGAGTCCTTCAGGTGTTTTTTTTTAGCAAACTCCATGCAGGCTTTCATGTGTCTTGCACCGAAGAGAGGCTTCCGTCGGGCCACTCTGCCATAAAGGCCCAACTGGTGGAGGGCTGCAGTGATGGTTGACTTTCTACAACTTTCTCCGATATCCAGACTGCATCTCTAGAGCTCAGAAACAGTGATCTTTGGGTTCTTCTTTACCTCTCTCACCAAGGCTCTTCTCCCCTGATAGCTCAGCAAAGGGTCTGAATACTTAGGACCATGTGATATTTCAGTTTTTCTTTTTTAATAAATCTGCAAAAATGTCAACAATTCGGTGTTTTTCTGTCAATATGGGGTGCTCTGTGTATTTTATTGAAAAAAAAGAACTTAAATTATTTTAGCAAATGGCTGCAATATAACAAAGAGTGAAAAATTTAAGGGGGTCTGAATACTTTCCATACCCAGTGTATATATGCACGAGAATGTTAATGATCAGTAAAGTGATCTAAAGAGCAAAAACATTATGCAAGCCAGATGGAATCCTTGAATAATGCCTTGCTGTGCATGATTTGTTCTGGTGAATAAAAAATAAATGAATAATAAAAAAAAAAAATACTACTGTACTAAAATGTTTAAGGTGTCATTTTACACATACCATGCACTTTTTACACGCAGAGAGTAGATTAGACAAGACATAATCTTATTATGTGTGTTGCGAGTGATATGGAAATGGATTTAGTGCAGAGTAAAGAATGGCTCTAAAAGCACCTTTTCGAGAAACAAGTGTTTTGTAAAGAAAATACGATTACAAGATATTTTTCACACAGGGGAAGCAGCATAACTTCCAACCAATAACAGCTATATTATTTAAACACCAGCATTTAGAGTACCAAAAAATACCAAACGCAGAAAAATGACTCCAGAACACAAAGGAATTATCAGGGATTTTTTTTTTTAAAGTGGATTATTGGTACTGTAATGTTTTTTGAGCACTCAACTCAATGATATTTGTTGTGAGGACGGCAGTTCTGCTTCATTTTGCTGACTGATTTATGCAGACCCTCCAGACAGAAATTACAACGGCCCAATGGTGCACATCTTATTTAACATAGCCGACTGCTTTCTTTTTGCTTAGTGTGTCCATAATAGCATGAGAAGATCAAGTCTTCATTGGTATTTTACTTGACCACTCTCTAAAAACCAGCTAATGAACTGGCAGAGCAGAGAGAAGCATAAGTCCCTCTTTGAGTCTACGTATACTAGGAGACACACCATTTGGTGTCCGAACCCCAAATCCCTCCTAAAATAGATAATTAGAAAACAAATTGCTACCGAATCAACTGCACCTGGCAGAGATACCGATAAGCTCCCAACTGCGAGCGCCCACTTAACACGACAGCCAAAGCACGCTGGATCAATTCCAGCATGTGTGTATCTGCATTTACACAAGTGTGCAAGACAACTGTCTCTGTAGCCAATTACCTGCTGGATCTCAATGCCTATCAGAATAAACTAAAGCACAGTGTGTTTAGTAGAGATTACTGGATCAGACGAAGCATCCGGCATTCAGAACGGTGAGATGAGAGAGAAGAGTGTGTGTGTGTGACCTGGTACCACTCGGAAACATCACTGCCAGCTGACGCTAGCCCTAAACTCTAGGAAAAACGAAATCCAGTAACTGAACGGAGGCTTGTTTTACGCACTTGGCTTTGGAGATGGAAAATGAAAGAACTGTCAGATTTGCACATTTCTTTGGAGTCAAGCTACTTTCTGAACATTTTCTTCTGCCTGTGCATGAAAGCAGGAAATATAACTTTGTTCAGAAAGGCCTTTGGAAAAAACTGGAGCCTGACAGATAAGTAAAGAAAGTGTCTGACACACAAAGTCTAACCAGTGGCGTGCAGAAGACTTCTGAAATGAGGAAAGGCGTTTGAGCGTCTCATGTCCAGCATAAATTCACATTTCAGTTCCATCTGAACTTATTTCAGGCTAAAGGTTTGTAGAGCAATTTAACCTATTATTTACATTTAATCACGTAGGGGACACTTTTATCCAAAGCCACTGACAAATGAAGACAATAGAAGCAACTAAACAAAAGAGTAACAAAACTTATTTGTACTAAAGTTCCAGAGTCTAACACAGTGAGAATAGTCAGAGTGAATATTATCAGAAAAGAAACCAACTTTTTATGCTCATATTAACATTCTGTAATATTTGCTGTAGTGTTTTTGTAAGCAAGTAGTTAAATACTGCCATAATATATAATTTGTGCAATATAGAATCATTTTTATACAACAAAGTAATAAAATACATAAATCTAGATAAAAAAAAAAAAAGTTGTTCGGTCTTAAAAGGTTTTTAATAAAAAAAAAGTACATTTATATAAAAATATTACAAAATATATTTTTTATTTTACTGAATATATATTACATACTACTAATATAATAGATCGTATATTATGTGCATATTAATACATTTTAAATAATGTTTTATGTATAATATACATAATTTAATGCAATGTAATAATATCATTATATTTAAAATATATTTATATGAATAATTTTTAATTTAGATAATAGATAGATAGACAGAAAAAGATAGATGACAGACAGACAGATAGATGGATAGTAGAAAGACAGAGATAGATAGACATATATAGATAGATACAGACAGACAGATAGATAGGTGATAGTTGTTAGTGTCCTGCGATAAGCTGATCTGTAGATCCAAGAGTCTGTGTGAAAAACAGGTATGAGGTCTGTAAACAGGCTTCTGTTTGGTATTCTGCTCTCGTTTCTTGCTCAGCTCTACACTGCCCTCTCTGTTTCCCTCCATTACGCCTGGCCTGCATCACACTGAGCCTTGTCGCCATGGCAACGCTGGTCAGAGCAGCTCTCACCCAGCGTTGAAGTTTAAGTGTGCCGCCCCCTACTGGTGCTTAATGGTAACGATATACACACACACACACACACCTGAAGCTGTCTGCCTGTTCAAACATGCATAAATAATAATCAAACATAAATTATGCTCTCAATAAATAATTTCAGAAAATTGAAGATAAGAGTGTGGGAACACTTTAGTCAACAACAGGATGACGCATTACCATTTTTTGGGGTTTATGAATTTAGTCACTGTTTTATGTACTGGACAAAAAAAATCGAATTAAACAGACAATTACTAACACACACTGCAATAACATTAATATACTTTAAAAAAAGAAATTATTTAAAATTTATAAAGATTTGAGCGTGATTTTATATTACTATTATATAAATAAAACATGCCAAACATACCATTCATTTTTTTTAATAATTGAAAAAAAAAAATATGAAATGAGAACCATTTAATGTGTTAATGTAGCAGTAATATTTAATACACGTGCCGTACCAGTGTCATGCCCTTCATTTATGAGGAGGAATATACCACTTTGCTCTGAAATTTATGACAATCTGGCCCTATAGGCGTTCATCCTGAGGATTTTAAATGACCATACAAGATAAAAAAGACAGAGACATTTTACAGCCGCATCTCTCTCCAGTAGCAAGTGAAACTGTTTACCACATTCCAGATTGCTTTTATCGATTCCCAGCACTCTGGGCAGAAAATATGCCTCCAATGATTCATCTCAGACATGCAGTGTTGATCAGATAGAGCTGTCGTTTATATTAGTCCTCTCTGACTGCAGGCATCAGACAGGCTTTTTAGCTTCGCTGGCCTTTGTGTTTGTGTCTGACTGTTGGGGTTATTAGAGTGTTTTATGGGTGAGAGTGTTCAATGTGAATGCATTAACATCTTGGTGGATCTCAAAGAAGCACAAACTCAGAAATCTCACAATAGCCTTTTTAGAAGAAATAAAAGTGCATATAGAAAAAATAAATACTTTTCAAAAGTTTGGGGAAAGCAATTTTTTTTTAAGAAACAATAGCCTTTTGAAAGAAGTTCATATACACAACTGTTCAAAAGTTTGGGGACAGCAAGAATTATTATTATTATTTTATTTATTTCTTGTTTTTAAAAAGAAAAATAACACTTAATTAGCAAGGCCACGTTAAATTGATCAACAGTGACAGGAAGGACAATTTTGAAAATATACCTTGAAAAATTATATATTTATTTAAACACACACACACATATATATATATATATATATATATATGCATATGTCCCTTTCTCTCATTCAATCTAGGGCATCAGACAACCAAATTAAATTTTTACGCCGCCAAACTAATCAGACCCTTCTGATAGGATTAACTGAGAAGCATTAAGACTCTGAACAACCGGTGTGAAGTAACACAATTAATTAGCACAACCTATTAACACTGCTAGCTCGCATTCTATGCTTGATAGGAACGCATGTTAAAGCAGCTTAGCATCATTGTTTGTCTGCCTACAAATTTTTCCTCATTAAGCCAAACCTTACATGCGTGTTAAGAGCTGCTTCAGGAGTCTGGCTCTTTCAGGACATTACAAAAGGAGATTTATAAGACAGCCAGTATAAACAGGTGGGAATGGATTGACCTGGGATGAATTTGTCACCTACAGGGTCTTCAAACGTGCCCATCTGGGATCTTCATTAACCCCAATACTGAGCACAGAGTTCACACCATGCAATTTTTGTCCAGCAAACACAAAGTGAAAAAAGTAATTATATATATATATATATATATATATATGTGTGTGTGTGTGTGTGTGTGTGTTTCTGTATTTATGTTTGTTTATATATATATAGGTCAAAGACAGAAGCAAATCTAACAATAGATCATTCAAATAATTAACATTAATATTTTGAATTATATATATATATATATCCATAGTTTTTTAATTATTTTACACATTTTTCCTTAGTTTTATTTGCTTTAATTTTAGTACAGTTTCATATACTGAGATAATATGTTCTTCATTTGAAAGAAATGAACAGAAACTATTAATCTACACATTTTTGGTATTATAATTATTAGCACCATTTTGGTAAGAAATTACAGTTATTATTAATGGCATTATCTTAAGAAGAAAATGACATTTATTTATCTTGAAACATTTTATTTTACTTTATAAATCTACTACTGTAGTTGCTTTAGGTCAGAAATCGACAAAAAATAAATAAAATGAAAACTATTTTTTAAATAAATGAGCACCTGCCACATGGTACTCAATGTCTCGCACACACTTGCACAGTACTTTAGGGGACAGAAAAGCAACTACACATATTACACCTTCTCTACCCAAAGGCTTTCTCCAGCCCAACTACAGCACAAAGGGCTATTGGACTTTTTAACGCACAGCCGACAGAAACAATTCCTAATAAAACAGCGAGTCAAGCTTGCACTGCTGAAGGCCATATCCTCACTCTCCTTCCTTCCTCTAAACTTCCTCTGCTTTTGTTCAATGGCATCTTCTTTCTCCTCGCATTAATTGTTCCCTCAATCCATTCCTGTGTCCTTCTCTTCCTTTTTTTAATCATCTTGATGCATGTGTCACTTTCTTTTACCCTCCGTCACACTATGTCTCTCTCGCTTCGCTGCAGTTTCGGTCTCGCCCCACCGCTGGGTTTGATTAAAGTCTCTGTGATATAACCCACTCTCACCCCACGCAGGGACAACAGTCCCCCCGACATGTATGTGGCAGCAGGGTGCGCTCAAAAGTCAATATGGCACCCCTCCACCCAACCAACACACACTTCAGGAGTGTGGAACCCTACCAACCTGTCTCGCTCTCACTCAGCCGCAATGATTTTTCATTTTGCTGATGCAACACGATAACTAAATAAAGCATGAGCCGTCCTCACAGAGCCTCGAGGAGAACGGCTCTGTGACTAAGCAAATAGCAACCGGCTGAGCCAAGACCACCAACACCATCTTAAATCTTTACAAGACCGTCACTAGGGGGCATGTGTGAATATGGTCCAAAGTGGAAAGAGAAGATTTCTTAGCTAACAGGGCTAGCTAATATATTATTATCTTATAAATGAGAATAATATACATATAACTCTCAATTTTAGTTCAGTTAAAGCATTGAACTAATTTTATATTAAATGTATTCCATTCTGCTATAATTAGTTAAATAAGAGTAGCTACAAAGGTCTTCAAGTTCAACACAAAGAGGCCTAAAAAAATTATAAAATAAACAAGTAACATTTTATGTAAAATTAAAATGTACAGTAAAAAAACAAAAACAAACTCTAATCTAATTTATTAAATTTTTTATTTAATTAAAAAGAAGTTTAAATCTATATTAAAATAAAATAGGCAGCTAAATCAGAACAGATGAAACGTTTATAATGAGTGATAAAGATTTCATCCACCTATTGACCTAATTCCACCACAAACCCAGAAGTAGCTGTTTGTAAAGCTCCATTACTAAAAAAGTTAATAACATTTCTAAACTTTAAACTTTTGCATATGATATGTGACCCTGGACCACAAAACCAGTCTTAAGTCGCTGGGGTTTATTTGTAGCAATATCCAAAAATACATTGCATGGGTCAAAATTATTGTTTTTTCTTTTATGCCAAAAATCATTAGGAAATTAAGTAAAGATCATGTTCCATGAAGATTTTTTTGTAAAATTCCTGCTGTAAACATATCAAAATGTCATTTCTGATTAGTAAAATGCAGATAGATATTCATTTGGACGACTTTAAAGCTGATTTGCTCAGTATTTTGAGTTTTCATATGATACATATGAAACATGATACATCTCAGATTTGTAAAATTTTACCTTATGACTGGTTTTGTGGTCCAGGGTCACATATATGCTAGGCTAGTGTGTTGAGTCATTGTAAAGGCAATGCCAACAATTCATAATCTAGCTTTTTGTCAAAGTCATTTACAACCATAATAGCACAGTTCATCAGTAAATAACAGAAAAAGGTCTTCATACAGGGTCATTTATTTAGAAAGTCCAGATAGGACTACCTGATGCTTCATACTGAGGAATAAGATTGAGCCATCACCTGTAAGTCAAACACACTCCTTCACTCTTGCCGTTCCCCACGGCTTTACCCAACACTGCCACTATTTAACGCTGGGATTTCACTCCCACAACCCTTTGCTATCTTTTCCTCCATCCATCCTTTGCTTTTCCGGTCATTCTCATATCCTCAGGCTGCCGTTGACCCCTGAGCTGATGGCCATGACCTAGTTTCTGTAACGGTGATGCTGAGTCAAGGGCCAGCAGGATGTTACATGCGACAGAGACGGGCAAGGTGATGTCCACATCAGGGCCTCCCTCCACACCCTACATCTGCCTCAGCCTATATTTAGTAACACTAGTGCATGCACACAACCGCTCCAGTCTACTACACTCAGTGAGAGAGAGAGGGAGAGATTGCATACATACGCATACATCATAAACACAGGCTTAGGCACCTTCCCAAACAAGTCTTTGACACACTAATCTAACAGTGGCCCAAATCCACTCCTCTAGAGCAATGCATACTGTGGCACTTCACACAGCACACATAACATTCATACCCTCCTCACAGCGGGGCATGTGTGTTGTGTTATTGTGCTTTAAATTATATATATATATATATATATATATATATATATACACACACACATATATGACTTTATAAACAAACAAAATGATCCCAAAACAGACGAGAAAGAGCAAATACAACCCAAATCGCATGAGCTATAAAAGAAAGCTTTAAATCCTAGATCAGTCAAAAATCTAGCCCTAAGCCTCTCTCAGACTGTGGTACATGAATGTGTAATGAAAGTGTGCCTGAATATGGTAGCTCTTATTTGCATATTGTAGGGTGTCATACATAAATAAACATTTGTAAACATAAAAGTAGGCCAAAAATGAACATCATAATAAAAATATTATTTTGTTACACTTAAAAACATGTAAGGCCTGTTAAATACACCACCATTCAAAAGTCGATTTGCTGAAGGAAATTAATATTGATATTTAAATTGAAATGCTTTTCCATTACAAGAGAAATGTTCAGAATATATTAAAATAGAAAACGTATAGGTTACTTGCATAACCACTGTTCCCTGAGACATGGAACGAGTACTGCGTTCCGGGCCGTGCTATGAGAGGCCGTCGCTTCAGTCGAAT
>JAUYWG010000045.1:14312603-14339075 GCA_034779775.1 Enteromius afrohamiltoni
CCAATGACCGTGCAGTTTTAGTAGATAATAAAACTGCATTTTAGAATAGGCTTCAGTTAGGGGGAAAAAGGAGTTTTCGAGTGAAATGTCGAAAGGGAACAGTTATTGTCAGCTGTAATATTGCTGTTTTTATTCTATTTTTGATTTAATAAACGTAGCTTTGCTGAGTATAAGATACTCTTTGAAAAACATTAAAAATCATTCTTACCCCCAACTTTTGAACTGTAATGTTTTTTTGTCATGAATAACTCATGAATATGTTTTTGGTGAATCACGAAGCATTACAATGTGAACCTAGCCTCGTCATAAAACCATCAAGACACCAGACATATGAGACTTACCTCTGAATGTATTTATTTTGATCTATTTTTGAATAAATTAATAGATAGGAATAGCGTAAGAATAGCATCACAAAACTGTCCCTTAAAAACATTTCAAGGTTATATTATAGGGGGAAAAAAACATTCAAAACACACTCTTTGAGTAGTCAAGGGAATGTGAAGCACATGCAATTTTAATGCCTAGCCTTCCCAATTGAATTTTTCCCTAAATTTTCATGCTTAAAATATCAAGCGCCCATATGTGCAGAGTCTGTTAACAGCGCACACCCCGAGGGCCTTCGCAATCTGTCAAGCCAACCAACCTGCACTGATACAAACAAAGGCAAGATGCATGGCTGCACTGATCACCTGCGTCACATCACAGAGACGCTCTGCATTCCAAGCGCATGCTTCTTTTTCACATCCAACATCATTACCATGCATATTCAAGGAAGTTTATGCAAACACGCTAAATGAAAATGCAGACGTTGAGAGGTCTCTATGCTGTATAGTGGCTGCAGACTCTCTTGTGCTCAGGAGGAATTAATCATGAAGCTGCTAGTGACAGCTTTCTGCAGTGCAGCCTCCTTCATCATTCATTCCACTGCACTGTGACTAAACGCTTTCATGCTACATGTCATCAACCTCTTTACAAGACCAAGAACCACAACAATAGGCTCTTCATAATATCATCTCTGTTTCAAAAAGATCTCCCCTCATTATATGAGCCTCTGTGTTCAAGGAAAAAGCACTTCCTCTTCTACGCCTGTCCTAAACAATGCGCACATGTTCAGAAAGGGCTATGGAAATAAAGCACAGTGTGGGAGATGATCCAGTGCAGGACATATTTTTACTGGGTAAAACCAATCAGCAACCTTCTCTAAAAGGGCCACTGGTTTGCATAGAGAGGGGACTGAATATTATGAGCCAGTAGCGATGGAATCGAAATAGGAAGGATTCTTTATATGACTAAATGCTTGTAAATGATCATGACTTCTTTCTGTCAATCTCACTCGGAGATATTCACACATCTCAATGCAAGTAGGGTGATAAAAATTAAATAATACAATTCAATGAAATATTAATTAAACAAAGCGAACTAAAAAAATTTTTTTTATATGTAATTTGTTAACATTAGTTAACTTATTAACTAACATGGACAAACATTGATAAAAATGTATTACAGTATTAGTTAATCTTTGTTAATGTTAGTTAATCAAAAATACAGTTGTACATTATTAGTTCATGTTAATTCAGAGTGCATTATCTAAAGTAAACAAGCACAACTTGATTTTAATAATGCATTAGTAAATGCTGACATTACTACCAAGATTAATAAATGCTGTAGAAGTTTTGTTTATCTTAGTTCATGTTAACTAATGTAATGAACCTTGTTGTACAATTATTACCAAAAAATCCTATTAAGCTAAGCAAAGCAAAATAATAATAATAATAATAATAATAAATAAAGTTAAAAAAATTTCATTGTTTTCATTTGTCAGAATTGTCCGCTGTATTATCAACATTATTAAGTATAAGCATTGAACCTTAAACATACTCTTCATGTAAGAAGGACCCTAAAATGCTATAAGAATATTGATACAGTGCAGTATAGTAATATTTTTTTCCTCAATCTCTTATAGCAACACTGACGTAGTGTTAGATTACACTGCCGCTGAAAGGTAACACATGTACAGAACACAAATAAAGCTATGATTAATTTCATTCTGCAGCTAATAGTGCTAAAGAGCACAAGCTTTGCCAAAGAAGCGTGCACTGGGTCCATTGTACAGCCACTTTACTGCCGGCTAATGAGATGAAGGAGTTCACGCACAGAGAAGCAGAGATAATGATGCAATTATCCAACAACTCCACCTGGCAGCAGTCCAGATGATCCAGACTCCACCCTCACGCTCGACCGCCCCTCCCACACATTTGAACTCACCTCCATACCTTTAGCCTTGCAGCCACAAAACAGTCTGAGTCTCAACACACCGGATAACGGAAACAAGACTAAACATTCAAACGAACACAGCTTGGATTTCTACAGGATAAAGTGGAAAAAGATGATCATAAGTGCAAAGAGAAAAAAAAAAAAAAAAGAGAAGGAACAGCATTAATATACACATGCACAGACGAGGAACCTTTTTAGCTGACTTCATCACTATTAATGTTGTTCATATTTCAGGTCAGAAAATAAACCTGTAACCCTAATATATCATTTTGGGAATTAAGCCATACCATGATTCCATAAATAATGCTTGTTCAGGAGATGTCGTTAAAATGTCGTTTAAAGCAATTTGAAACCATTTTATCTCATAAATTGTGAATAAAATTCACAAAAAAATTATAATGGATTAAAACTAATTTAGCATTTTCTTTTAAAACCCACAACAATAATCTTTGTATTATTTATTTAAAAAAAATAATTCTTATTTATATATTTTTACAATGTATGAAACTGAAGACGATGCTTAAAAACAACAACAACAAAAAAACATTTAAAATAGCTGTCTGAAATTGTAATAACATTTCATAATATTACCATTTTAATGTGTTTTTGATCAAATAAATGCAGCCTTGGTGAGCACATTTTTTTTTTGGATTAAACATATTGATATATTCATATGGCCATAAATGAATAGTTTACTCAAAAATGAAAATACTGTCATCATTTATGCATCCTGAATTGGCTTCATCTCTGTACACATTATTTTTTAACACAAAAGAAGATATTTTTTTACAAAAATTAAAAATGAAAAGTTGATGGTTCCCATTGATTTCCATTGAATTTTTCCTTTTCATACTATGGACGTCAATGGTGATCATCAGCTGTTTGGTTACCCATATTCCCAATTTGAGTTTAACAGAAAAAAGAAACTCATACGGGTTTGGAATAACTTGAGGATGAGTAAATGATGACAGAATTTTCATTTTGGGGTAAAATATCCCTTTAATTGTGAGAAACGGTTTCATAACTGTGAACATAGTACCTCAGCAACATCACGCCAACAACAGAGCACCTGATCCCACTTTTCCTCCAGAGAAAAGCTACAGTACAACCATCGCTCGCTTTAATGCCAGCCTTTTCTCTCTCTCCGCAGATAGAGAAAGACTAGATCCTAACTAAGCTGTAAGCTCTTTAGCTGAAGTGCTTTATGCCACATTAAGGCGCTGAATCTTCAACCTTCGCATACTACTTTACCTCCTGCAGGACTTGCTGACACGCAAGCTCACACGCCGGCATGTGCCATCACATGCTATGTTAACATGTCACAGCAGATTAGCATTTCTCAGAGGCTTACACACTAAACACATCCAAGTACTTCCAAAGTGATTGAGTTTTCCAGATGCCAAAAAAAGAATCCAAGAAGGCAGACCTCTCCCTTTCTCCAGATGTGCACAGCAGCAAAATTTTGCTGAATTGGTTAAAAAAATAAAACATAACTGTTCCACCCATTTACACATACCCTGGACCACCTACAACCACCACACAATAACCAAGCTGTGCCAACCGGCAGAGCTTTATACAAGGTTCCCAACACAAACACTTAGGAATCAACGTCAAAAGTTGTTTTGGGGATTAAAAGGCATCTTAAGAACAGGTGCAGTTTTAATCTAGCTTTAAATCCAGAGCGATGGTTCAAATAAAACCTCTCTTCCCAGAACAGATATTTTTCAGCACTCCATCTCATTCAGCACCTCGGCCCTCTGTGTGTTTGTGGGTAATAATTGAGTTAGACCTCCCTAGTTGTGTGGCAAACTTACAGAAAGTTGAACTCCATTGAGAGCCATCGGAGGTGAACGCCGAAGAAATGGGTTGGTAAACCAGAAAAAGATCTAATTGGGAAGAATGTGATTTTTTACAGCATTGACACAGCTGCGATAGAGATTACAGGGACTGGGGGTGGGACTGAGGGAAGGAAAGCCAAACTTTCCAGGTCTCCCTCATTCCACGCTGTCAGCACACTGACACACTTAAGATCTTCTTTTCAACCTGGAGAACCGCAACTTCTCCTCACCACCAACACCTTTCATTATATATTTACAGCTGAGTATACCACAGCAGTTCTGTTTGGATTATGTCACTTATTTGTTTAAAGGAATAGTTCACCCTTAAATTAAATGTCTAATGCTGTTTCAAGCTTGTAGGAGCTTTTAGTTTTTTCTACTGATTCTTTTTTTTTTTTTTTTTTTTTCATATAATGAGAGTTATTGGGATCCAATAATTTTTAAGACCCCACTGATTTTAATTGAATAAAAAAAAAAAAAAAAATTAAAAAAAAACTGAAACATGCATCAAAATGTCAGACATTTGGGATTTTGAAAAAGTAAGTTCAGTGACTCATTTGGGAGTCATTGAAAGTGAAAGTTTTTTGACCTTACATGCAACTCCCAAATCCATAATATGAACCTTTCAATAAAACAAAATAAACGCAACCTCGTGTTGTGCAAATCATGTTTACACACTGCATTCAAAACTTTTGTCCATATATATATAAAATAAACATCCGTAGGAAAAATTGTGATAGGAAATTAGATTCAGATACCAAAAAAAACATGCATGTGAAAACGTGACTTTTTGGACCTTAACTTTCTCTGCTTTTAAGAAAACGTCAAACCAAGATCGAACCTGGAGGGCCGGTGTCCCTGCAGAGTTTAGCTCCAACCCTAACCAAACACACCTGAAGCTGCTAATTAAGGTCTAACTAGGTATACTTGAAACTTCCAGGCAGGTGTATTGAGGCAAGTGAGAACTAAACTCTGCAGGACACCGGCCCTCCAGGATCAAGTTTGATGACCCCTGTTTTAGGCTAACAGAGGTCTATGCAGTTGAAATCCATATGAACAGTTAATTTCTGCTTCGCGTCAGGCTGCTGATAAGCCTGTCGGGCTTTATTCTGCGATAACAACCTGCTAGCTGTACATTATCCCTTACATATAGAGTGATTTGAACCCTAAACTTGTTTTAATCAAAAAAGCCGGTATTGTCCACCTTCAAGGTATTACAAGCTCACATAAGCACCCTTGTTGTTTTTGAACAGAAGCTGACATGTCCATTTTAGCCAATAAACATGCTGTATTCGGGTCTAAGCTTCTTTCACTTTGAAAGGACACTCTAGCTGAGGGTTGACTAAAAAGCTGACTAAACAACTGAAGAAAATTCTGGAAATATATGCAAATATACTTGACTTCTAAGTGAGCCACAGTGAAAAAAATGATAAAAGAAAGATGACATGACCCCTTTAAAATTAAAATAACGACTTTACACATTCCATAAGGACTAAAAAAAGTCACTGAAAAAGATTGACAGATCAAGTCCAGCATGGCTGGGAAGTGACGTGACGTCTGAGCGCTAGTACCTGTGAACTCTGAAGCGCACCCTGGATATATTACAGCACCTGAATGAATGATGTGTGTGTGTGTGTGTGGGAAAGACACAGAGAGAAGTTTTGACAGTGTTTTTTCTTTGATCCCGCGAAAGCAAGGTCTCTGCAGAGGATCATTTCATGGCTTATCAACTCCATTTACAATTCTTGCTCAATGATGGCCTCAAATGTCAAATTCAATCGAAACCATGTGTGCCTGTGTGTGATAGAGCGGGAGACCGACAGAGCCAACTAAAAACAAAGCAGATCACAAACTCAGAGTCTAATATTTTTTATGTAACTTGAAATAAGAGGTGTAATTCTAGACGGGCTCTCCAATGGCATCCATCTGTTCTCTCACAAATGCTTTCATGCACATTGTTAAAAAGAACTTTCACGCCAGTATTTCATTCAAAAAGCTGTTGGGCTCATTTTTAATCAGCGTGCTGAACACGTTAAGCGTGAGGGACATGGTGATTGATCACATGGATGTGACAACGCACACGCAAAGATCACTGTGGCGACAGCATAGCAGAGCGGAGGCTGAGGAAATGAATCTGTCATGCAAACAAACCCCAGCGGCTGACAGCGTTACTGTGCTCTGAACAAACACCCTGAAGAGATGATCATCCGAAACTGACATCAAAATTTAATAAAACCCCTAAAGAAAGATGAGAATGGGCTATAATTCCAGAATGGACATGTGTCAGAACATTATTATGATATTAATATTTTCTAGTCAACATGAGCCAAGATGAGAAAAATAACACCAATCCATATTCGGCAGTCTGATAGATGGACTGCTTGTCTGCACATGTCACAACACTTCCATATCATTTGAAGTACATCTCATAATCAAATATTAACTGAAGATTATTTTGGAGACGTGCATTTTTTTTTTAATATTCAAGAAACTTGATTACAATTTTCTCATGATTGTATTTAGAGAATAAAACAAAGAAAAGCTACATATAAATATGTCTATGTGCATTTATCAGTTCTTTCAAACGATTAATCGAAATTAATCGCTTCCAAAATAAGTTTTTGTTTACATAAAAAATCTGAATGTAAAAAATACACACACACACACGTAGTATATATTTTGAAAATATTTACATGTATTTTCATGTATATATTTATATTTTGATAATTTATATTCAATATATTCTAAATAAAATAAAAATAAATAAAACACAATATTTTTTGCATTATTTAAAGACGGTGAATAATATTTTAAAACTAAATTAATTCTAAGATATATTATATATAATTGTTATAAAATGAAATAAATTAAAATAATCTAATAAACTAAATCAATCTAATAAATAAATAATCTAAATTTATGCTATACATATTGTATTAAACAAGAAATTCGACTGAAATTTGTATAAAACAATTATTTTCGCAATCCCAATTTTTATATGATATTGACATTTGTGTTAACAAAACAGTAACACTGTATTTATAGAGAGATATATGTTTGTTACTGTTTTGACTGTGTGTGTGTGTGTATATATATATATATATCTATATATATATATACACACACAGTATATAAACGAATAGATAGTATATTAAATTGTTTATCATCTAGTTAATATTACAGGAAAAGGAACAAGCTTTTTAATATATCTGACCCACGCTTCCTGTTTTAACAGGAAATATGTCATAAGGAGAAAGAAAACAGCATATCACATTATGTGTGTGTGTGTGTGGTGTCTTCTTTAAAAAAGCAGCACTTGATGTGTTCAATACAAGAACATTCATAGGAAGAATAAGAACCAGTGTGTCACCCTTTAAAGGGCTGGTCCGTGAGCTCAGCTTGAAGCACTGAATATTTTTCTGTGCTAAAGCTTTTTGACACAGTCAGAGAAGATGCTATTTTCACTGTGATGTCATGCAAACCATCTGACTGCACTCAGTGACGTTCCGCGTGGCGTGTTAAGGGGGCGCGGGAGGACTGTACACACACAAACACAAACACACACACACAAAAACATTTCTAAGTAAGAGAGACAAGGGGTCTGTGGTAATGTCATACAAATTTGCTCAAGCAGGGCAGCTGAGACCCAGGGCAGTGATCCTGA
Source organism: Enteromius afrohamiltoni (assembly GCA_034779775.1). Taxonomy (NCBI): domain Eukaryota; kingdom Metazoa; phylum Chordata; class Actinopteri; order Cypriniformes; family Cyprinidae; genus Enteromius; species Enteromius afrohamiltoni. The sequence continues at coordinate 14,320,380 of JAUYWG010000045.1, forward strand.
GTTTATATAACCGGCCGCCCTCCCCTCTCCAACAACACATGCCTTACATGCCAGGAGCCGACCCCGCCTATTAGACAAGCAGAGGGAGGAAACAAGAGGGCTATCTCTCGGGCCGATCTCCTGCGCTGTCTTATGTCCTTAACCTTCACATCTAATTATGCTAAAAGACCGGCCAAAAAAACAGAGACAGACTGACACAGAAACAAGTGCTCTTAGTTTTAACGGTAAGGCCATCATGAAGGCCGTCCATCTCCCTATCAGATGAGAGCTCTTTCACTTCTGATTAGGAACGCAGAAAGCTGTAATGACCAGCAGGGATGATCGTCCGGCCCCAAGAACAGACCAGTCACATTTTGTGAACCAACTGTTACAGTACAGCATATACACACCACTCTCATGTTTTTAAACTATAAAAAGAGACTATTGGTGCCCACCACAGAGACTTAAAATAACCAGGTACTGCCAAAACAATTATATTACTTTTATTAGTTGGCTGTTTTTAAGAATTTGCTAAAAATGTCTCTGAAGGGAAAAGGGACAAAAGTACACAAATAACGACAAAAAGGTGAACTAAAATAAACGTAAAAATAAAATCTAATCCAAAATATGAATTGAGCATTTTCAAAGTAATAACTGAAAGTTGCTTATCTGCTTGCATAGAAAACCACTGCCTAGCGGTGCCTTAAGGGGATTTTTTTTTCTTGTGCTGCTGCAGTGATTCTGCGGTTTCCTTTCTTTCACTTTTTAAAATGTCATTATTTAATAAAATGCAAATTGGGTTTACTTTTTGATTCATTGCAGTAACATTAAACTGCCGAGAGGAAAACAATCATATATAAAAGCTTTTCTTAAAATTACCATCAACAGGGAACAGGACCACCATTTATGGCAACCATTAGCCATTCATCACAGGACCTTTTCTAACAACATTTTCACTGACTCCTTTTTCTGATGAAGGCACAAATCCTGATAAGTGCTGAGAATGCAAAAACGCTCTTACAAATGACACACTACTCAATGAATCTGAAGTTCACATGAATTAGTAGTGGGTGGGAATATTGCCCCCATCGGACTTGCATAAACTATGTTAGAGCACCATATACAGTCAGGGCTTTTAAAGAGCCAGCAGAAAATTCAGCTCAGTGCTGACTAAGATCTTCGAATTGGAAATGCTCTGGTGCAGTAAAATTGACTCTATGCCACTTTCCAGGTTATTGTTGGCCAACCTGACCACTAATGTAGGATTAGTTGAGAGACCTGCTGCAGACAAAATTTTAGTGTATGTATGTGTGTGCATATATATATATATATATATACACACACACACACACACACAAACACATGTTTAAAAGTTTAGGATTAATCTTTTTTTTTTTTTTTACAATTTCAATTACTACTAATTCATGTGTTTTGTGTTAAATTTATAAAAACAATAGTAAAGACATGTTGATTATACTTTTTATCAAAGTATAACAAAGCAGAAAAGTCCTTTTTTAAAATTACTTTCTTACTTACTACTTTATTACTTACTTTCAAAATATTAAACATCTTGCTGATCCCTAACTTTTGAACTGCAATGTGTTCATTTATACAGAAGAATACAAAATCTACTGACCTCAATTTGTTTTATATTCAAAATATGTGTCCACTTGAAAACAATCCTTAAATATATCAAATCTAAAAAAAAAAAAATGGATGACCAGCTAAAGTAAAGGCTAAATAAGGTTTTGAAGGAAGGCATCTATGCTCTAGTCAAGTGTCCAGATCCAAAAATAAAATCAAGCTTTGCCTGCATGCTGCTCTTTATACCCTATGAGAAACAATTAACTCATCCGGTAAAGAGAGACACTGCAGATGTTTTTGTACAATAAATGGCAGTGTGCCACGGCCTGAGGGACATCCTTCAGTGCAAGCATTGTTTCCAGCTTGACCCACCTTAACCCATCCCACGAGAATGTGATCCAAATCCTTCTGAACACCAAATCTGTACTTTCTAATGGTCATATAATTAAAGAGAGGTCTATGACTCACTGACATGATCAAAGCTGTTATAAATAAGTAGCATAACATAAAAAAACACATTTTCCATTGAAGTGCCAGCACCCATAAACAATATTGCTTCATGGAAATGTATAATAATAATAACTAATTAATAATAAGGAGAAGTAGGCTAGTAATAAGACATAATAATAATTTATACAATTGTTATATATTTTTTATATTTGATTATCTTCAATGAATTAAACAGTTATTATTATATTTATAATTATTCTACCAATATTCTAATATTTATTAAAATTGTTGCAACATCAAATCTTTAAATAAATATTCAGTAAATAATTAAGTACTTAAATAAGAATTATTATTATTGTAAATAACAATACTACTACTACTAATATATATATTTTTTAATAAATTAAATTATATTTTTAAAATAAAATATTATTATTTATTTATTACTGTACACTGATGCAATCATAATAATCTCATTCATAAAAAACCCTCTGCTTTATTCTTATTTCTGAATTTCTGGTATGCTTGCAATTGATCTCTGTTTACATGTAGCCATATCATGTGTCACTGAGATGACACTGGCTTGATATTGATAAGAACTAATAAATAATAAAATAAGCGACACATTTTGAAAGCTCCACATTATAGCAATCAGTGAATTAGATTAAATCCCCAAGGGTCCGAGCGCAAGACCACTGAAAACACCCCACAGATGACAAGACCTCGGCTTTAACCCTAGCATGGCCCAGAGCCTGTGCATTCATCCCCTCTGCTTGACTGTGACAGAACTGCTGAAAGCGGTACAGAGTATTTTTTGTGACCTGCTGCAGCGAATTATTTTCAGGCACAGATACTAGTGTTTAAATATACTTGCCCCAGAGAGAAAGAGCAGAAACAGAAAGAGAGCAAGAGACGGTTCAAACGGTTAATAAAACACTGTGCAGCCAAAGGTTCCACTGCCTCCATTAAGAGAGAAAATTTCCATGGGCTGTCCTTCAGCGAAATGTCTGCGAACAGTCAGCTTGAGGAACGCCAGGGTGTGCCAATCTCTCTGGCTCTGTTTGAACTCACAACAGCAAAGGTGTCAATGGAAACAAAAGCTCCTGTCTGGCCTGTTCCATCAGAGTCTCAGAAGGATGGTAAAATAAACTGCGGAGGCAAGCATTTTTATACAACGCTTTGCGTAATTGTGTCTCTTAAGGTGCTACGAGGGGAAAACTTGAGAAAATTGTCCCTCCGCAGTCTCCTCTCCAACAATATCGAACCTTAGGAATCCTAATAAATGAAATGAACAATACTGTGAGCCAGACGGAGTCCCCATGCACCATTTCTACAGCTCACGGTTCTGCACTCTCTCTGGATGAAATCAAGTCATTAAAAACATATTTACTACTAATATAATCACACACAAATGTTAGAATGTAATATAATGTTAATTCTTTTATTAAAAACCCATATGCATTTAATAAATCACAACACAAATATATAGGTTTTAGAGTATTATCAAGACAATGTACCAACAGTATGAAAAAAGAAAAACAGGTTAGAAACCTTTAGAACTAGGGTTTGCATATTGAGCGTGAATGCAGTTGTGTTAATAACCAAACTCATTAGGAAAGAGTGAGAGGCAGTGACAGATTGAGAGTAAACGTCAGATACTAGAGAAGAGCCGTGAGACGCTTTGTCAGCGTGTTACTGCATGCAGAGCAGATTATCAGTGAGAGTGCTAAAGCAGGCAGGTAACAGCACTGATCACTCCACAGGGAGCTGGACTCGAGTCAGATGTCTCAGGAATGGTCTCAAGTACTACAACACACTGACTAATCCACTTTCTGCACTGCAAACACACCACCTTGCCAAATCCCTTTAAGATGCCCAGATGCTAAAAGCTACATTTAGAGACGGTAGGATTAATTTAATGAACGTAGCCTACATCTACACTACACTCTAAGAAATGTCCAGAAAAATACAGCCCACTGCACCAACGTACCAGACATTGTTTTTTAAATACAATAAGCATCAGCTGTACACCAGGTAACCACTAAAATAGGTCGTATTCAACCATCTAGACATGGTGCCACATTGAGATATCTCCAGAACTGAACTATGCAGGGCCTGGAGGCCACATTGTGATTCCAATAAATCTGGTATTAATCCATATAGGGCCTTACAAATTAATATACCAAAATACAAAACGTGTGATGTTGCATTGCTCCTTGTAAACAACACCATTTCTCCATTTGTGATCGAAACAACAAGCACTAATGTTACTCTTCACTAGGGATGTTCATTTCGGTTATTTCTCGTAACGGACAACCGACGCTCGTTTACTGATTATTAACCGTTAATGACAACATTATTTAAAATTAGAATTTTATTCAATTAGAAAGGATAAGCAACATTCATTGCACACGTGCAAAAAAATAACAGGTTACTTCCGTAACCCAGGTTTTTCCCATAGCGTCTTGACAGACGCAGTAACGAGTGAAGTGTCGAAAGGGAATTAGCAAACAACAGAAGACGAAGATTCACATGATCATATCTATTTCATATCATACACCTGCAGCACTTTTGCGAACAGAGAGAAAAAAACATTATAAAGGATAAATAGGCCTATTAGGGTTGTAACGGTATATCGGTATGGCGGTTTATAGTGATATTGACATGTACATTTGTGTACATTGTGCACATTTGCTTATTACCGGTTTTGAAAAAAAAAAAAAAAATGAAACCAGTTGCAGTATATGCAATGTCTTTTCGCTTGACTGCTTAGACTCCACCCATACCCATACAGCGGAGAAAATGTCAGATACAGAGGCTGCAAATTCTAATCTCCCGCCGAAAAACTAACATGATATAATATTGGCTTTGTTCACTATACATATTTATCCTTCTTCAGACAAAGAAAATGTCACTGTTCACACTGTTCCAACATTTAAATAAATAAATGTAGCATTAATGATAGGCTTTCAAACTAATTAAACAATCTTATGTTCAAACAGCATAAAAAGATGTATACATCTTTATGTATTGTTATGCACTCTTGTTATACAAAAGAAATTGTGTCCACAACAACAAACCACACACTGATTCATAGGATTTTCCTATTTCCTCCATATTTTGGGCTGCACCACTCAAACTCCATATTCTGAAGAATAAAAGTTCTTGATGAAGCATCAAACACCGGTATTAAGAGAACCGAGGGGCTCTGGCTTTGTGTAAAACTCTGGAACAGGAATTTTCCACTCAAGCTTTTGTGGAAGAAAGCGTCAAAGCTTCAGTTGAATAAGCAAAGCTAAAAGCTCTCCTCCTGTGTCAGATTCTTAGCACTGAACCATGCACTACCCACAAGTGGATTAATTGAATACTAATTAGTTTTTAAAAAACAGACTGGTTACTGTACATCTAATGCATTTTCAAAAGAAAATCTAATAATCCTGTATATTTTTGTTCCATAATGTAATCATTGGACATTTTGCATAAAAAGAAAAAATACATTGACCACCAACATGTGGGGCCTGATTTTTCAATTTCTCATCAGCAGATTTATTAAAAGGAAAAATATGCTTAAATATTTCTTAGATTATATAAAAAAAAACAAAAAACTGATAAACAAATGAAATTATCAGTATCATCTGTCTTCCAAGTTGTTAATCTTTGCGTTTTACTTCAGTTTCGCTGTACAACCACAAGTCGTCCCTCACAACCTCTCAGATCAGGCAGTACAACCTCAAATCCCAGCGCTCTCACTTTTGCTACTGTTTTTGCGATATTCCTGTAGCAAAACTTGTTTTACCTTCATATAGTATATAGATGTGACAATCTAGGAGAACTCAGCACAGGTTCAGGCATATGTGTGGATTGAAAACCAAAAGCTTTTCAGATGAAATCCACATCAAGTTTCATTCTAGGCCACTGATGTGTATAAATCATTAACATTGACAAGCTGAATGAGAAACAGTACAGTACAGTCAAGATAAGATATCTTGAGTCAACAGGAAGATTTCCAGACTTGGCACAGGTGCCCAGAGTCTGACCTTCTGCTGTATCCAAACCAAACATTAATGGCTTGAAAAATGCTTTTTCCTCCTACGCGACTTATAATTCAGGTCATATGCTGGACAGATTTCAATCAGCGAGTCCTCTCTATCATCTATCAAACCTTTAAATCAAGAGCATGTTGCCTGTAGGGAATCGACATCGCTTCGACATCGTGGTTTAACTGGATATCAAGTTGTACAAACTGTGCAGCTTAAACTTGCACTGCATTCCAGAGGTCAAGGGAATTCATAAGGAGGGAATTTGTGGGTGTATGAATAACAAAATACCACAGATAGTGCGCTGTCTTTTCAGAATGATCTTATTTCAACCTGTGATAGTCAACGTTAACCCCAGCCATGTGTGCTGGAGATAAAGCATCTCACCAGCTACAATTAGCGCCTGGTGCGGCTCGCACAGGATACAGAAGGCCAACCGTTGGTCATGCCGCGGGCATGTGGAGCTTTCCTTGTTCCTGAGTCCGAGTAATTAATGATAGATGCACGGAGAGACGTCCCAAAGGTAAGACAGCTGGAGTGGCATTAGCTTAACGCAATGACGCTGGTCAAGAGCTGATAAGGCTGGGCAGTCCTCCATGTACTCTCTCCATTAGCGGCGCTGACTAAGCCGCGTGGCTTTAAACTCTCAAAACGCCAATGTTGGACGCAAGCACTGACTGGGGAGTGGATAGACAGAATTTCCAACAAAGAGAGAAGAGTCTTAGCTGTGTCGGGAAACAAAAGACAAACCAAAAAGGCAATCCTGATCATGGGTGATGGATTTAAAGAACAAATGAAAGTTTAGAAATAAACCAAATCATTAGGGATGGTCTAAAGATACAGTTTATGTCTATTGGTTGAACAAACAAACAGCCCCGCCCCAAATTCACGCTACTGTTTGAGACAGCGATGCTTACATCTACAAATAACAATATAATTAATAACACGTTCAGTTTTTTTGCTCTGTGCGAAGTTATTCTCATATTATTAGGATAAAACAAAAGCAAACATGGTTTTATTTTTATATTTCAATCTAAGAGCACAGAGAGTTAAGGATTTAATCAGAGAGTTAAGGATTTAACTATTAATTAGAGCTGGTGCATGCTGACTAAAAACTGTTTAGTCAAGTAATCAAACAAATAGTTCATTACAAATCTATTTTTAAATGACTATTTGATGCAGTCTGCAATTAAAGATTAAACAAATCACACTTTTTTTCTAAAAGGATTTGACAGATAGATGCACAAATTCACAAGTACGTTATTCATAGGCCCTTGTTACTAACAAAAACATAAATCAGTTTCTGTGCAAATACACGGAATGAGCATTTGCACGAGCAAAATAAAGTGCTAATGTGTGTGACTGACTTCAGTGCAAACCCACACTGCTCTGCTGTCTCCATGTCTGTTCCAGCGAGCATATCACTGTGCAGATTCGTGTCACTTGATGTGAAATAAGGGGGCAAACAAATGGAGAAAGAAGTCAAGCATGAATCTCCCTCCATCTCAGCTGCTCTCAGTTCATTTGAGTCCCTCTAACAGTCTTCTTCTCTGTTACAAGCCTAATCCTGGCACAAAAGATGGAGTTTCTTTGTGCATGTTCGAGCAAGAGTGAGAGAAGACCTTGTGATGGACATTTTTTGGAATACCTCAGCCGGACACATTCCACATATCCAACCAAGTCATCTGCTGTGTGTTTACCAGCCGACTCCACAGCCAAGTACAAATACAGATGGACCATTTCTTGATAAACAGCATCTCTTGACAAACAGATACATTTGTTCCTGCCGAACAAGGAATTATATTGTATATGTTTGCCAGTTACGCAACCATAAGATTACAAATCTGTTATTTAATAAATGGATCCTATATATATTATCCTTATAGTAAAGTTCTTCGCTATTAGAAAAACTTGGCAAATAAAACATTACAATGACTGCTTAAAATGTCTTCAGCTGTATCGCCAATTCCTGGAAGTGACTGAAATGTCTTAATAAACAACCCGATCTAAATCTGCAATCACACACACACAAACAATAGGCATCATGGGATAGAGGTTAAAAAGTAAGCAGAAATTTGAGAGAATGCGAATACTTAAAGGGGTCATTCAATGCCAATTTTCAACAAGCTGATATGATTCCTTAGGGTCTTGAAAAGTCTGTATAATTTGTTTACATTTTCTCAATGAGAAAAACTTATTCATAGTGAATCTTGCTAATTAGCACATTATTACGAAAACAGATTTGCAAAGATCTATCTGCTATGTTCATTAATACATTCAACAACAAAACCTCAATCTCTTAGGAGTCTTGCTTGTCTCTACGTCTCGGTCTGATGACGGGTCACTCAGGGCTGGTCTGAGGTAAGATACCAGTTCAGTCTGTGTGACACGCTGCTGTCAATCAACAATCGCAGGAGGGGCCTCTGACCGTATGACGTCAATTTAGAATTGAGAAAGGGGAAAACATTTAAGGAGATGACAAAAGAAAAAAACAATGGGTGTTTTTTATCATTATAGGGTGGTTGTGTGCACAAACTGCCAACACACATTTCATTTCAAACAACTAGTAACAGTGCATCTGGCATTATATGACCCCTTTAAAATAAGTTTCAGAATAAACGCAGGTCATGAAAAAAGAAAGCAAAAGAGACTGAGGTGATTTCTGGTATTTTCCAAAAAACAGCATTTGTGGAAAACATGATCTGGTGTACTACAGTGTTGTAGCCCCCTACACACACAGAATTTTCAAATGTTGACTAGTGTGTACACTCATATGCAGTATCCATATATCCAACATCATAGACAGACTAGAATAAAAAATAAAATGGCTCTCATAAAATTTTGTATGACCTTCTGGTGGTTTAGGCATCTTTTTAAAGTGTTTATTAAACATTGCTTTAACCCTTTAAGGTATTTTGTTCCTAAATAACAAGTGACTAATTTCATACTATTTAGTGCAATGGCGTTAACTTCAGGGGGAAGATAGAGGAGCGCATTTTACTTTCCACACTCAAAACACACACATGGCATTAGTGAATGCAACTGTAATGATTTACTATTGGACAGATGTCCACAGTCCATCCTAAAGACACACACTAATGCTAAAAACTGTCTCATTAATTGCCAATGTAACATCCAGGATGGTTGATGCAGGTTGTTCAGTGCTGGTCTATTAGTTGGCATGACATTTGCAGACTAAATTTGTCACTAATTGCTTTTTGGGGTTTCAGGAGCCATTACAAAATGCAAATAGCTCTGCCCACGAATCAAGACTCCGTCCCTCAGAGATGACAGAGGGGGTCTGAGTGTAAATTGATTTGCTGCGCTCACAATGCACGGTGACATCAAATTCAGAGATGTCTTTTGTCTGTACCTTGCATGTGCTGATACCAACTGCCAGCCATACAAATGCTGTCATGGTGATCAGTTAGGTGCCTTGACATCTTTAAGATCATTAACATTAATTTTGGTCCCTGTAAAGCGTATCATAATGACGGCAGACCTCTGGGGGTGGGGCTGCAGGACGAGACGGGATGCCGCTCGGACTGAGACCCCCAGGAGGATTTACAGAAATGAGCGCACTGGTCCGCCTCCTCATCTCTCAAACTCAAACAAACAGCCAATCAGAGAACACCACGACCTGAACCTATCCACCTACGATCATTTATACCACTAAATCATTTCTACAACACACAAATAAACCATACTGAGAAGCTTCATCAGTCTTTCTCCGCAGGACACTTACCCCTGTCTACACCTCTTGGGGCAGGAGTCAGTTCAGCTGCTTTAAATTACTCTCACTATTAAGGTTGACCATTCATTTCTTAAATTAAGCCCGAAGAATTACATTACATGATGCAAATGCAGTCATAGTGATGGAAATCAGATGGTTTAATAACTTTATTCAAACCATATGGATGCATGTACAATAAAAGCTTCAAAAAGTTTTCACTCAAATGGAAGAATAAAAAGTTCACTGACTATCTTTATTGGAAGCATGTTTGGTTGCAAATATTATAAAATGTCAAAGTCCTGAAATATGCAAATTCAACATAAATATTAATAACTTTTTTAATAAGGGATGACAAATCTAACATTTCATTACTTTATATAAAAAAAATGTATGCCCCTTAACCCATGTGCAAATATGGTGATGAGGAATTTTGTCAACATGACTGACAGAATGTCAAACTTAAATGTAAAAGAACTGCTATGGACTGCAGTTCAATAATATGCTTATTGTCAAATTATATAAATATATTATAAACCACTTCTATTCAGCACTTTGCTTGTCTGCCACAATGTCATGTCTTAAATAATCTTCTTATAGTGCCATTCTCAGCACTATTGCTATACATATGCAATTAAATGCAATTAACTTAATCAATATCACTATATTCCACTATTGATTTTATACTGTATAAACCAAAGCTACTCTAACATCACATCGGATGATAACACTACGTCTAAACAGTATCATATAGATAGGATATAGATCTTCAATCAGCATCTCAAATCTTTTTTTACCATCCTAATAAAACTTTAAAACTCAAAAAGACCCCAGAGTTAAAGAGAAGGATTTTTTTATGCTGTCATGCCTTCAGGACGCCCTTTATGTGACCCTCCAAAAGCCATTTAGAATATGTTTTGTGTACTGCACATGATAAGTAAGTAGGGTTATGTCAGAGCAATATCAACAAAAAATGTTCACTAAACTCCAGCGGAGTGGTTTTAGTCATTTCGTAAGGATTGTTAGTACACAAGCATTTCTGCACGACCATCAACAACAAAGGAAACATGAACAAAAGAACGCAAGTCAAATCTGCTGAACCACAATGGAAAATTTCAAAGAAGCTGAAAATAAAACAGGACAGGGAGTTATTATTAGGATATAAGTATGATGCAACGATAAGAGTCAGTCGAAATTGAAGGCTGATGTATCGTAACTGTAGAAACTGGAGCGCAGACAGAAACCAGCTGTAGTTGAGGAGTCTGACAGACCAGAAACCGACAGAACGAATTTGTGAATCATGACATCAGACCACACACACATTCCCCTGCAGCAGGTTCACCGACATGTGTGGCATTCTTTCGCGGTTCTCTTTCCCTCCACTCACTTTGTCTTTAGTTCCCGCACACTGTAGCACTAAAGCAAAGCTTGCAAACAACTTCTATGGTTTAGTCCCTCTCCAAACTCATTCTTCATTACGCCTCCTCCAAAATTCTGTCCTGTTTTGAGACTCTCTTTACGAATGTTCCCGGTCTTATTGTCCATGATTCATTAAGGCACATTATTTATCAACCTCTACTTCTAAAACAACATTCCTTTTCAGCTTATGTCACCAATCTCTCCTTTCATTTCACTTTCATTTCATTTCACTTTTTCACCCCTTATTGCATATCTCATTTTATACCGAAATACACAGGACCACGGAGGTAAAATGTGCAAATGACATTTCCTGATGATTTCTGTCTTTAGTATTGATTATTTAAGAGTTAGTTCACCCAAAAATGAAAACAGCCGGAACTGCGTTTGCATTTTACAAATATTGGAAGTGATAGAAAAATGTTTATTAAATTTGAAATATGTATATGTTTGTTACACAAATGCATGGATATGCTACAGGAGGCCTTCATAGATTTTTTTATTATGTTTGTGTGCACTTTAATTAATGCGTTTTGAACTTTTAAAGGGTAAAACCCACCCACTACAATCATAGAGCTTAGAAGTACCAAGTCTACTTTTATTATAACTCAGATTGGATTTGTCTGAATGAGAAAGGCATGTACAGGCTTGAGAGTGAATAAAATACGCGCTCATTTTCATTTTTAGGTGAACAAACCCTTTAACACTAAACAACTAGAACACCGATGGTTTACTAGAATTAAGCTCTTCATAGTTTATTTGGCTTAGGACTTAAAAAGGGCTTCCCCCTAAAATCTTAGAGCTTTCCAAACCTAAGAGCTATCCAACTTCACTACCATCGACCTAAAATACCAACAAAACAGTAACTTCCCATAAATGGAAGTTAAACCCATTCCTTCACAAAGGAAAAGCTTTTAGGCTGCTAAAAGCCAGACACTACACTTTTAATAACAAGGAATGATGGAAAAAAGGGAAAAATACCTAGACAATATCTAGGTAGGGAAATATCTACCCCGCCTGGTCAGCAGAATTGACAGAGGAAAGGGAAACGCAGTGTAAGAAGAAAGAGTCATACATAATCTATCGGTTCACGTAAATTCATTCTCATCAGTTGCCATATAGTCCTACTTTTCTATTTATTCTGAAAGCGAGATTCTGGACTGAATCTGCATAAAACAAAAAGAATGGAGGAAGGAGCAAGATTACAATGACTAGGTATAACACTTTCTCTTAACTTTTATGACGCAACACACTGAAAGTGAAATACTGCAGGAAGCTACTAATTTCACAGTGAATCAGAACGCATGGATACAAACAGAGGAGAAAACTAGGATCTAGAACTTCTACTGCTGAAAAATTTGGGGTCAGTAAGATTTTTGGATGCTTTCTCTATCAACTCAACTCAAGATCATTAGCTCTGAAAACACACTGGCATAACTTCAGCAACATATTTTCTTCCATTCTTCTGTCTCTAACTTGTTATTCCTTCTGAGCGATTGTTTTTCCGCTTGCTTTCTCATTCTTTCACCATCATGGCATGATCAAAGAACAAAAAAAATGCTGAAAGTTCTTTGTCTAGAAGTATTACCATATAAAGCATTTTTGTTATTGCTGTTAATTGGATGCATTCTACATCTGAGGAACCAGAGCGAGCAGGACATGCACATTTGTGTGTCATTCAAGGTGATGATGCACATGGAGGCTTACAAGGTTGTATGAGCTATAGAATCTGGCTCTGATTACATTCAATACAGCATTTTTCAAAAGTAGAAGAAACTGAAATGACAAGAGGCCTCATTTACATTGAGCTTGTTGTTGAAAAAAAAAAAACCTAAATTTGATTTGATTTCAGGTTCAACCTAACACTGCTGTTGGAAGCACAGGTGTGCGGGTAAGAATCCCCCAGTGGTTGGTGCCCGGCTCAAACGCACCGTCCTGACTGCAGGGGTGTATGTGCCCATCTGGTACAAGCAGGTTCTGATGCCAGTTTGTGCCCACTAATGAGTTGTTTATAACCCACATTTGGAAATTACATCCTTGAAAAAATTCACTTTGTCCTGTTTTGCAGTTTCCATGTGTTCTTGTACTGGCCATTTGAGAGAAAAACTGAGCAAGACAAGAAAAACAATGCGCAAAAAAGAGGTAAAGACAAAGTTCAAATTTAAATATACTCTACTTTAAGAAAACGCATGTGCAGTGCGGCTATGTTGTATTGTATGTGTATGTGTAGTCCTGCTCAAAACACACAGTTTTTATGCTTTTCTGAGAAATCAATAGATGAAATGTTGAAGAACCACAGAAATAAACTACACAAATGTGTACAATCCAAAACAAGAAAAACATGAACGATTTTGTCCCACACATAACATTATTAGCTGTTGTCAAAGGTAAAATTATTATTTTGAGTAAAACTGACATAGGGCTAGATTTACTAGCAGCTTACACCAGCGTAAACCCTCATTTGGAGTTGAATCAATCTTGTCCTAAGATGTCAAAATAGGTTAAAATTAGAGGTGGGCTGTTATCGGCGTTATCGACTCTTATCGCGCGATAAAAAAAAAAATATCGCCATTAATCTATTCACAAAGTTGGGTGTCTATTCTACGCAAGTAATTGTGACTTTCACATTGATAGTTTAGTGCGGATGTATAGCCGAATTACACTGTAGCCCTATTCAGACGGGACAAGTTTTCTAAACTAAAACTAAAGTTTCGATCCTTATCACCTGTCGTCCGTGATCTTCGCATACTGTTTGGAATGCACGAAACCTGCGTGCTGACAGACTTGCGCGTCACGTGGTCTTTGTGTTTGTTTGTTCTGGCTGTGGGTAAATGCACTTGCATTTTCTAATGCTTTTATACAAAACCGATGAACACACCGTCAGTTATGTTTTCAGAGCAGAGCAAAACATCTGATATATCGAAAGATATCTGTGCATTAGTCTGAATGCAGCCTGTTAAAGCTGCCGCTGCATACGGTCTTATCAGTAATAATTAAGCAGCAATAATGCAGAGGAAAAAAAAAAACAACTATTAAAATTCAAAACTATTTCTGTAAACTTTCGTATACTCAAAGAGCACTTTTTAAAATAAGTTATAGTTTTAAAACAGTAGCCTGTTTGCATAATGATTAATTTTTTTTTTTTAATTTTGCACAAAATACATTTGATTTAAAATGTGCATTAATATTGAAGGAGAAAGTGATATTCTCCTGGTTTCACAGGCAAGGCTTAACATAGTCACAGGCTAAAATGCATGTTTGAACTGCTTCAACTGAAAATATCTTGCCTCTGACATATCTTAACATTTTGTAAAAAGATGCATAAATATATTTTTATTTAACAAAGGCCTAGTCCTAGCTTAAGCCATGTTTGTGAAACTGGGCCATTGTGTAGATAATAATAATAATCTTATTGCATTGAATTGGGAAACCAAGATTCACACCCCTACTTTTAAGATGGCAGTACTGAAACACAGATATTCTAAATATAACAGGGCTTAAATTTTAGTCTTTATTTAGGTAGCACACACATTTTGAATGCCTTAGGCAGAATTTAAATAAGCCATTTTAATCTAGATTAATCTACATTAATTTCTATAATTCAAATAAGACAAATTAATCTAGATTTTAAAAAAAATATCTATGCCCACCCCTGGTAAAAATACAAAATAGTAAAAAAAAAAAACACTAGTACAAATTTTGAGGATATTTACATCCCGTGGTGATTAAGCAACACCCACTCATAACCAAACTTTACTGTGCTGTTGTGGTAAGCCAATCTCCTGTGCTGATATGGAGTTTGAGCAGTAAGTGTTATTTTGAATCTCTAAAAGAGCGAGACAAACAGCAGGCAGAGGAGATTATACAGACAGATAGCTGCAGAAGACACTTCTGAGGATGCAGTGCATCAATCACACAGCACGCACACCGGCACCAGCTGACGCTCTCATACACACGCACAACATGACGAAACACCCAAACACACCAGAAGGAGAATACACTCACTTCACAGACACTCACAAACACCGTCATGAAACACCAGAAAACACTAGAAAGAGAATAGCATGTGATATGTCAGCAGTGTGCCAAATACAACAATTAAGGACTTTTCTGTTGAACACAAAGCAGAAATCTCACAACCTTTTGCCAAACACACCCATATACACACACAATGAGTCAAACTAGAGGCTGCATGCTGCGCTGAGGGGCTTTCCCACTGGGAACCTACAGAGCAGACCAATCCACAACCCCAATGAATTATAGTGGCAATATCTACTGCCTTCTGCTCAAGGGCCTGACAGCTTAATGATCTCTCCCACTCCCATTTTACACAAATGCACACACACACTCTGCATTTCATGCACACACGTCAATTACATTACACACCACAAAAAGCAATCGTGATGCCATCCCCTCCTTGCTCATAAAGTATCCATTTCCAATAAGCTCTATGACATATGCTCGATAGTAAAAACAAAGAGTCACTCTACTGTTACTGTACAGCACAGTACACATTTCAAATACATGAGTGACAAGAGTGAAGAAAGTGTGAAAAAAAAGTGAAAAAGAACCCTAACACCCCCTCAATTGGTCAATGGATAGAAATCGTCAAAGAAATATTCAATATGAAACAATTGACTTTTATTATGAAGCTTAAAAATGATGTATTTCTAAAATAGTGGAAGAAATGGATTGAGTATTGGAATCTATATAATCATTGACTGTATACAGTATATTGTACATGTACTGTAGAGATATATATAAGTATACCCTAGCCTCATATGAGCTTAGTCTGGCCAAGCTACCTCAAAACAGCGGCAACAGCAGAGCTCGTTTCTCATTGGTTCCCATTTTTTGGGGACTCTCAAATGCTCTAAAATGGCAGCTTTGCTCGCAAAATTGAATGTAGTGTCACTGGAAGTATGTATGACAACATGTATATGTATCTATATGTATGTGTTCTATGTTTTTGTTCTTTTGTTTTCCCATGTCTTTTTAAATGTAAAAAAAATGATCTTGAAAAATGTTCCATACAATTAAAGTAAAAAAACTAAATGAAAAAAAATAAATAAAAAAATAACCCTAAATGCTGAAAAGAAAGATGAGACAGCAAGAGATGAGTAAAAGGCAAAGAAAGGATGAGCAAAAAAGAAAGTAGTAAATATAAGAAAAAAAGCAAAGGAACAAGCTTAAGAAAAGAAAAAAATAATGAAAAGGAAGAAAACTAAAGAACAAGAAAGAGAAAACAGCAAAAACTCAGACAAACAGAAAAAGAAAAGATTGAGAGAGAGAACAGAAATAACAGCATATGAAAAAGAACAAGAAGAAAACAAATAAGCAAAACAAGCATAAAAAAAGTTAAAGAAAGAGTGAGTGAAAAGAGAAAAGAAAGAAAAAATCGTGCAAAAAAAGGGAAAAAAAGTGTGAGTGCAAAAAAGTTGCAAAAGAACACAAAAAAAAGAAAGAAATTCAACTACAAAAAGAAAGAAAGAAAGAAAGAAGGGGTCAAGAAACGTAAAAAGTATAGAGGACAGGAAAAATGCACAAAAAGTAAGTGGGAAAGAACATGAAGGTTCAAAAGAAAAAGAAGCCTCTGTAAGAAGGGTGTCTTCAGGCAGACAGTGGCATGTGACTCACTACAGACAGAGGCTGGAAAAGAGCCTTGTGTTCCTGTTACAGTGTCACCACATGAAAACAAACAAGGCACAGATCAGCTTGGCATGAACTCAGGTCAACAAGCACAGACATTTGAGGAAGAAACTCCCAATAAAACCAGAGAGGGACAGGTAAACTAAACATTTCTGCCTCTGCTTTTCCTGCTCTGCTCACAGGCACATATTTGCTTCATGCTTCACAGAGCCGACAGAGCGGGTGAAAAGGCTTACTGCACACATCCTGCTGCTGTATCAGAGACGGGAAAACACACAGAGGGCAGCTGACCGGCCTCCTCCAGTTCAAATGGGTGTAGCCACTGCCTGCGTTCGGCTGCTGGAACCCATCCAAAGCATCATCTGCATTGAGTAAATACTACAAAAGAGGGCAAGACAGTGACCTCATATCTTAGAAGGACATGGTTTTGTATTTTTGGAGGCTAGTGTTGTTCGCATGAAGTCTATTTAATTGAAATCTGCCTGCCCACAAAAATACCTCACTCAAAATAAACATTAAAACATTCTCGCGTGGCTTACAAAGCAAAGCTCACAATTAAAAGCACCACAAATTCATGGTTGAGACATAGAAAGGAAGTCCAACATAATATAATTTTCCCAGCTCTGTTTTTTACAATAGGGCTGTTTGTGTTTGAAAGGCATGACATCACTGTTTGGACGCCTACAGTCCACCACTGGATTCGCAGCAGCGGTTGGTGCACAAAATGAGAACCTATCAAGCTGCACATCTATCTATGTTAATATCAATAATGTATAAAACAAAGACAGACCTTTGTGATTAATATAGGCCTGGTATTCAACGCAGGTCATTTAAATTTCAGTGAAACAAGCTTTGTATTCTGTGTTATTGCATGTATATAATATTATGAATTGCTGGCCAAGGATAACTAAAGGAAAGGCTGTTTTAAACATCAATCAGTGTATGAGTGCATTAAGACCCTCTGGTGGGCCATAAAGCTTCAAATCATGTGACCGATGACTATCCACTCCTTACATCGATATTTGAGCCTCCACTCAGATAGCTTTGAACAGGAATAATAATGGTGGCATTGTCCTTTTTTTATATACAAAATAATCTGGTTTTCTGTTTGACATACGATTATTTCGTTTACACCATTGAAAGATTGTTTAGCATGCAAAAAAAAAATCACTTAATTTTTAACTTCTTTAAGAATTTGTAGATATTTCAGCTGCAAACAATACAAAAAATCTAGTTTAGAAAGGCATTTCATAGAACGTCTGGAAATATCATTTTTAAATGAAATGTAATTTTGTTATATAAACACTTAAGCAATCATTAAGAAAGAAAAAAAATCTCATCATTCATTTTCTGCAGGATATTATGGATTGTTAATATGCAAATGTCCTGAACCTGCCTCTCCCCCAGTAGATTAACAAAGGTTCTCATTAATATTTCAGTGATCTAAAGTAGGCTTGACCCTATTAGAAGGTCTGAAGTGACTTACATAAATGTGATACAATCACTACATTCGTGTGGTGCACATTACAATTTAAAGTCAGATGTTGAAGAAGGTCAAATGATAATTTAGCCAATTAAAATGCAGGATTAAAAGTTTCTTAAGAAAGAGATTTTCAAATGTGCAAACTGGGGATAAGAGTTCATTAAAATAAAAAAAATTAAACCACATATTCCAAACATGCAAGTCACAAACAGTAAGTCATTTTATAACAGTAACAGTAATTTTATCTAACAATTGTTAAATTAAAAAATAAAAATAAAAAAATTAATTAAATTAATTAAAATTAAAATTAAAATTAAAATTAAAATTAAAATTAAAATTAAAATTAAAATTAAAATTAAAATTAAAAT
>JAUYWG010000045.1:14342294-14356728 GCA_034779775.1 Enteromius afrohamiltoni
TGACCCTCTATCTATCTGACCCTCAGAAACCTAGTAAAAACAGTGGTAAGCAGTCCATGTGAAATCAGTGGCACAACGCTACAAGAATACTTTTTTGTGCAAACACAACAAAAATAGCAATTGACTCAATCATTCTTCTCCCCTGATTTACATCTTCTGCCATTCTGGACAGTACTTAAGAACGTATTTAACATAGCGTTGTTTACATTCAGGGTGAAAGTGTGTGCATGAATAGATTTTGTTCAAGAGCGCTTTCCCCCTGGACATACTGTAAATAAGGCTGAAACGATTCCTTGAGTAACTCGATTCCAAAAAATTATTGAGGCAAAATCCTCTGCCTCGAAGCCTCTATTAATTCAATTTAAAGTTAATGTCCAGAGAGACCGGAGGCGGACTGTCACCTGAGACCAAGTAAATGGATGGGATAAACCACAACGGTCAGTGCAACACTGCCCGACAGATGCGGAGTGAACAGCGATGGCCAGAGTGTCAAAGTGGCCGGAATGAATTAATTTTAAATGTAAGCTTGTGGCGAGGGGCGACGCAGCGCATCATGGGCGGCGAAAGCATCGAGGAGAGTTGAAATCAAGGTTAACTTTATGGCAATGGGCATTGTGACGCTCTCGCCGGCCACGGTGTGAACGCACGGCAACACTATACCGGGGTATTTATCAGCTTATACCATGGCTACTTATCAAAGGAATGAGTTTACTGTCAATAAAGTTGTGAATGGCTTTTTTAATGTGCTCAACATGTGTGGTCCTTTTAATTTGATTGCAATGAATAGGGTTTATAAATGCACAGCCATTAACTTACTGTATGATAATAATAATAATAATAATAATATTTTAATATTTTAATATTAACATTAAACATTTCATAAATATCATCAATAAATAAAATGTCGATTTTTTTCCTCAAAAAAGTAACCAATTAGTTGCTCATTTAAGAGACCTCTCTTATTTTCTCTTGCATATTTAATATTGCTCTTTAATTAAGCACAAACGTTTTATCCGATTACTCTATTATTAGATGACATTTACTAAAATATTTGATATTTTATTTGATTATTTTATTATATTGCAGCCCTAGACATAAACAACTGTTTAACTGATCTATTTACTACGTTTCTGCAGCTGGGATCATTTCAGTTGTATTGCTGTCTATGGAGTCCTATAGCTATCCCATATCATCAAAAATATCTTAATTTGTTTTTTAAAGACGAACAAAGGTCTTATGGGTTTGGAACAACATGAGCGCAAGTAATTATTGACAGAATTTTCATTTTGGGGTGAACTAACCCTTTAAAGCTCTAAATAAATATCTAAAAATAACTAAAACTAAATAATTTTTTTTTAAAAAAGAACATAAACATGATAAATAAAAAATTAAAAAAAGAAAAACACAGCAACAGCACTAAAACTTTAAATAAAAATAAAAATGAAAGCAATATAAAAATAAAAACATTTAAAATAAAAATAAAAATTGTAGTAGCATTTCAATGATGCTAACCAGAACGCATGTGATAACTACAACACCACAGCTGCAAGAATGAGATCTGAACATAAAGCACTTGGACTCAAACCTGCTTTTCCCATATGAGCACCAAGGCCTATTGCTAACCACTCATTTCTCCAACAGAGGCCTTTCGGAATGTATTGAACAGACTCAGTGATGCGTCAACCCGAATGTTTACTTAATGAAAGGGAAAGCTATGCGATGGGGACAGAGAAAATGAAGGGCTGAAATAGAAGAGTGAAGAAGAGATGCTGCAGTCTGCACTTTTCAAATGAGGACAATACGTCCACAGATAGATCTAATTGTAATACCTGGCAACGGGACTTACTCAATTAGGTAATGTAGGAAAGAGTCTGAGCGTGTATATGCAGTGCAGCCCACCGATGTAACATGAGATGAATTCAAGGTAAACGTCACCAAACCAAACATGCTGAGAGTGGTTAAAATATAAGCAGCAGAAAGCCTTCAGAAGATGAAAGGGATAGTTTAATATTCAAAGTCATTCCAAACCCATTAGCCTACATTTTTCCCCCTTATAGTGACATGCAATATAGTTCATAATACCGACCCTGAGCTCCAAAATAAAAAGAAATAGCTTTTTAAAAATTCAGCTATACACTTCAAGTCTTCTGCAGTCTTACAATAGCTTTCTGAGGAAAAGTACTAAATATAAGGACCGAATTAACTGGATTTGTGAACTGGATCAAGCAGTTCAAAGAATGTAGCTATGAATGATTCCTTTATATATTATTTCTCTACTTTCAAGAAAACGCACTGACATGTCAGTGCAAAAAACACCCACACTTTGAAAGACATCCTATTTTGAGAATGACCTCTAAAACAATGTGAATTAAAACAAAACACAAATTCTCTTCCCTAATCCCAGTGACTCCCAAGAATCACAATTTGCCTCCGTCTTTGTCAATGACCCAAGAAGAAAAAAACTTCAAAGTCTGAACTATTTTTTCCACCACAAAAAAAGCGACAGATGAAGAGAATTGGTTCGTCATGCCTCTTCCTCTCAGAGGTGCTGAAGACAACTTTCTTTTCCTTCTCTCTGTAATGAAGGAGAAGAGGTCTAAAGCATGCTGGTACAGAGGAAAAAAAGCCCCTTGCTAAATGAAAAACAGACAGAAAGAAACACCGCAAGGCAACTTTAGACCTTTAGCCTAGCATTAATTATTCCCGCCCAAATATCCACACAGAGTAAGAGAGGCGCAGACTGAAAAAAAAAAAAAAAAAACGCTACCAGGCTCCAGGAATGGCCTCTTTGAAAGCTGTTGGGGCAATTACAGGCCATGCCAGTAAATCAGCGTCGTATAGCTTAATTTAAACTGACTCTACTACATTAAAGGGTTAAGAATAGCATCAAACACTAAATGCGCCACACTCATCTTCACGCTTTTCTGCCATGAAGTTTGAGAACCAGGACAGAGCAAAAGTGAGAATGCAGAAGGATTGTGTTGATATTTACAGTTGATTTTGCAAAAGTGTTGTTACTTTGCTTACTTAGCAATTTGACATTTATATATTCAATCAGAATTTTACCATCATAAGTATCCATTTTACCTCATCAGTTTTACAGTTGAGTTGAGTTGTTAATAAACTAAATCATATAAACATCTTAAAATAAATTATAATTATTAAATATTTAATTTATAAAATGAATAATTAAACCGGATGAGAACACGGTGTGGGTAGAAATTGGTAGAAATATTTTTTTAAAACAATTAGTTTTTCATTTGATAAAATAAAATAAAATAATCCAGTATAATAAAACAAATAATCACCAGAACATATAACCTTATGGTTGCTTAAATTAATAATAATGTAATTTATCCGTTGCACTGAAAAATTGGTACTATATGCCAAAATTAGTAGCAATAATTATTTTTTTAAATAATGTTTTTCATAAAAGGATCTTTTTTATATATAATTATTAACAAAATTCTATTAGCACATACAATACATGACAAATTGGTCCAATAAGCATGTAAATACATGACAATGAAGAGAAAAAAAATAATCCTGCTGACTTACTGCAGGCAGAATATGATGGATCTAAGCAGACAATGTGTGCATGTGTGTGTGAGCTTTTGACCCTGTCAACTGGGACAGGTCTGTGCTCACACAGTCACATAAACACCACAGCACCATGACTTGGGTAACCATGGTGAGAAAGACAGCCAGAGACACAACAGAAAACCATGTGAAGACTAATTAATGAAGATGAACAGTGAAAGCAAGCAATTAAAAAGGTGTTGATGAGAGGTATGACTCTTTCTCAAACACACACTGCATTTTAAGACACAAAAAAAACCTGCGTAGAATCCAACATTAGTACAAGATCGCACACGTCCCTCATTTCACAGACAACGAAAACGGGAAACAATGACAGCAGACGTCACGTACAGTGGCCCTCGCTGTCAAGATTAATCATACTGGAAACATATGGCAGCTTCACCTCCACAGCTGCATACTGTCAAACCCACCCCCGTCCCAACATAAACATTCTAACAAAAGGCATCGGGATGGTTTAGACATCAACACACTTAAGTCATTACATTCAGCAGCCCAAGTGTTTCGAATCACGCCAGTTATTTTGCAGATGGAGCTTTTTGCAATTCAAACTGAAGATTTGATTGGTTTAGAAAGCAAGAACAGCACATTAGTATGGGAGAAATGAATTTAAACTAGAATAACTGACAAGCAGGGAACGAGGAGATCAGAGTGCTGGATTTCTTTGATTTAATAACTCAAATGTGCAGAAAAAGTTATTTATATCAGAGGCTGATCGTTCCGGGAGGGTTTGTTGTGGGAGAGATTCTGACTTCCTTCTGTAAATGCTAACACATGGTTATTAAATTTAATTGCTTGATTCGTTTTCGCTTCCGAAAGTGGGGTGCATCCTTCCACGGGTGGGTGTACATGTGGTTGGGTGGACGTTTAACAACCTCCTGCTGAAACATTAGGCTGTCTCTGAACCAAATTCCTTTTCAAGCAAGGCCTGTGCCAAAATATTTAGACACCAATGGTTCTTTGTATTCCTTACATCCTGTTTCTTGAAATTTTTAATTCACTTTTTTTTTCTTTTTTTTTTTTTTTTTTTTTTACAGTTTTAGTGAATATTTTTTCGTTTATTTTAATTGAGATTTTAGTAATTTTGGTACTTAAACATATATTAGTTACGCAGGAAAAATACTGCTGAAATTGATAGCACATTTCACAATTGCAAAGAAACAATAGTAGAAAGACACTAGAAAGCAGACATGTTAACTGTCTACAAAAATCAGAGAGCAAAACTTAATGCAGACATGTAGGCTGCATGAATTTACATTTTAAATCTCTGGAATAATGCATTGCATTTTGGAATGAAAAGTACTTGAAAAGACCAGGAGCATGGTGATTAGCTCATGCATGGCTTTCGTGGATAAAAAGTGCAAAAAAAAGAAGGCACCAAAGGAGGATGCAAGGCCAGTTGATGACCGTATCGGACACAGGGGTGGCAGTGTGTGTAGTCCGTCTGCTATTATTGACAATAAAAGCCTGTCTAAATCCTCTTGAACTAGTCACCCCATACTCCTTTCTCTTTCCATAATAAGGCCATACGAGCAGAGGCAGAAAAAGAAAAGGCCTCTTCTTTAATGAGATCTGTGTATTCAGACCCTTGGGCTTCGGCTGAACAGAACTGTGCTGGAAAAACACATCGCGCTGGACACACAGCAGTATCTCCAGAGACCCTGGGATGATGAAGCATAATCCAACCGAATATAACAGGGGTATTCAATTAGGGGTTCCATAGGTCCGGTCTGAACATTGCTTTCCCAGCATAATCCGGACAATCAAATCTAACACAGTTTCAGTACAACATGAAATACACGACGTGTCCTACACGAACATTTACTGTAAATGTCAAGCAACAGAATTTTCCCCAGCAATAGATAACATAATTAAGAAATCATTTATTAAAAAAAAAAAAAAAAACTAAGTGCTTGTCTATTAACCACAAACTGCTAATTGCTGTCTTCTATAAAATAGGGAACCGCTAACGATTCGGGAAAAGGCCAGGATTATCCTGAGGTTAAGTTCAATTTAGTGCTTGTGTGAGAGACTGCTCTGAAAACCGTCGAGAAAAGAGGGCAACGACAGCAAAGCTGAGGATATGCATGGCTGATCAGAACATCTGATGCGTGCAAGTATTTCTCCCGGCAGGAGGAACTATCAAATTGTGTTTTTTCTGTGCTAACCCTTGTCTCTCTCCACAGATGTCACTTAGTTTAATATTATCTACAGGAGATATTCTCCAGGTTTTTTCCAAGTTACATCAATGTCAAAGTTTGTGACCCAGAGCAAATATGGGAATCAATGCTATAAAAAATGATTAAGCTTTCCTTTTTTCTGAAAAACAACCATTCATTGAATCTGTATGGTAATCATTACATTTGTCATTATATTTCCGTGTGTCATTATGACAGCGATAAAGGCCAGATTTCCGATCTGCCTAAAATAAACTGACGAAACCCATGCACCACTTTTGATTCACGAATTCACAACTGACAGATGCGGATTTATTCAGCCATCCAGCAGAAGCACAATGTTCAATCACTCACCACGGCCTTGTTCGCCTTTCAAAGCATCTGCTGATTCAGAAGTCACAAATCTTTCACATCCTTTCAGTACTTGTGTGACTGCTTGACACTCAACAGACAGACTGTGCCTATTAAACAACTTACTAATGGAAAACTGGACCAGAAAATCTTTCATAAGCACTAACCAAACTTGTATGGCTTGCTGACCGACTTGACTGGGATGTTGTGAAATGTGGGGCAGCATCACTAACCGAAAAGCATGACGATTAGGATTGCAATGATTATTTTACCAATAAACGAAAGTAATGCTCATATTAAACTGAAAGAAACAAACAACAAAGAGAAAGACTGGATAATGAGGGGAAAGAGATATCGGATTGCAAAGGCCTTTGTTTCAGTATTTAAATGTGAGATCTTGAGAAATGTGACCAGCAAAACAAAGGCAAAGGAGTTTTATCTAAGAGCCACCCATTGAGACAGGTGAGCTGTTGACACATCACTAAACACACACCAGCCCTGAGTATCTGACACTCAGATGAATGTTTGCTCATCTCTTTGGCAACCTGGGCTTGAATGGAAGCAATCACTATAAATCTCAAACATTTACACACTCTTGCAGGAAAAAACCCCCACAAAAGCACATTTCCACTGATAAGCAAAAAAAAAAAAGTAATTTCTTGAAATTTCTCTATGATACTGACACAGCAACATCCAATTTGATTTGCAAATTAGAAATTTTGTATGACATCCCATACAAGACCACATTAGCCCAGTTGGACAGAAGCTGTCCCAGTGGACACACGTACTGTAGCTTGAGGGGGAAAAAGTGCTTTTGCCCTGGAACAGTCATACAGTACAAACACTAAAGTGTCCAATTCCCTTTACTCACCCCTTATATTAATAAAAATGTCAATGTCCAAGTGAGCAGTAGGCCAAAGCCCTGCAGATTTATATAAAGTCCTCCATTACCAACAACATTATCACAAACCATTTGACTTTTCAAATGCATTCTGTGTCAAGTTTAAGCTTACCAATAAAAGGTCAAAAGTTTGAGGGTTTAAGTATTTTTCACATTCAGCTAGGTTTGTCAGTGACGATAACGGCATCCAGGTCAGTGAACACATCACACAAAAAAAAAGAATAAAACAGAGACTGGTGGCATTGGTTATAAATTAATAAACCACTACTTATTTTGTGACTTCAGAACAGTGTGTTTAATAAAAAGAGTTATTGAGGGAAATTAAAAGAAACATGCTTCTACTTCACATCTTAGCCTTTAGATAATGTTAATATTAATTTATTACCTTAAATATTTCAGAGTCCTTCTGTGACCTTTTGATTGTGAACCACAATACTAAATAAAACCTACAATTAAAAATAAAACCTCATGACCAACAGAACTGAAATTATACTTAAAATGATAGTTATTTTTACAATTAAAAAAAAAAAAATCTCATATACCTTAAACGTATTATGTGCTACATCTTAAAAAGCTACACTTTAGTGTACGCAAAATTCTCTTGTATAACCATAGGTGGATGCAGATGGGATGATTTGTTTTTTGTTTTTTGATTCATTCACTTCTTAACTGGTCTTCCCTTTCTTCGACCACTAAAAGAATTGGTAGCTTGCCTCATTGTTTTAAGTTGCCCTGAGTCACTGACCATGATAGGAAGCAGAGTGTGTTCCTCTCTTTCTCCCGAACAACACAGATGTTTAAAATGAACTCAGGAAAAGGAAATAAACACTTCCACATTAAATCTACCCACTGAGGCCTCCACCCCTCCCATCAACTAATTTACACCGCAGTAAATCCATCAGCCGGCCATATAAAAACCTACAATATGTATATATGAAATGGAATGGTGTTTGGACCTGAAATTTGATTATGCAAACAAGAGAAAGCAAGGACACAGCCTCAACAGCCTGATGTGATTCAGACACTAAATACCTTCATGGTAACCCCTGACCACTGGCTTAATGGCATTTCACAGTCCCCTTTTTATTGGTTTAGGATAGATTAACATTATCCCTGTGCAAACTGAGGCTGTGGACATGCAAAATAGACACATGCATATTCTCCCCAGGCATAGCCTAATCCAGCCCGATGTCAAATCCCAGACTGAGAGATGTACAGCAGTGTGTCATTCTACCCCTTTCAGAAAGCAGCTCAGAGTGGGAAACTGATCCAGGATCAGCATTTGTTTGGAGTAATGTGATACAGGATAAATTGTCCTACTGTGAAATGAATCATGATAACAAGTCAACACCCAGTCTGGACATGATGTAGATGGGTTTGTTTGCTCACCAGAAGAGTATTACATCACTTGTTCGCCAATGCATCCTGTGCAGTGAATGGGTGCCGTCAGCATAACAGTCCAAAAGGCTGCTAAAAACATCACAATAATCCAAAAGACTTTAAATCTGTCACTTTTGGACAAAATATGCATCTAATAAAGCTTCCTCCAGTAAAGGAGTCTATCCTCAATTGCCCTCAAGCATCAAAACCAACTGACATATTTCTTTAAATTGATAAAATCACTGTAAAATGTGCTCGTGTGTATATTTCAAGATTATGGAGAAAACATAAAAATGTATTGATTAATTTGTTTATTACAAACACACAGCTCCCCACTTCAGTACATTGACTAATGGACAAGATTAACTGAGAATTACCGTAATATTTTATCAGATGTTTCGTTCTGACGGCACCCATTCAATGCACAGGATCTATTAGTGAGTATGTGATGTACTGTAACATTACACATGGCTCGAACACTCTTCATATGCATTTTGTATATGTATGCATTTTTGAGTAAATTAAACAAAATAATGACTATCATGTCACGGACCCATAGATTTCCCACACTTTAAGACCGAAACTGCCATACCATGAAACTTTTCTTTTTAAGTGCCACAACTCTGCTGATAACACTGTTTTCTCAGCTGATGAGTAAGAGGCTTATTCCATTAATCAATACAACAGCATTGAAATGTATTCCTATTACATTTTACCTCCAGAGAGAGCTGCCAGGGCACAGACTGTTAGTAAGGTCACCACAGGACTGAGAGTCTTAATGTAAAAATCAATGAAGATTAATGAGTGAATTTGTTGTGAGCTGTATTAACCGTGTCGAAGGTTATGGACCGGCCGTGTGCTCATTATTAGACAATGTATATAATAATGGCCTGCAGAAATGAAAAAGGCCGTATGACCGGTGTGAAGGCCCGCAGGTGCTTGTGTGAACAAGAACGTACGGAGTCTTGAACCACGAGAAATGCACTTCAAGCTCAGCTTAATGCATTTCATATAAATAATTCATCCTACAAGTCTAAAGCATGGGGAGTTTGAGATCACCGGCTTGTTCAAGACACAAAAAAAGAAGACTTTGTTCACAAACTCAGAAACACAGATGGCATTTGTTGCCAAAAACATTTTCATAATTAAGGCTGGTTACAACAAAAAAATTCCCAGACAGCATGATAGATTATAAACGGTGAAACTCAACACCAGAATGTATATGAAGAGTGTATGAGTGTGAGAGAGAGCTGGAGCTGGGCCCAGTAGTGCTCTGGGAATGCAGTCCGAGTTGATTGGCTGGTTTCCTGATATTGTCTGAAGTCATTTGGTGAAATAGGCAGAAGCATACAGAGCGGGGAGAGCAGCATAACTCAAACCATGTGATGAGACAGAGCCCTGTGGGGAGTCACCACAGATTCAGCACAATGGATAGTCTGTGGTGCCTTTACCTGGGAATTACGGCTCACTCATCAACTCCTCATAAAAGGAATCAAGTGAAATAAATGACGAATGTACTTAGAAATGTGACCAACGGTATCACATGTGATTTTATTTAGAGAGTGAGAATCATGCTTTAAACTTATCAAAGAGTGTATCTGACCTTCCATGAAATGGATTTTGTCAAGTTGCCCTTATTTCAACTTGACTAAACCCGGGGCAAATAAGTTTCACAATGCTAAAGAACAGAGATTCATTCACTCATAACTGTGCAAAAATTAATGCAAAAAACAAATTGAACAACCCAGGTCCTGCGAATCCTATAAATATTATGTATGCATGTGTGTGTTTATGTTTATACAAAATGTTGCCTATTGTTTTTTAGGTCTAATGATTTTAATATCACATAAAATACATAGGCTAAACAGGCTGATAGGCCTCTCTCTACTCGTCCAAGTCACCGCATTCTTTTTAATATTTACAGGCATAGCTGTTTCGATGGGAAACAATTGCTTAATATTTTGTTTACAGGAAATACATCACACGGGGAAAAGAAAAGTGAGATTAGAGCACTCTTCTTACCTTGTCTCACAGTTTTCAACCTAATAGGTCCCTTGCAGTTCTTGATCACTGTCAGCACATCATACAGCGGCAATCCAGAGACAGAGAGCGTCTCCACTTCCAGCAGTAATTCCCCCTCGGACACTTTCCCATGTCTGTACTGTACGACGTTCCCGTTAACGGGTCCGATACAGGCGAACTCCCCATTCTCCGCTCCGCCGAGCAGCTTCACGTTCAGCTCGCCTCGGGCGTCCTTAGAGATCGTGCACTCGTTAACTTTAGTGGTCCAGTGATTCTTTTTCTGTACCACTTTGGACATGGTGAATCAATAAAATCCGTCCAGAAACAGGTGGTTCCGCTGACAGGCAACACAACGCAATAGTTTCATAGAATGAAATATCCCACGCACACGCGGTAAAGTTTCTTTTCCGTCTCCTCGGTCATGAATGCAGCTTCTTCGCAGCCCAAAAAAGAAAGAAAAAACAAACTCAAGCCATTGTTCGGCTGTCCACCAAGTGAAATCCCCTCTCCGTCCGCTTCTCTAATTAGCCTGTATTGTTTTCCTCATCTTCTTAACATGTTTGCCTTTATTCCTCTCGGTTGCGCTCATCTGCTTGTGTTTTAATTTCAGAAACCTCTTTAACTACACTTCGTCAAGTCTTAAACCGTTTCCGAAATAGTTTTTTTTTTCTGAAACACTTTTCTGAATTCCTGAATTTTCGGTGAACGTTTCCTCCTGGTTCACGGCTCCTTTAAACAGGTACAGCGTTGACGTGTGTTTTGATACATTTCATCCTGTTCTGCCTGCTCTCAACTAGGGATGGAGCGAATGTAGCGTGCGCGCATGCGCACTATTTCCCTTTGGACTCATGAAGAGAATCCTCAGCGCGTCCCTCACCAGGTCCTAAAGTCCGTCATTTACAGAATAATAATATTTACAAACCCGAGCTGATTTTAATTAAACTCCTCTCACCTTATATATCCTCCAAACGCTGCAATAAATAAACGCCAACATTGAAATGTATAATCGCACCTAGACTTTATAAGTGGCTTCAGTCATCATGTAGCTGCAACTAGTTAGCCTTTTTGTAGGCTAATGCAATTTATTGAAAACATTTTCAGAAGCACTGTACTGGGCCTGAACCATAAATCATTAGCCTAAAAGATTTCCAGAGTAGTTTTGTCTTTGTTAGCCTATGTTTACGACTTGCCTACGACTTGAATTTGTTTCCTACACTCTTGCACAACCAGTTTTATCTGTTTTCCAGGAGTGTTGGTTTTGTAGAAACTTAGCCTAGCATAAAAGTTCTTTCCAGATGAATCCTTGTTTTTCACGTTCAACCTGCCTTTCATGTCTGTTATCCTAAAAAAATTGTGCCATACTTTCCAAAACACTGTTTATAGTGTCTATGGCTCGGTTTCACAGACAGGGTTTAGCCTAAACAAAAAATAGGCCATAGTACAATTAGGACAATTATGTAATTTTTCTAAACATGCCTTAGAAAAAAGCATTATTGATGTGCATCTTAAGACAAAACAAAGGCACTGACATGTTTTAAGATTGGTCAGTGCAAGTTCCTTTCATTTAAAACAGCTCAGATTTACATTTTAGTCTAGGATTAGGCTTAAGCGTCGTCTGTGAAACCGGGGGTAAATATATTTATAAAGGAATAGCTATCAATGTATTGTTCACAACACATTTGCAGATGTAACATGCAGAAACAACATTATTTTTTTACACAATCATTTCAATATCATACTATTATGTATAATACACAATGTACATATTTCATATCCTTTTTCATATCTTTTGGGTTAGTTTTTCTGTATCTGTATCAAACATGAAATCAAGCCCTTAAAATAATTTTTTACCAACGTCAGTACTGTCACGATCAACCATTCCATCAATATTTCTTTTTAAATGTATATGTTTTTAAATAATAAGTCCCATTTCAATTACACTTTTCTTCACCTCTGTCACTTACGGCCATATTGGTACAGGACATTTTTTCTGCATGTGTTTGTCTGACAGCATGTTAGAGCCTGACACGTGAAGGGCCGTCGTCGGGATCAGATGGGCTTCGCTGTTCACCTTGGGAAAAGCAAATGAGCTCTCTGATCCTAAAAATAACATTCAAAGTACTCCTTCTCCCTGGAGACTCCAACCATTGGCCTGGATGGGACAGGAAACAGAGTGCTTTTAAGCTTAAACCATGCATCTTCTCCTCCAATCGTCAGTGGGGCTATCAGACGCTCGCTGCGTTCACGCCATGCCAGCCTGCTGCATCTGGGATCTTTGAATGATGATGTAACGTGTCTAACCCGATTTCACTCCTGAAATAATCATGAGCAAATTTGAAGTGGTAACTAAATGCTGTTTGGCTCCAGCGAAAATCTGATGTCCCTCTCGTTGGCCTGTGCCAGCTGAGACCTAAAGCTCAATGCAATTGCGTGACAAAAAAGCTTCAATTCAGCATTGTGCCTTCCTGTTTTAGAAAGGAAGTAAGGAAGGCATACAGCTGATGTGGAAGTAGAGTTGTATATTTGGGTGTGCAACATGTCTCTCTCTCTCTTTCTTTCTCCCTCTCTCTCTCGTTTTGCCAGTCAAATCCTCTCTGACCTGATAGTGGGCAGGATTTTCTCACTGCTGGCCTTCTACCACAAACCTCCCTGCCAGAACACGTCATTTAAGTCTGTGTGGCTAATGCACAGTGACTGCGACCCCTGTTTCTCCTTTTCATTTGATTCCATCTGCCTTTCCATGCCTTCCCGCAAGCACCCCCGATTGCAGAGGGCGAACTATCTACATTTTTCTCTCCCAACCCCCTTCCTCGCTCTCAGCTGATGAACACATGATAAACACACTGGCACATCATGAGTAAATGAATTCTATTTGAATTAGAATTTATCTATTATGTAATTCATATGCAGACCTATAGCATTACAAGTTTACCACACAATCGCTTTGTGAGCTTTTAGATCAGGTTTCTTCTTGTTTTTGTTCTAGTTTATAGGTAGATTTTACATCTAAATGCAATATTTCAAAGTCTGCACTGAATGTAACTATATTGGTTATTGGAAAAATCACTATCAACATTAGACTTTGCAGTATGATATTGAGTATTAATAGTTTATGAGTTTCTGAAATTAAATCTTGTCTGACTGGAACAGATGACATATACCTCTCAAATAAATCTCTCTTATATACCTTTGTATTTTCATTACATTATTAGGAAAGGAAAGGAAAGGAAAGGAAAGGAAAGGAAAGGAAAGGACATGACGTGTGGCCAGGTATGGTTTCTCATACTAGAAATTTGTGCTCCGTTTTTAACCCATCCTACTGCACACATACAGAGCAGTGAGAAGTGAACAACAACACGGTGCCTTGCTCAAGGGTCTCACCTCAGTCGTGGTATTGAAGGTGGAGAGCGCACTGGTTATTCACTAACCCCACCCAGAACCCCTGCCAGACCTGGAACTCTAACCCGCGGCCACTACTGTCCACACGACCACATTTTTCAAGCTTAATGAAGCAAAAAGTTCATAAAGACATCATACAATTAATCCAGTGGTTTAATCTAAGCCTTCTAATGCTTGTTGAACAGGTTTAATCTAGATTTTATATGGCAGTTTAACTAGAGTGCACATCAAATATGGTAAACTAAAGCTCAACTGTATTTGCTTGACAAGAGATTTTTTTATTTGAGGAATTATCTTTTCAAGCTGTATGCAAATGTCAAAAAGAACAACTTAGATATATCCTATACATATTTTGCAAGTCATGCCATGATGTCCACTATTTGAGTGCTGTTCAGTCAATGCAAGTAGTGTACCTACATCTATAACTGACCTCAGAGAGATAAAGAAAAGAAGGAACATAAAAGAACTGTGTCATACCTACCAATTTACCAATTCATTTTTATTTTATTTCATTTATTTATTATATATATTGTGGCGGGTGGCTATCAGCGTCGCCCTGGCAACTCACAGGAGGCACCTGGATCTCGTCAGCTCGGGCCAATCGGTC
>JAUYWG010000045.1:14368630-14391295 GCA_034779775.1 Enteromius afrohamiltoni
ATGAACCAGGCTGGGAGTTTTTAAAAGCCTCAGGAATCTTTTGCAGGTGTTTAGAGTTAATTAGTTGATTCAGATGACTAGGTTAATAGCTCGTTTAGAGAACCTTGAACCATGATATGCTAATTTTTTGAGAGGAATTTTGGGTTTTCATGAGCTGAATGCCAAAATCATCGATATTAAAACAAAAAAAGGCTTGTGTATATACATATATATATGTATATGTGTGTGTAAATTATATAAATATATACATGTAAGAATATAAGCTGTAATAAATTTACACATCCATATATTATGTAAACAAAAAAATATACATTTACAATGTAACTAATCACTTGACAGCACAAATATTTATAGTTTTGAATAAATTATTTATTTGATCAAGAAAAAAAATGCGTTATGTTATTGAACCTAGTGTCAAAACAGACACCTAATTTAGTTTGATGTATTATTCTTATATATTATAGCACGTATAAATGGTTAGGTCCTGGCTTTTGATTAGTTAGTACCTCATCTTTTCATGTAAATCTGTTTTTTCACAATTTAAATTATTCTGGTGTTTATTTATAGACAGAGGAAGAGTAGAAAATCAAAGAGGTCTGAGGATGAGAGCAGCAGAGGGGGAGGGATAGTAGAACTCAAACTTGAAGACAGCCGGCTCAGATCAGAAAAGAGACCGGTAAAA
This sequence comes from Enteromius afrohamiltoni, assembly GCA_034779775.1. Taxonomy (NCBI): domain Eukaryota; kingdom Metazoa; phylum Chordata; class Actinopteri; order Cypriniformes; family Cyprinidae; genus Enteromius; species Enteromius afrohamiltoni. The sequence goes on from JAUYWG010000045.1 coordinate 14,369,313, forward strand.
CCCTTTTCTTAGAAATGTGCTTTTAGAATTGTCGTGAACATTCATGGTTGCATTATTGATCGAGAGCCTGTGGGCTTTGCAGATTTCCCTGAGGAGGCCTCTGTATGGGGCTTCTGAAGATCTCTCCAGTGAGGAAGAAGCAGAGGAAGCAGAGCTGCAAAAAGAGAGACTCTTCTCATCAGCACCTCCCAAATACGCCCGAGCGCTTAGGAATAGACTTCACAACCTCCCCATGAACAGTCTGCAACCCCAGACTCAGGTGAGTGTCTTTGTAAAACCAAGCAAAACTTCTGTTGAATCAGAAGTTAATAGCAATTTTGCTTAACGCACATAGGGAGAGACTAAGAGCAGGCCAACAGACGGCCCAGTGCTGCCACGTGAAGTCGAGCTTCTGCGACCCGCAGAGGGCTCACATCCAGCCTCTGACACAGATGATATGTTATGGGAGGAGCTTCTGCACGATCCTGACTCTGCCTCCACAGGAAGCAGCGAAAGTGGGGAGGAGGAGCCTCACAGTCATAACCACTCCCTCCCTATGCCCACCATCGCTCTGACGAGTGATGAGGATGAAGCCTTACCGCAGGTGGGTTACAGTTTTGTTGTGTTACGGTTAAAGACCGTGCAAAATTATTTGTAAAACCGTTAGAAATGCATTTCTGAAACATGTTACAAAGACTGTGAACTATATGATACTTAATGGTGGAATTATACCATTAAACAGCCTGTTCCATAAACCAAGATTAGAGTATAAGCCAGGCTTATTTCAGTTAGTCTGACTTATTGGTAAACTTGTTTTATGGAACAGGCCCCTGGATTTATTGGGCAGGTCTAAATCTTAAGCTTGGTGGCGCAATGGAGCCCCTGAGCACTGCCCCTCCGCGAAACTGTAAGAGCTGTGTTGGACTTGAAGCTACACCCTACAGTTTGCTATATAGCTATGCCTTCGTCACGTTACGTGGTGTCTATAATTTACAAAACAACTGAGCTTGGTCTCATTATTTAAATCAAGCTGATTAAGTAGAGAGAGATGGCAGTTTTGCTGTGAATGGGCGTGGTTTCAGCGCAGTGAGTCGGGACACACTCAGCGTTTGAGAGCAAAGAGGACGGCTTATCATTCCAACATTCTTAACATTCAAATTTGGCTGCGTGGTTAAGAACACATTTTTCTGTGGTGTGACATGCATGAAATATTGACTTCACACTGACTTTAAAGTGACTCTTAAAGGAACAGTTCACCCAAAAATTAAAATGTGCTGAAAATTTACTCATCCCCATCCAAGACGTAGATGTGACTGTTTCTTCATCAGAACAGATTTGGAGAAATCCTTTGCAGTGAATGGTTACTGTCAGATTGAGAGTCCAAACAGTTGATAAAAAAATCACAATAATCCACACGACTCAAGACAGTAATCTTGAACATCTTGTGAAACATAAAGCGGTTTTAAATTAATATGAATAAATTCATAACTTTTTTTTTAACTTCACCTAGATAAAATCCGAATCCTCTACCCATAATATTGCTTTTTCCAGTGAAGAAGTCGTCTCTTCTGAATCCGTGGAGAATATTCAAAATCTTGCCTAAAACAAGAGTTTAATATTAAAACTTCTTTATGGGAGGTTTGTTTGTTTTTTACAAACATGGAGCTTTTCTCTTTAAGAAAAGAATTTAGGTGATGGACTGAAGTTATTTGGATTACTAGTTATTGTGATGTTTTTATCAGCCATTTGGACTGTCAATCTGACGGCACCCATTCACTGCACTGAATCCATTGGTGAGGAAGTGATGTAATAGTAAATTTACCAAACCTTTAAGCAGCAAACTCCTCTATGTCTTAGATGGCCTGATGGAGAATAAACTTTACTTTTTGGGTGAAATATTCTTTTTATTTTGGAATAAAGTCTTTTTAAACCCCTGTAAAACCTTTTTACCTCTAAGAACAAATTAAGATTGCATTGTTGAATTAAACAGCAGTGGCACAGGCAATCAATCATACTAAGCAATAATTACCATTTAAATATTAATGTGCTATCCACAGTTTGTAAAGTTTTGTGTTTAAAAAAAAATTCTCGAACCGCAACAGCAATCACATTATTTAATTTCTGTGGGGTCATTTCTATATTTTCTATGGCATGTTGTGCTTAAATTATCTGATATTTTATAAAACTTATTGAACTTGACACATAGTTGTGAGGGTCGGCAGATCTGGTATCAATTCCTTTCTATCTTTATTTTTGGTCTAACCACATGACTTTGGTTGCCTGACATTTACTGATCAGTACAAAGTTAAAAAGTGTCGCAATACTTTATCTATGCACTTTAAATGATTTCTTTATTCTTTCAGCACCAGTTTTCGTGGCTGCAGGCTTGTCACCCCTCCAAAGATCGGGTCAGTGCCATTATCTGGGAGCAAGGAGAGTGTAAGAAAGCTGACATGTCCGTGCTGGAGATCAGTGGTATCATTCTCACAAGAGTAAAGTCCTTCTTTCTCTGCCCTGTTTATTTCTACACTAGCGGTTTTCATTGCTTAAAAAGAGAAGAGAACTGTTGACTTCCTCCTTAAACACAAATTATATTCAAATTCAATGTAAACTCCTCTGTTAGCATTCGAACGCCAAATGTTGTAGAGTTTTGCATTGGAATTTGCCTTGGACGCATTTTTAACTGACCGGAAAGCAACAGGTCAGTGATGTTGCTGTACAATTAAGCTGAAGGATTTCTGTTTCCAGGTGAAGGTGGTTGAACAAGGGATGGGTTATCTGATCTTCGGCAGTCTGGTCACTGCATCACTGGCTCTGCTTCCCTACTGCTTCAGACTGGCACAGAAACTGGATGTTGCCAATCTCAGTTCTGTCTCTTTAGAGGAACTTCCCAAAGTGGCCATTGGGCCGCCTTGTGCCTTTTCCTATGCATTCTTCATCATCACCATAACAGAAAGAGTTTTCCTCTCTGGACTCTTCTTTTTCATGATGTGTGTGGCTGAGAGAACATATAGACAGGTAAATATGAAAATGCCTTAGTGTCAGTTTTCTGTGTGTGCTTGTAATCAGTGCATTTTAAATGTTTGTTTGCTGCCTCCTTTAGTCTAAAATGTACATTTTTGTGTTATTTTATGCATTTTATACAAAATTCTAGATCTTAAAGAGGTCATATAACACCAATGTAATATAGTTTTCTCAATAGTAGTGTAAAAAAATGCCTATTTTACCCTGTTAAAAACAGATCTTTTCAAAACACTCTGTTCAACTTATAGACAACTTATACAAGTGTTTGAACCTCTAAATGACCCCTTTAATGATGTGTTTTCATTTGACAATGTATAAAAAAAACAGTTATTGTTTATGAAGTAACATGTCAAAAAATTGCTCTCAACTGCAGCGCCTTTTGTTTGCGAAACTCTTCAGCCATCTCACATCTGCACGCAAAGCCAAGAAATCAGAGATTCCTCACTTTCGACTGAAGAAAGTGCAAAATATCAAGATGTGGCTTTCACTTCGATCATTCCTAAAGGTATCTTCCCACTACAGCTGACATTTAGGATGCATATCATTTCTATTATAATTATTTGATTAATTTTACATTTAGATTTGCGTTGCTGCCCTCTAGTGCTCACATGAAGTAGGACTGTCAAAAAATGATTCTAATTTCGAATATTCGTCGAATTTAGAAATAATTTCCAAATTCAAATGCAGAAACGTTGCATATTTATCACATTTTCTGGAGGGACATCTGTCACGGTTGCACTCGGTTGTTTTGAAAGCTATGTAAAATGAATGCAAGTTCAACTTAAAAAAACAATAACCCGTATCTCAGTACTTAATGGTGGTTTTCCCCCACCCCCGCATGTCAGGTTTTTAAATAAAGTAGCCTACTTCAGTCCTTTATTTAACTATACATACGTGCTCATATCAAACCCTGTGTCATCCGATCAGTGTTGCCAGATTGGATTGACGATTTCCAGCCCAAAAGCTCTAAATACCTGCCCAAAAACCACCCAGATTTTTAACTATCAATATAATGTGATCGAGTGCAAATCAAGGTTCATAAATGGCATTTTTAACACTATAAAACAAAATTATGTTGACAAAACAATAAAAACATAATGCTAGATAAATCTGAGAAAATAGATTAAAGAGAAATATGAAAAATATGCAAGCAGCAGACACTGTCAAAAAAAAACAAAACGGTGCCCTCGGAAAAACTGCATCATTTTCAATGTCAACTTTTACTGCTAAAAATATTGTTGTGTGACTGGTTGTATGCGGCATGTACACTTGGGCTTGTATGTTAACTAATTAGTCTATATTATTCATGTTCATGTTTGAAAACCGCCCAAATGACCCAAAACCCACCCAAATTTTGTCCACCCGCCAAAGCCAATATTTACCCGCACAAACAAATTGAAAACCGGCCAATCTGGCAACACTGTGCGCAATCACTCCTGCGCTCTATCCTCTCTCACCTGCTCGTGCGAACACTGTTTTGTCAGTCGTGGGGCAGGGCTTGGTGTTTTAGTTACAACTAAACTAAACGACGATACCATCGTCCATCGCGATGTTTCACATTAGACATCGTACGATGCCAAATTGGTCAACATCAGTCATTTTGACAGCCCTAACATGTCAATTATAAATTTACTCTGCTAACTAATAATAATTTAATAGCAATATTGAATGTAACCTTTATTATTCTCTAAATTGAACAGTTTTATATTGAAACCTTACAATTTTGTGATGCCTAATTCCAGCATTTTAAATACTTAAACTTTGGTTTGGTTATTACTAAAACTATAATATATTATCTAATATATTATTATTGTATTAACTAAACTATATATTTGATTTTAGCCATAACATATTTTGCTTAATTTCACCTTTAAAGCATTTCCGAAGTTAAAAGTTGCTGTTATTTGTTGTTAATCCAACTTGTTTAACCAGTCTGTTTGTATAATCACTAATGACAGGGTGTTTCTGCAGGCAGGAGACATTTGTACAGTTCTGTTTAAAAATATATGTACATGATCAACGATGAATTATATCAATTTAATCATTTGTTTTCTTCTGTTTAACAGAGACGAGGCCCTCAGAGGTCTGTCGATGTCATTGTTTCATCGATTTTCCTCCTGGCTTTGTCTATTGCCTTCATCGTCTGTGCCCAGGTCAGATATTGTCCTATCATACAATGACATATTAGACATATCTTTTCAAGGTTTGCCCTAACAAAAATGTAATTCTATTTCTATTTATACATATATACAGTGTATAATGATTTATTTGAAATTATTACGATTCTTGAATCCATTGCAAGAATACCTCTCGTCAACTGGTAAAAATAAACAACGCTGCAATAATGCTGCCGTTACCCTGGTAACCCTGTGAGTGAAACTGCTGTCAACCTAAAGCAAATGTGGCAAATAACTTAAACAGCACATTAATTTTTGCTTCAGTTTTATCTAGCGTTGATATTCTTTGTTGTAACTGTAGGTTCAATCGTGAAACTGAAATACTTTGCTGTCTGCAATGCTGTTATTGTTCACAAAAATAGTATTATTAAAACATATATAAACAATACTAAAATAACACATCACATGTAGTAAGAATAGTCATGGGTATAAATGTGCTTCTGACTGGTAGTATGTGCCATCAAGTCATTTGTAAAGACAATTAAAGTGACATCAGTTGTTGTATTAGGTGTCATTTTTCGGGACATTAACAGTTAGAAGATATGACTGTCCAATAGAGTGAAGGCTACTGGTGTTGTGTTTCAGCTTTTGCACAGTCATCACACATTTCTGGATTCAGAAACCAACTGGGAGCTGATGGTCTGGTGTGCTGCTCTAATGGTGTTCCTCTTACGCCTCGCTACCCTCGGAGCTGAGACCAACCGAAAGTATAGCAACGCTTCAGTGCTTCTGACCGAACAGGTGAGATGATAACCTCAGCCGCACAGAACAAAGAGGCAGTATTATTCAGAAGTGAACCATTCACACGTGCACACTGCGCAGGCTCTAATAAATAGCCGACAACTGAGTTGTGTGCAGTTTCATTATCTGGAAGCACTTTGTAATATGAGCTCTTTATTTAATGTTTGTGAATGTATTGACTACCAAGAAGCAATATATTTGTAATATTACTTATGAATCTTTGTTAATGTTAGTTAATAAAAATACAACTTTTTTAAGATATAAACTCAAAACTGAAAGAGAATTTTTAATTTTTGCCACAAAATATAAAAGGTAATTGCAACTTTTTTTAATCGGAATCGGTAGAAATAAAGTGTGAATCGTAAGATAAACATTTGCAAAAACCTTCCATAAAATATGATTTACTGTTGAAATGAATGAAAGTTAATTTTTCGTCGTTAGCTGGTGTTAACTCTTGTAATTAACTAATGTTAGCAGATGGAAACTTACTGCAATGTGTTATCCACTTTCTGCTTCAGATAAACTTGTATCTTAAGATGGAGAAGAAACCCAACAAAAAAGATCAGCTGAACATAGTGAACAATGTGCTGAGGCTGGCCACAAAATTACTGAAAGTAAGACTTCCGAAAATAATAATAGAATGTGCCTTGCTTGCATTGATTATCATTTGCTGCTTTCAGGAACTGGACACTCCATTTCGTCTGCTAGGTCTGACGGTGAACCCGCTCGTCTACAATATCACCAGAGTGGTCATCCTGTCAGCCATCTCAGCTGCCGTCAGCGATTTACTAGGGTTCAACATCCGGGTGAGGGAAACATTTGCGCTCTAAGTACAGTGGTTATCTCCACCTGTATCCTGGGTCTGTTTTATTGTCCCACTGAAATGCAGATGCAGTCTGGAGTTATTGATCTCGATGATCTGTTTTTATAACTCTAAAGTCATAACCGCTTTTGTACTTCTTCCTGTTATCAGGGTAGTGGGGGTTGCTCACTCTTTGTTGTATATGACTGCTGTCATCCAGCAATACATGCAATCTTTAACTAACAATGTGCATCATGTTTTTTTTTTTTTAAACAGCTCTGGAAGATCAAACCTTGATGTGTTGCCTTTACACTGTCAGCGTCTTAACACTTGGGCCAGAGAGACTCTTTTAAGTGTGCTTGTGCACAACCTACTTAGATGACCAAGTTATATTTAAAAAACTGTGCAAATCTACTGACCAAACTTATTCACAACCCTGTGCCTTCGGCCAGTCCGAGCAAACCTGTGTTCAGCTCAACTTTGTGGTTGAGATTTCCTCATTGAAATTTGAATTGTAGAACTGTAAAGCACACTCAGTAGGTTTTCTTGATGCACTTGCTTACTGTAACTACTTAACAGCTTGCTGTTATATTCCAACCACTGACCACTGTTTTCTTAAATGCATACTCTGCACATTTATTATCTGGTCTGGAAGCAAACACTTTAAACGGAACCACTATGTGCCTTGTGAAAAATTGCATATAACAGTACTGGTAGATAAGCTATGTATGAGACATGGATTTGTCAACTGCTGAATGGGTGAAGAAAATAAAGTTTTGAGTTTTTAGAAAAGGGTACTGAAAAACTTGCACACTGAAGCTCTTGGAGTGAGCACTTTTTACAGGCATTGTATTAAAATAAAAAAAAAAAAGCTTTCTCTACAAAACGTCTGTAATCGTCTATCCTTAGCCAAATATTTGAGTTTGAAGTTTTACAGATAAACTTTTTATAGCATTTAAGTAATGTTTCTGACGACTCAAAAAATATTGTTAAATGTTACTTTAATTTTAACTGATTTATCACAATCAAAAATGCGGGTTTGTAATTTCGTTTGCGAGCAAATCATCAAACTGTGTTAAAATTACGTATGGACTTTACTGAAACCTTTTTTACACCTTTAGGATGTTACTGTCTTTTTCTATAGCTTTATAAAAGTCATTTATGATTTTATGATGTGCCACTGAATGAATCCGTTCGTGAATCGAATAAATGGATGATTCAAAAGAGTCGAGTCACTCGGATGATTCAAAGTCTCCGCCGCTGACTAGTACGACGTGTCACTCTTTCGCAGGTATTACGGTAAGTAAACAGTGACGTGGAGACACACCTTCACTCACGCGCTTGGCGCTAGTTGCCATGGAAGGTCATCAAGTGCAAAATCGGCTGAGGCAACAACACCCTGCGCAAAGACATTAAACCTACCGGCGGAGCAGGTGGGTACGGAATGAAATACGGACCCCTGAGGTTCAAGAGACTATTAAGAAAACCGTAGGGTACGTATCTGTAGTTATGGTGATTTAATGTGTTCCTTTCATCATTCTATGCTGTAATAGACCGTCAGTGACTGATTGCTGCTTACGGGTATGACGTAACATCCTCAGCATCCTCTACTCTGTTGTGATGTAGCGCGACGTGTTTATTAATATGCTGCGGGTGGTTAAGAAAAACGACGATTTGGCAAAAAGCAGAAGCCGCAGTGTTACTGAGTAAAGCATACTGTCGTTAGTTACCCGCACCAAACCAATAACGTTGTTTCCAGTGGCATGCGCTGCGTATTTTGTCTTCATTCCGCCTCTTGCTTCCCGCATGTGCACTATGGTTTTACAGCAGGACGTGTGAGAGGGTGACAAGGTCTGTCAGATTCAGTATGTCTGCATGGGTGCAGCAGGAAGCTGGTCCAACCAGTTCTGCTGAAGCCAAGAAATCAGAGCCCAGAGGCCAGGAGAAGAAATGCTGTAAGTACACATTTTTTCACATCCAACAGATCAAGAAGCTGGTAGGAATCCCTATTTAAACCAGCCTTAGGTGGTCAGCTGGATATGTTTTCAAGGACGCTAGAGAGATTTGAGGTAGTTTTCTGCTGATGTAAATGTTTCCCACCCTGACCCAGTGAATTTTAACAACGACCCTGAGTCATATCACAGTTGCCCTTCTTATAGTTTCAGCTGTCACAGAGACTGCCGCACAAAAGTTCACTGTCACTACAGCGCTATTTTCAGCATGATTTCTGAAGGACTGTGTGGCAGTCTTGCTATTTTTGTAGTCCATTTGTTGAAAGTACCATAAACTACAAGTATCCATGTCCCAGGTAATTGTCAGTACTACAGAATTTAACTTCTTTTTTTTTTTCTGTGTGTCTGTCTGATCACAGCATGGGCGTCTTATATGACAAACTCCCCAACCGTGATTGTCATGATCGGCCTCCCTGCCAGAGGCAAGACGTACATGTCAAAGAAACTCACACGCTACCTCAATTGGATAGGAGTTCCAACAAAGGGTGAGCGGGCAGCTGAATTTAGACGGTTGCATCGTATCAAATAACACTCACTATAAATAACATCTGCCTTCAATTCGAAATGCATCGTTTAGCTCTCAGCTGACCATTTTGACATTGTGGTCGATCAAGAGGCTAAATTTGAACTTGCGTTATTAAAATGTGTAGGCAATCGACACATTGAGTACATCATGACCCACAAAGCAAGTGTTTAATCACTGTAAGCAAGTTAAAGGTTCCTTGCGCACTGGGAATTAAACCGTTACTTTCAGAGTGATGTCACCTCGATGCATAACGCTGGTGCCAAAACTGATAGAGTATGTAAAGAATAACCATAATATCTTGTTTTTCGGTTTATCTTGCAGTGTTTAACCTGGGGGTGTACAGAAGGGAAGCAGTTAAAGCCTACAAGTCTTATGACTTCTTCAGACATGACAATGAGGAAGCCATGAAGATACGAAAGTAGGGTTATATATCTATGTTGCATTTTATGGCTTGATCATTGATCACCCTTATGTCATTCCAAACCTTATGACATTCTGTCTCGCATGGGACATGAAAGGAAATGTTTTGCAGAATGTCCAAGCTGCTCACTTTCGCAGCGTCTTGTTTAGAACGGATCACTTTAGATATTTTACAATGTTAATAACGGTTAAAAAAGTGAACCAAGAAACAAATGTAATTATAGAAAGCCATTTAGACAACACGTTATTTAACAGGATGGTTCATGTTTTTCCTGTGGACTGACTTTCTTTGAATTAGGTACATGTGTCTATTGTTCCGTTTTTCATTTTCACAAATAGACAGTGTGCCTTGGTTGCCCTGGAAGATGTAAAGACCTACCTTAATATGGAAGGTGGACAAATAGCTGTAAGGATTTACATTTTCTCTGCTCACTTCAATTAAATTTAATAGGATGTGTAGTGTTTGAGAATGCTTATAAGGTTCAAGACTTCCTTCTGTATATTTGTTATAATCTGTTTTTGTCCTTTTTTAAGGTATTTGATGCCACAAACACAACTCGAGAGAGGCGGGATCTTATATTAAATTTTGCACAGGAGAATGCTTACAAGGTATAACTTCCATACATTGAATCCTCTTTTTGCAGAAGTGACGTGTGGTCATCATTTTCCTATTTCTGTGTGTTTACTTTTACAGGTGTTTTTTGTGGAGTCCGTATGTGATGATCCAGAGGTTATTGCAGCTAACATCCTGGTATGTTGTGATGTTTGGGCCTTCTTAGACTAATGGCATACTAAAGTACATACCGGTATTTTTTTGTTTTATGGTCTTCTCAACAGTTGTCTCCTATGTGCTCTTATATCTTCAGGAGGTAAAGGTTTCAAGTCCAGATTATCCAGAGACACACAGAGAGCGGGTCATGGATGATTTCCTGAAACGCATAGAATGTTATAAAGTCACTTACCAGCCACTAGATCCTGATAACTATGACAGGTAAGGGTGTTTAGGAAATAGATGCATGATCTGAATGTACATTATGTTTTGGAAGCGAAGTACATATTTAGGAGGACCCTCTTTCTGACCCTTATAATTCCGTTATATGTAAATGACTTCTATTTTGATTCACTTTTATTTGTTGCACAAAAGATGTGGGACAGGTGACTAGTACAGTAGCCGGTCCTGATCATAGCATTCTCTTATTTTTCCCAGGGATTTGTCCTTCATTAAGGTGATAAACGTAGGTCGTCGTTTTTTGGTGAATCGTGTTCAGGACTACATCCAGAGCAAGATCGTCTACTACCTCATGAACATCCACGTGCACTCGCACTCCATCTACCTGTGCAGGCATGGAGAGAGCGAACACAACATCCAGGGTCGCATTGGAGGAGATTCGGAACTCTCTGCTCGAGGGAGACAGGTCTGGACTCATTTAGTGCTGCCTTCATAGCATTTACTCATCATAAGATGATTGTATTTCTCTTTCTCTTGCGAGTAGTTTGCTAGCACCCTGCGTGATTTCGTCGAGGAGCATAAGCTGTCCGACTTGAAGGTTTGGACCAGCCAGTTAAGAAGAACCATCCAGACGGCTGAAGAGCTGGGGGTTCCGTATGAACAATGGAAAATCCTCAATGAGATAGATGCTGTTAGTATACAGACATCCCATTAGAGATTATATGCATTATGCTGTATGTACATTCATCAGCGTATATTGCTCTGGCACAGGGTGTATGTGAAGAGATGTCCTACGAAATGATCCAGAACGCATTCCCAGAAGAGTTCGCTTTAAGAGATCAGGATAAATACCACTACAGATACCCTGGAGGAGAGGTACAACCCGTCATGAACGTATCACTTTGTTGCAGTTCTTCAGAGTATGTCCCTTCTCACTCTCTGCAGTTGTGAAGGTTGTCTGGTTTTTGTCGGTTTCTGGTCTAACTTTTTTAAAAGGCTCTCTTTTCTCGCAGTCGTATCAGGACCTGGTTCAGCGACTAGAGCCTGTGATTATGGAGCTTGAGAGACAAGGCAATGTACTAGTCGTTTGCCACCAGGCGGTTATGCGCTGCTTACTAGCCTATTTCTTGGACAAGAGTGCAGGCAAGGTTCATTTTCACTTGTGGAATGTAATAAAAACCACTTGTTTTGTCACTTTTAATCAATTCTAAGAAAACGCCACAATTTTTTCATATTCAACTATGTTCTTCCCTCAACGAGTTGATGCATATCTTTTCCATCGTAAGTGCACGCACTTAATCGCTCTAATGCGCGGTGCCACTATGTTAGCATTTAGCTCAATTCATTCCTTAGCATCCAAACAGGGATGAATTTATAAATCACCAAACGCTTCCACGTTTTCTAAGTATGGTGACACAAAATAAAATTTGGCGAATGTATGGCGGAAGAGCACTTCGAAGTCGGCGCGGTAATATATTTTTCATCCATGCTAGCTAATCATTATCACAAATAGACCTCATCTATATCAGTCTATATTGTTAACTGAGCTGAATATGCAACAATGATCAACACATTACAGAAATGATTAAGGCTGTCAACTGAAACTTGTTTTTGTCATCTTTTCTCTCATAGATGATCTCCCCTATCTGAAATGTCCCCTTCATGCTGTCATGAAGCTCACTCCTGTTGCTTATGGTATGTTGGACAGTTGTTTCCTCACTTTTGTCTATCGCCAAACATCTGCTCACAGATGATTCTGGTTCATGTTTTAGGCTGCAAAGTGGAGAGGTTTAATCTGAATGTGGAGGCAGTGAATACACATCGGGACAGACCACTGGTGAGTCCACATCTGTCTCTGTGGTGTTCTCTCTTGAAGTATGAAATTTTAATGGAGAACATTAAATATTCATTTTAAATAATTGGTGCCACATTTATCTCTTAGATTCGTGTCCTTTTTCATTAATGTTTTTAAAAGCTTGCTATTCTTTCCTTTTGGTATTTTATAGCTTTTATTTTGATCTGGATCGATGATTTGATGACTGCATGTTGGTGTCTGTGATGCTTGAATTCTTTTGATTTAAAGCAACTTAAGCTCTATCACCAGCATATGCAATATGCTATCAGTTACCACAGAAAATAATTTTGACTCTAACCTTAAAGGGGTCATGATGTTGCTAAAAAGAACACTATTTTGTGTATTTGGTGTAATGTAATGTGTTTATGCGGTTATTTTCCACATACTGTACATTATTGTTTCTCCTCTAAGCCCTGCCTTCTAAAACAGGTCGATTTGTACAAAGTTATTTGTTCAAAGAAAAGTGAGGTGCCGCAAGCATGTGGGCGGAAAAGTTAAGCCCCTTACTATAACGTGACCCCATGTCCTGGCACTACAACAACAAAACACATTTCAAATAAGGCATTTGTTACATCCAGTGGAGACATAATTACTCATTATCATGACTTAGTACTGTTTTTTTTTTTTTTTTTACACAGACAGTTTTCAGAACATGACGCCGCAGTAACACTACAGAGAGAATAATAGTTCTGCCTTCTTTCTTTGCATAATCATTTGGGTGGTGTTTGAAAATAAACCCACTCTATAGTGTAAAAAATGGGGGCGTGTTTAAATGAGCTGTTTTAGGAGGATGTGTACAAGCCATAAATTTATAAAGAATATCTCTTTGGTTTTGAAACTTTAATCTTTGCCACTTCAGGGATCTTATATATGCACTTACAGTAATACTCCAAAGAGAAAAGAGAACTTGAAATCGCGTCACATGACCCCTTTAACAAAATAGAGTTAAAAAGTCATTTTTATTTTTTGTTACATGCACATAGTATACATACTACAATATGACACCAGCTACATGGAAACACTTACTTCAAAATGCAAATCTGGAAAGATAGTAACTTTTACAATTGGTTATCAGGGATAACTCAGTGATGGGTCAAACTTTTTGTCTGTGGTAACAGTTTAACTTCTAAACCAATGACATTTATGTTCTTTGTAGTTTAATCAAACTGTCAGTCAAGCGGTTCGATTAAACAAACCTTCTTCCTTTTTTGGGCTTATTCACCTCATCAGAGTGAGGTTCAGTGCCTCCCCTGGAATAATATTTATACATTTGTGAAATACAGGTTTGTGTGTTAATTACAGCTCTGACGTGTCAGCAGCTTGTGTTGTATTCTGTGGGTTTGTGTTGTGAGTTTTTGCTTATTCGTGAGTTGAGCGCTTCTTTGAATGACATTGTGCTTTAGTGATGTGTGTTTCATCACTGCATTGAGACGTTTGATGTTTTGTAATGTCAACCTAGAGTGATTTTTCATACTTTTTAGTCCTTACATGGATAAATGTGGATTATCTTCGGGACTACCTGTAGTTTAGTGGAGGCTGAAGTGTCTTGTTTGTTATCGAGATGTGTGCTAAAGGTCTTTGAAGTTGAGCTCTGTGTGTAGGCCGTCTCTCTTTTAACCCACCCAGTCTCTCTCATCTCAAACCAGGGGAAAGTCAGACGAGACTCTGCCCCGCTGCTAAGGCGGAATAGTTACACCCCCCTCTCCAGTCATGACCAGGTTAAGCGGCCCCGCCTCTACAGCGCTGGCAACCGGCCCTGGTTGCCCCTCACCCCCTCCCCCGCCACCCTGCACATCTCCGACTCGCCAGACGGGGCGCTGCTGCTTCAGCAAAGCCAAGTTAGTGTCAGACCTGATTGACCCCAATGATGTCCTGACACTAACCCACCCTCACTCTGGTGTTCTGAATCACCCCTGATCACCACACCCAGTACTGATTGTGCAAACTAGCATGATTGATTTTAGTTTGGCTGTGTCATTCTTTTTTATGGTGCATGTTCTTTGCTAACTGTTCAGTTTGGGATCATTTTTTTGTTGTTTTGTTTGGGTGTTTACCACAGATCATACAATAATCTTAACTTACCAGCTGTGAGTTACCAGCTAACTAATTGCCATTATCTTACTTAACAACAACGTCTAATTGCCTTCTTTCTTGATTCTGTTTTAGACTTTTTACATGAGGTGTTTTCTTCTCTATCATACCAGATCAAAATCAGTGAAATATTTTCTCAGTGCCAGAATGTTTCATGTGCGCCCAAAAATTTTAATTGCGTCATCATTTACTCAACCTCATGGTTGTTCGATGTACTTCCTTCCATGGAACATAAAAGAAAAAACTGCTCTTTTCTATACAATGAAAGTGAATGCTTTTCTAGTTTAGATTTTATTTTTACTTGTTTCCAGCCAAAATATCAAGAAAAAAGTTCTTCAAGTAAAAAATATAGTCTTGTTTTAAAAAAAAAAAAAAAAAAAAAAGTGGTTTCGCTTAGAATAACCAAGCTAATCTGCCAGTGGGGTAAGCAAAATAATCTTATTTCAAATAGAAAACAACATTATTTTGCTGTTTTGAGTAAAAACTTGTTTATGACTTGTTTTTTATGAAAACAAACTACAATTTTTTAGATATTTTGACTGAAAACAAGACAAAGAAAATCTAACCTTGAAAAGCATTTTTTGCAGTGGGGTGACCAAAAATGGTTAGTAGAATTTAGCTTATATCACTTGCTCACCAATTGATCCATTGCAGTGAATGGGTGCCGTCAGCATGAGAGTTCAAACAGTTGAGAAAAACGCTGCTATAATCAACACTGTAAAAAATGGATGAATGGTAAAAAAGTGAAAATGCTACCGTAAAAACCCGTTAAATGGTTAATGGTAAATTCTTGTTAAATTTACAGGGAATCACACCGTAAACTGACACTCCCAGAATTTTTGGTATGAGTTATGTTTATTAGGGTTGTATGTTACATGTAATGTTGTTAAATGAATGTTTATTGCCCATTTCAGTTTAATAATTCTTACCAATGATGGTGTTTAGTGTCTGTGTGAATGACACTGAGCACCTTCTATACAGCATGCTTTCTATTTAAATCATCATGTGACTTTCTCATCACCACCTGCATTCGGTAGTTATCAGTGTATTTCAAAGATACAAAATAGATTTCAGTACTTTAATAGGTTGGTATATTAACATTATATCAGATATTACAGTTCTGATATATTTCTTATTAGAAATTAAGGTATTTAACTGTAAATTTAAAATAAAACTGTAAAACTATTGACAAAACAAACATTTTGATACCGTATTTTTCACGGTTTTATACTGGCAACCACAGCTGCTGTTTTTTTACCCTAAATTTTATGGATTTCTTTTTACAGTGTACAATGTTTTGCCGTAAAATAAATAAAGGTTTTACCATTATATAACGGAAGAATTTCAGCAACCCCAGCTGCTGGTATATTACCGTAAAAAAAAAATTGTGTGCTTTCCTGTCTGCCTCTATCAAAGCAAAAACGCCTTTAAAAAATAATAATAATCTAGTCTGAATCAGGAGAGAAACATCCACAGCTGATCCATGTCAGCATTAACTTTCATTGTATAGAAATTAGCCGCGTATCTCCTTTTGTGTGCTGCAGAAGAACAAACGTCATGTTTTGTAATGACACAAAAGTAAATGATGACAGAATCTTTATATTTTTAAGTAAATCTCTTCAAAGTGATGTGCTTCAGTAATGTCCATGTTTTATACTGAGTCTGAACATGCCAATTTGTCCATATTTGTCTCCTTTTTCTTCCTCCCCTTCATCCTCCTCTCTATTTTCACAGTCTCATGTGGTTGGCAGTCATCTGTGAGTATCCCTTTTTCACCCCATTGCATTTTTCAAAGAATGTTTTTCTTTTGTGTATGTGTGATGTCACTTTGTAATGATTCTCGATCATCTCGCATTTACATTAGAGGTTTATATCACATGTTTTTATGTGTGTAGAGATTGCGGCTTGATTGTGATAAGTGACCAAATTGTGCTCTGAAGCAGAACTCTGTACATGCAAGTTTTCCGGTTGTCATAGGGTTGTTACATTATATCAGATACATCTATTTACACCAGGCATTCCACCAAGCTGAAAGCATTATTTATATGCTGTGAGCATAAGGGATCGCTTAAGAGTGGAAGCTTTTTCTTTGAAAATGTGGAGTAGTCAAGATAGTCGAATAATTCTGGTACTTAGTAAGATGCTAAAACTTGATCTCCTTTTTTTTCTGTTTTTTTGAGGACTCAACGTGTGAAGGAATCAGCTTTGACTGCCCAGACGAAGCTAATGACTGTTTCCGCTTCTGAATGAGATGGGCAAATTTGCAAAATCCTGCATGAAAGTGAAACTTTGCTTTTAGATTCTTCCACCTTCTGCTTGCTTTTTTGGTAACGGAACTACATTTCTCATCAGCCCCTTGCATGACAAATTAACACTGCTGTGACAACAATGAATTCTACAATTAACCGTCAAAAGATATCATTTCTGACTTAAATATTCGCCATTATTTAAAGTGATGATGCCTTATCACAGACTCCGCAGAGGAGATCCTCTCCATGTGATCTGTTGTAATTTGATCACAACGTGGGTTGTGCAAATTATGTTAACCTCAGAACAGAGTTTGTGTTGGAATACAGTGTTGTTTGCAACAAAGTATTTTCACAATGGTAACTATTACAACACAGACTGTAGTCAGTCATCAGAATGAAGAAAAGCTTCTTTCAGGGAATCAGTGGGACAGAGGTTAGAGGAAGTGTTTATATACATACTATAACAAGTAGGTTTGTGCACATCGTGGCTTAAAAGGAGAGAGACTTTTAATGACAATGAAATGTATTTTGTCTTGCACATTTTCTTAAGAATGGTAGTCCTATGGGATATTGTACAAAGTTAAAGCTTGTGATGTAATATTTTTATAGAAACGTATTTGTGTCATCAGGACAAAATGACAAGGATTTGTAGGTTGCTGTATTTAAATGAGGTATATTTTATAGGTCAGGTCACTGCTGGAGAGGCTACAAATATTGTTGTCTTATTAAGGTTTTGAATGTAGTACGTGCTCTTTAAGCAAGAAATGTGTTCTCTGGTTACGTGTTTGATAAAGAACTAAAATGACTAGCTTTCAAGATCAACCTCACTGCAAAAAAAATACAATAATGTGCCCTATGACTATCTTATGGTTGAATGTTTAAAAAAAACATTGTCTCCAATTCTGTTTACTAGTTCTTTCCATTTACATGTTTAATTATGTTTTGCCTTACTGTTTCATTTGAAATGACATTCATTTTTAAAAAAATGCAAATATTTCACATACTGTCTGAATTATATGCCGCATGCATAATACTAAATTATAAATAAATTAACAAAAAGCGAAAGTGATCGGTGTCCAGGACATCACCAGCACTTGTTTATTCTGACCTTCTGCTTAAAACAAAGTTTTCACCACAACCAAAGCTGCGGTTGAGATACCCAAGCATGCGTTGCCTTTAAGTAGTGACTATTGTGATGGCACATTAAAAACTGCACACAATCTGACTTTGAACTTATGGCAGTGCCACAGAAAAGAACATATATGATTCATGATCAGACCTCAAAAAACTGTCTGCAATAATGTTTTGCAATATTGCTGTCTCCAAATACAATTAAACATCTGTTATGTCAGACTCACATTAATGTGTCATGTTTTCTGTGTGAATGTTTTCATGTGTGTGGTTAAATGAATTTTACTCACCCTCGAGTAGTTTCAAATCTGTATGAATGTCTTTGTTCTACCGAACACAAAAAAAAATTGTAAAAAGTTTGTATCCCGGCTGTTTTGGTCACCGTTAACTTCTGTATAGGGAAAAAAACATATCTTTGAAGTCAATAGTGACCCAAAACAGCCTGGTTACAAACTTTTTTCAAAATATCTTCCTTTGTGATCAGAAAGTGTAAAGAAATGCAGATTTGGAACTACTTGAGGGTCAGGAAACGATGACGGAATATATATTTTAAACAGGCGAAACAGTGGCACCACGGTCACCAGATGGCGCCAAAAGACTTTTATTTTGTGGCAACTGACGCGTTGGGAAGTCTCGTGTTGCAACTACAGTTTTGTTGCATTATATGCAAGCAATGATATAGTAGAGACAGCAAAACCACATTATTTAGATATTCAGAACACATTTACATTAAAATGCTATATTGCCACCCGTCCTATAGATTTAAAAAAAACAAACGAATGAATATCGCTACGCTAAAATAAATAATATGAACAAATGATGTCAGTAGGCTACTGAGTATTTGGGGTAAAAAAAATATATATATTATAGTTATTTTAATTAAATGCTGTTCCATTATACTCAAGTAGCACCAAACATATTTATCATCACAATAGCTTGAAATATTCTGCAAGATTTATAAAAAAACAAAAAAACAAATGCATCACAACTGAAGTCTTATCAGTGTCCTAAATAACATTTGCACTTAATATCCAGCCTGTGCACTTCTTCCGTATGGTATCATAACAGTATGACTGACAGAAATGAATGGCTGCACCTGGAACACACCCACACTGCCCTCTTGGTGTTACATAACCCTGATGGAGAAGTATTAACCTCTGAGACACTGCAGGTGGAGGTAATATATTCTCTGATATCTAAAACTGCCATGTTTACAATGACAACCCATAAACAGGTACAAAACAGGATTTCAACCTACTCTTCCTGTGTGTTTGCTTAGATGCTAAATGTATTGTCTTCTGACAATAAATCCTTCTCATCTGCCTTCAAAATGAAAGTGTCAACATTTCACGGATCAGCAAGAGATGAAAAGTGCAGGTGCTTTCTCACTGATCGTTGTGAGGGCATATTAAAGAGCCCTTGAAAACGTTTTGAAGTGTTCCAGCTTGACCGCAATACCACAGCTAGGGATGATTACATAAATAACAGATTTCTGTTATTAATTTTTCCCCTCCAATTACGCTTTCTCTGATTTCCTTCAGGTTTGTTTTGCCATCACTAAGTTAAGCTGCTGTTGTGTTTTGAGTTTGTGGTTGGTACAGACGGGTAATTAGGCCTCTCTTTCTTGAGGAGCACACTGGAAACGCTTGTTGATCTTCTGTGAATAGTAGGCCTCTGACTGTCTTTACCCACCAAGATCCTAGCAGGACCGGTTTTGCTCTATGTGTCTTTTAGATGAATGCGATATAAAACTAATATTATATCAGCACCGCTTGTGCAGATTACATTGGCTCACAATGAAGCTAATATCAAATTCCTACTAACGCATTTCTGGAGTGATATTGTTAGTGAAAATATTTAATATTACTGATCAAAATATTTTCAACATAAGGCGTTTTGATTTATACATCAATATAGTATCAAATGTACGCGGTTCAGCACACATGATCGCAAAAGTTTAACCATCATAGAGTTAAATTTTATCACTTGCACGTGTTTCTTTGCCAGTTTTAACATTCAAGCTATTTTAACCAATCAAACGCAAGAGGTGAAAGAGGTTCAGTAGTTGGTTCGTTTTTGTGAATGTGTGGACACTATCAGGAACTATGGAAAGCCAGTAAGCTCAAAAACATACATTTTGTCTGTATATATGCATGTCGTTTATACAATATTCACACAGTGATTTTTTTCATATGTAAACAATGCCTAAATAACGTAATCTATATGTAAACAACATATCCTCATCATGTTCACAGGTTAAAAAAATTGAGCTTTATAGCTTTCCGTAGCCAAACACCACTTTTTTGACAGCTCATGAACACTGAAATCTTTATCTTTCGCGTCTCCTTGCACTTGAACCAACATATATACACACAAAATTATGTCTAAATACCCATCTTGTTAAGTATTAAAGTTAATTTGATTCGTGTCTCAAAACCTGTTGCTCTTGACTTGTCATTTGATGGAAAAATTTCTGCAGTTCAGCCAGTGCTTTTGTCAAAAAAATATAGCTTTTTATTTAGGTTAGTTAAATTCGAAATCTGAAAGCGGCTGCCTGAAGCGCTAGGGATTTCTAAAATTTTGCTAACCGCGATAAATATAATGCAGTGTAATTTAAAACTCTTGGCTTTATTGATGTATGATACTCAGTGACAAGTGAAACGGAATGATGTGTAAGGATCACACCTGTGTGTGTGCAGGCATACGTGTGTAATCGAGAACAGCAGGGAGTTGCAGTTTAGCACCGTAATGTGAGAGATCGAGGTCACCCAGAGCAGCGCTCACCTGTCCGAGAGCTTTCAGGGGAATCTGATATCCTTCACTCACAGTGTGTCAGGCAGAAAGAAAGGGAAAGCAAGCAGGGTGGGAAAGAACCTGAATTGCCGCGACCCTCAGAGAAGTCGCTGTAATTATTATTATTATTGCGTGGCTCTGTAGAATTCTCTATTCTGATTGGTTTGTGACTGGTTTAATATATGTTTTGTCTCCCACTGCACAAGCTTAACCTAAAAATAAACACAAGCTGAAATGTACTCATCATTAGGCCATCCAAGAGGTAGATGAGTTTGTTTCTTTACCATTTAGCATTGTATCACTTGCCCACTAATGAATCCCGTGATTTTTTTTAATCGTGACTCTGTTATGGGTCAGGTTATTTTAGATGCCTATGCGTCATGCAAATAGGTAAACCCAGCTGTCTCAGACCGCATCACGCTGGGATCAGGAGCCGTGTAGTTGCATCTGTGTGACACAAGCGGTTGTGTGGCCAGGTTTTATGAGCTGTTTAATAGCAGTGAGCTGAACGAGGCCATTTAGTGCCGACTCAGTGCTGCAGTGTGAATAGGGTTTGGTCTGGTACTCTCGTAAAAACACCGTGTCCATTATTATGGGCAGAGAAAGGAGAGAAGGGGTGAACATGGAAAAAGGAGGGGCTGTACCTAAAGACGGGCTGTAAATCAGAGGTTCATTTATACCTTCTCTCTCACTCCCCCTTTCACTCACAAACACACAAAGATCATTTCAACCAGATTTTCCATCATTTTAGAGTTCGAATGCAGAACTCTCTGTAAGGGCCATTTGGAAAAATAAACCAATGTAAAAACTTTCATATACAAAAAACACCCTTGATATTCCTGCATATTAATTTACTTATATATTTTTAAGCATTTCTTACATAAAGTTTTCCAAAAATGTTAAGTTTTAAATTAAAAAATAACAAAACTTGTGTGTGTTTGTATTTCTGTATATTATATATGTATATATTAGTACTGTCAAATTATTAATCATGATTAATCACATCCAGAATAAAAATTTTTGTTAACATAACATGTGTGTTTATTTATTATGTATATATAAATACAAACACATACATTTATATATTTAAGAGTAATATGTTATTTTGTATATATATATATATATATATATATATATATATAAATGCTGTAAATGCTTTGGAAAGGTTAAAATACCTTTCAAATATGAATACTTCTTTTTAATGTATTTTTGATCAAATAAAAACAGCCTTGAT
>JAUYWG010000045.1:14401575-14418032 GCA_034779775.1 Enteromius afrohamiltoni
AGATAGATAGATAGATAGATAGACAGATAGACAGATAGACAGATAGATAGATAGACAGATAGACAGATAGACAGATAGATAGACAGATAGACAGATAGATAGACAGATAGATAGATAGATAGATAGATAGATAGATAGACAGATAGACAGATAGATAGATAGATAGACAGATAGATAGACTTGTGTGGATGACAGAGCTGGAATTCCACAATGGAATCATCATCAGAAGAGCAGAACTACAGCAGATCTGTCTGTCCGTTTGCCCTCATGCCGACATGTACACAACACGGCCAGCTGATGACACTAAAAGGACTCCTGATCACATCAGCAAACAACAGTCACCTGCTTAGCTAAGTGAAATGGAAAAATCAGCGGTACAAACGGGGTGAGAGCAGATCACATGTGTGAGCGTGTTTGTGTGCCAATTCCCTGAGTGAGGCCAAAAGCAGGAACTATCTCTACAGCTGTCTTTGAAACAGGAAGCTACTCTCTGAGAAGAGCTTTCTCAAGGCCTGATCGGAGAGGCGTGACAGGAAGCCCCATCAAATGACAGGAAGTGAAGTCTGGAGAAAGGAAGTGGGCTGTGGAGCTTCGGCTCCAGTAAGTCTGGGCCCTAAAGCGAGGGAGGAAAAGAGCGAGAGAGAAAGATGCTGGGCGTAGTGATGTTAGCGGCAGCTGTTCCCACACTGCCAGCTGTGAGTTATTATTTGCCGCCTCGTAAAAAATACACTGGCACCAGTCGGGCAGCCTCCTGTCGCCATAGTGCTAGTCTCTCCAGTGAAGAACAGATGTGTGACAGCGCACAGCAATCGCTCAGTCGTTCTGTTTATACACACAAAAGTATCACATTTTTCATCACATACAGAATTTTTTGTCTTATTCGCGTGTTTTCATCGTGTACGAAAACATTTGGTAAGAACACAATAGCGATAAAGTATAACTAATTAAGCCAAAGACACTTTAGACAGCCTTTACAATGTCTTAAAACATGCTAGCGAATGACTCTTTTACACTCCCCTCAGGTTCGTAAAAAAGTCTTTAAAGTTTATGTCACGGACCATACGCTTAAAACATTTCAAGGCTAACCACGTTTCGAACGCTTAGCATACAGAGAATAAGGAAATAGCTGCTTTGCATTAAAATAAGATGTTTCACCTTAGATAAGTAGGTGCTAATTTGCGCAAACATGAATACAGTGGCAGCGTCCTTGTGTGTTAAGGGTTGTGACCACAAACATGGCCGCAAAGCCTGGATACTCCTCCTAATTTGGGTATCGACTTCCTTATTCAGAAGCAGAGGTGCTAAGTGTACTTCTTATTGCTAATGGCTCACGACCCTCCTGGAAAGGAAACAGATCTGGAGACAATAGCCTGTTACAATTATCACACTTTCTAAGTGGCACCAGCAAGCTGAACCTCTCAAACTTTTCACCTACTGTAAAGGGCTTTGTGAGGCAGCGCTTCCTTTCATTAAGGATGCATCAGGTTGCTAATGGATCATTAGCAGTTTTAACACCGGCCCTTGAACCTCAGGACTTTGAGACTAAGGCAGAGTCTGCTAAAAGATAAAGTTGTATTTGTCAAATGCAGCATACCGCAGTACCTATTCTGACAAGAGCAATACAAGATCTAGAAGTAATAATTACACAAACATAATATTTGAATCAAATTAAAATAAGAACTATTTGTTCACTTTATATTATTTTATAGAATATGAAATATATGATTGTATATGAAAAATGCTTGATAGTTAATTATTAAATATTATATGTAATATAATGTAATTGCTATTTATATTTATTAATTAACTTTGAATTATCTTATTAATTGTTTGTATATTCTATTAATTTATTTGTATACATATAATTATATAACCTATATTTATATTTGTTTTTTATAATTATTTATATATTTGATATAATTTATTTGTATATATTGAAAATGAAAGAAATCATGGTAATATAATGTTAATATATAATCATTTAGTTTGTGTATAGCAATAGTTTATTTAGAATCTATTTATAAATTTATACTTTATAGTAACAGTTTTTTTATTAGGAAAAGATTTAATTATATAAATATAAAAATCATTATAAATGCTAAATATATACATATAGTGTATAATTTATATTTCTTTTTAAATGTATCATTATTTATATAATTTATTTGTATATATTAAAAATGAAAGCATATTGTGTAATAATATTGCAAATATATTTAATTACTAAAAATAAAAACATATTGCGTTATAAAACATTGTTATTGCAAGACTTTTTTTTATTAGCATAGTAACTCGAATATGGCAGAAATTAAGGACGGAATTAACTTATTTCCACACAGAAATGCACATTTATAAGAAATGCTTTGTTTTGATTATTGCATTTAAAAAGGTTAGATTTCATTTGGACAGGGCACAGAGAGCAAACAAAGTGGTAAGCATAATGGTTTCTCAGTAAAGTCTTATTATTAGATCAAAGGCGCCACATTTCATGTGACCTTTTCATGTTATTAAGATAGCAAACACAAATCTGATAGCAAATGAAAAACAACGCAGTGCCACAAGGACAGACGATCCGAGACAGCAGCGACCGACTGGCATTAGTCTAGCATCCGCGCAGACATAACACAGCTCCCACAGAAACATCTCAGACATAATTCTACAGTTTTATCACTTCCTTCGATATTATATCACACTGTGCAGCATTTCCAGAGGGTGCACACCAAAAAACACGGATCCCTTCTGCTCCTGGTTGTGTTACGTCTTACAGAATTTGAGGAATATCGCTGATTTTGCTTCTCTAACTTTGGTCATTTCAAACTCATTTCGAGCTGAGGCTTTGATCACCTCACACAGCTGCCCGAACCACTTTCATTGCTCTCACAATAGAAGAAGAGTGTTTTTCTGCAGAAGAAAGGCCGGGGTTTAGTTCCCAAAGAAAGCTAAAGTTTAGCTCCTTCACTTTCTCAGCATTGTTATGCTAACAGGGCCAGGGCTAAAGAAACATCCCATTAGCATGTGAAGAAGACCCCACATCTGAGAGGAGACCTTCCAGAAAGACAATCTCCCTTTCCTCTCTCACTCTCTTTCACTTATTCATTCACTCCTTCTCATTCAGCTCTGATCCTTCACTCTCCTTTTTCCTGTCTTTCAGGCTTTTATTGTTGTGTGTTTCCAAAGATCCTCCATCTGTTTCCCTCTCAAAACAAGAAAGTGCATATGATTTCTTTTTGGAAACTTCTTTAAATATAGACTCTTTACGCTAAACAATATTTATTGTTAATCACATGGCAATTATCTTTTCCGTGACTCACGCTGTTATAGCAGCCTTAAACGTATCCTTCAGAGCCGGGATGAATTCATCATGTATATGGCAACATTGTGTGGCTTAACTGGTGACAGATGTGGAGATCCTCAACGCAGACCGAGTCTGTGTCTTTGTGTGTGTGTGTACTTAAACGCACACATGTGTAAATCACAATAAGTATGACCACACCGATTTTTGCCTTGTACTAAAATGCCATCCATCTTATAAAACGCAGCCAGAGAAAATATATATGTTTAGATGCAATATTGAGCACAGAGCTGTTGGATTACAGACATATGTTTTCTGCTGAAAAGCAGAGAGCTATCTAGGTCACAATGGGAAATATGAAACACATACTTCATAATGACAAAATACAGCATTTAAAGGATTATCTGTCAGGGTGTGTGAGTGTTTTTACTTACTTGGCTATACTTTGGGGACATAATATAGCTAAATCTGTCAAAAACCGATAAAAAAAACGAATTTATCTTACCTCAAAGGTAAAATAATAAAGTAAGTTTTTATTTAAAAAATGCTTTATGTTTTGTTTTAATTGTTAATATGTTCGTATTTTATTTTGTCATTGTATTTAGAGTTAGTCTATAGTATTTACAGTATATGAAACTTATGACAAAATACAACATTTAGGGTCAGCTTGTGTGTGTTTTTACTTACTCGGCAAAACTTAAGGGACAAAACTGTACTTGAAACTAAAACTGACAAAAATAACATTTGCCGTCGATGCTGATAGCCTTGAGGGCAGCGCTTCGGGCATCGCAATTTCGAGTCCCCCCATCCCCCCTATCTCTCTACCCCTTCACTTCCTGTCAGTTCTGATCTATCCTATCTAATAAAGGCAAAAAAAAAATCTAATATTTATTTTTTTACATAAAATTATTATTGATTATTATTATAAAATATTTTTATTTTAACGATCATTTATTAAAAATAGTATTTTGAAATATTTTTTGTTTTGAAATGATCTATACACTTTTTGTTTTTATTATTAATATGTATAGTAATTATATTTTAAATGTATATTTTATTTTTACTGTCTATACTATTTACAATTATTACATTTACACAAAAAAACAATAGAAATCATTTCATATAAAATTATAAGAATTATGTATATCTATATTATGTAAATGTGTCTGTGTGTGTATATGTCTTATATTATATGTGAAATACATGTATATTAGTAGTAGTATATAGCTTATATTACATTAATTAATCTACTTTCTATACTTTTTTCTCCATATATAAAAAATATATTCCTCTAAACATTTCCCTTATTAGTGAGAGAATTTTTGAATGATCATAAATCACGCGGCCACAAACTCTGGTGTGCTCACTGATTCACAGCGAAACAATAAAAAGTCATAACTAAAATAAACTGACACATATAGCACCGCATCAAAATCACTTAATGCCGTACTGCCTGGGAAATGCTTATTTCAAAAGAAAAACAATGGCACGCCCTCATTTTGATTACTAGATAAGCATGTGAAGGTGTCAATAAGCAGGCTGATTATCACTATGAGTGTATGATAAACAGTAGTGAGTAACGTAACACTCGTCTCTAGAAACAGAAACTCCTGCCAGCAGCTGTACAAAGAGCTAGAACGCACACAAACACACACACACATATGAAGGTCTGGAAACTCCAGAGTCACTGTGCTTGGCGGCTGCGTGTGTGTGAGTGATGCTTTCAGTAAACACTGAGACAGCTGGGCTGTTGGGGAGCAGCTAAATCGTTGGCTAAATTGTTGATTACAACATGTACCTGTGACTAGCGCTTTGGTGTAACTTAACATCACATCACGCTCGCTTAATAAGGAGCTGCTCAAGTGTGGGTATGACTAAGTCCCGCACCTGCTGGGCTGTCAGGGCATTTCACTAAAAGACCCTTACACAGGCAGAGAAGGGGAAAGAGGGAGGAGGGGAAGGAGAGTAAAAGAGGATATTTCCAGTGAAGGCAGAAGGAGGATGTTGTGAAATCGTGTTGCGTGTGTGACTGCACAGCTGCAGCTGCGTGGAGAGGGCCGCACTGAGCATGTGCCATCACGAGGAGTCACATACAACGCTGACATTTTTTGATTGGGGACGGTATCGCAGATAATGTGAGAACATGATATGACCTGTCAATGTGGGAGGACTGGCAGTGGTGGAGGACACAGAGAGCTGCGCACATAAGGACATGCACCTTTCGTTTCCTGTAACTATTAGGCTCTGATCCAGCACATTCCTCCGTTTGGGAAGGAAATGCCTCACAGCTTCGGCCTCTCTGATGGTTCAAACCAGAGAAACACCCTGCACATTGAATTCTTTTGTTCTTGCTGACATATTTATGAAAGGTCTTGCAGGTGTTGAGGTCAACTATTTGTGAACACAGATACTGAAGAATATATAACCCCAAAACAGATAAATGTAGCATTTGTGTCTCAACAAATTCATTTATTTATCAATTCATCTGCATTTTGGACTCTGAGATTGAATACTTGATGCTGGGCTTAAAAATGAAAATAAATAAATAAATAAATTCGGTTCCCTCCGAGCTATCATAATATATTACTATTGTCAATATAGGCCAATTATTATTATAAAAAATTATGACAATAAAACTTGAAACACTTCATAATGACAAATTATAAAATATGTCCTACCTAGAATCTTTGAAGTTCCTAAAGTAAAGTAAAAAGTAAAAAATATAAATAAATAAATATTTAATTTAAAGTTAGTCTACATGTGTGTTTTTTTAAGTAAAAGGTAATTTTATATATAGGAGGCTCTTATGTTTAACAAAACTGCATTTATTTGATTAAACTACACTAAAAACTGTTATATTGTGAAATTTTATTCATCAAAATAAATTACTACTGTCAAATTAATATTATAATTTTTAATAAAAATATTTACATGTATATGTATAATATACATATTTTTTCTAAGTTGGTAAGTTCCTTGTCATAAACCGCTAATGTGAACCAAACAGTACAAGCACATTTGGAGCTGTGGGGTCTGTAACCACTGAAGTCGTTTATGGTGAGATGGCCTCCAAAAACATGGTATAGGAGTGTATAAAGCCAAGCGTCCTTCCATACAGGCTCTGTGTAGTCCTGCTCCCCCAGGAAATGTGCGTGGGAGCCCGGGGCTCTCTTTAACCGTTTTGCTTTGATGCCCGATCTAGTGCAACGGGTGGCATTACATGCATTAAGATAAATTCACGGCCTGTTGTTGCACGTCTTTATTTAGACTGAGAGTGTGTATATAGGTAAGATGTGTCATTTAGGTCTTCATGTCTTTTGTGAATATAAATTTGTGTATGAGAATGTGTGGGGGGGTTACAGCGGTCCCCTCCTGCCTGGTTGCCAAGCAAACACCATATGGGCTGCCTGTTAGGGTGCAGCTGAGGTCTCTAGGCCGTTCCCAGAATTGAAATGGTAATGAGAGTGGCTCTCTTTAACTGGACACTGGACTCAAGCTGGAGCTGAGAGGAGACGCTGCCTTTCAGTGCCTCCAACAGGCTGCGGGACAGCCCACCTCCGCAAGACGCAGCCCCTCCAACAGGGCCAAACCACCTGTTTGATTTTCTCATGAAGGGAGGGGAGGGGGCGGCAAGAAAGAATAAAGAGAGCGGGAGAAAGCAGAGGAATGTGCTCGGTTAATTCTGTTCATGAGTGTCTCCTTCTCTTCATTCAGCTTTCTCCAGAAACCCCCTCAGCAGCGCACACATACACACACCAGAGTAATTTAGAGTCTATGCTCACAGATGAACAGGCAGTAGAGTACGATGGTGAGAACGTACCACACACACAATGTTCGCCCGTTCTCCTTTTGTTACTGTAACCCCCCGAAACAATGCAAAGAAGAAAAGAAGAATGTCAAAGAACTGGGGCACCTTCTGCTGCCTGTTGCACACAATTGGATTCTTGCAAGTCAAGCCTGGTAGATACATGTGTGTGTGTGTGTGTCCAAGTGTATGGCGCTGTGCGGGTCTGGGTGTGGGAAAGGAGACAGCGTCACTGTATGTGAGTTTGTGTGTGTGTGTGCAGGGGACACATTCTTGTACCGTGAGAATGCCCAGGGGAGATGGGATCCATCCTTTGCATCCAGATTGCAGCCTCATACATTTCCATTCCCGTGGTCATTCCTATAGACTCTCCTATAAAAATTCTTCTGATTGTGCTTTACATGTTTGGCTCACACTTTATATTAGGTGCCCTTAACTACCGTGTACTTAAGTCAAAAATAAGTACAATGTAATTATTGTGTTTCTATTGTATTATATTGAGATGGGATACAGGTAAGGTGAGGGATAGGTGTGCTTTAAGGGTGGGTTAAGGTGTAAAGGATGACTTAACAGTGTAAATAGATATGTAATTAGAAATTAAGTACAGATTACATAGGTATTTTTAAAAATATAAGTACAATGTAAGTATGTAATAAGTGCATTGTACCAAATGACTGATTTAAATGTAAGTACACAGTAGTTAAGGCTCCTAATATAGAGTGGGACACTTGTTTGTGTGTTTATAACTGGGTTTGCCTGACATTTTGTATTATATGTCTCAATAAAGGGAAACACTGCGGACAAACAAGTTTAAATATATGGCCAAATGTAAAATCGGGTGTTTCAATTTCATTCATGCTAAAAAGCAGATGCTCCAATATGCATTGTTTTAAGTTTGAACAATTTTGTGTTTAATATGCGGAAATAGTGCTGAAGTATATTTGATTGTGCTAAAATGTCTTAAATATAACTTGTGTTATAACGACATCTTGTTACTTCAAAACAAACTTTAGGTATGATAATAAGAAATGTGCATTGTGCAATAAATAAATACTCCAAATAAAGATGAATTATAATGTCAATAAATAAGTTAATTAATTACTTTGTATAAAATAAATGTATTTAAAATCAATTATAGGATAGGGTTTTTTTACTAGGATGAGATTGACAGATTATTCCCCTCTTGTGGGAGTTGGCTATATTTACATTTTGTACCTACATAAAACAGGTGAGAGGTTGAATTTTAGCTGTATTATATTTAACAGCCCAGCCCTGCCATATGGCAGATGGGCAGCTGAAGTGATCCAGCTTTAGGCAGTGAGTGTACACTTTTAAACTTATAGGCAAAATGGCTGATGAGCTTCACTTGTATTAAAGCTGCAGGCTAAACACCTGTGCTGAGGGTGTATGTGTGTGTGTGTGAGAAACACAGGGTGAGTGTGTGTATTCTAGGGTGTGGCTAACTGCCTCGGCTCTGTGGACAAACAGCCTCACAGCAGCACCTGATACATCTGAGTCTCTGGTTACCTCTTTCTGATGTGATTTCAAACCTATTTACACTCTAATAAAGGAATGAAACCAATGAGTCAAAACCAAACAATTCTTGCCTGCAGACTCAATTGCCTCACTGCCTTCTGCCATTCCTCGCACCTGTTGATCCCGAGGCTTACGAAGCGGTTGCAAACATTTCTTAACGCATGACGTCGTCCCCACAGTCGAGCAAGTCAGCTTTTATATGCAATAACAAAACATGATGGTTACCAACATAATTCACAAACAATCACTAATTGTGAGGCACTTACAAAAACATTTTAAAGTCTCCAAGAAATATTTAAAAAAAAAAAAAAAATATATATATATATATATATATATTTACAGGACTCAAAATATATTATTTTGAGTCCTGTAAAATTAGATACAACTTCTCATCAAAAGTTTTAGTTAACATTTAAATCATTGTAACCAATATTGTTTACACAGACTTTCCGAGTAGCCCGACTCACTTTTATTTTCGTGGTAATCAACATTATCCCACAAGTGCCTGGAATATTCATTTAATGGCCATACAGGTCAAATCAAAGTATCTTAAGAGTGCCATACCACCCAAAGAGGAACGATCTTACAATCCACAATAATCCAGATTACATAGATGCAATACTGAAAACAAAAGAGCTGGAAAGGTCTGTTCAGTGTCAACGCCGGCGGCCATTTATCAGAACCATCAACGGGTTTCATTCTCAGGCGACTGACACAATACGCTCTGACAAACAGGAGGGCTTCCCATTCTTTGAGACTGCCACTGGGAAAACGGATTTGAGGAATTAATCTTAGTGTGAAGCTGAAGAGTAGAGAGCAACCAGGCTTCAGTATTGTCCCCTTTTCTCTGAATAGGGCTTTGTGAGAGAAGCACAGCTGCCACCATCATCACACCCATCTTTGGTGCCGTACTTTCGTCAAGTATCCAGATGGGCTCAGAGGTATTTTCGCAAGTGGAGGTATGTGGAGGAAGTCAGGTGATTTGAGCACACAAAGATCTATTAGGTGCAACCCGACCATACCATAAGCAACAAGTTGCAACAAGCTGTGGGACCGTGAATAGTTGCTGACGGCACCTTTTTTGACAGCTCCATACGGTAACGGAAATAGCACTGCACTTGACACATAGAGAGCTCTGGGTTTAGAATAGAACGAGCAGAAGCTCTCCAGAGGGTCTCTGGTTAAATGGCCTCTGTCCCTCTCCCCTGCTGGTGGTGACAGCTGCCCGGTAGTAAGGGTCTTCCCTCCAAAACTTGGCCATTATACCCCAGCTGTGAGCAGCTGGTCTCCCATAAACACACACACACACACACATCCTCTGGATCAGCCTATTCAATTGCAATGTGATGTAAATGAGGGCAAGGCGAGAACATCATTCAGCTCCTCTTGTTTGAGGTGGGACCAGAGTCATCTGAAAACATCTTTAACAATCAACTTCTATCCACCTGGAGTGAATTTAAGACTTTTGAATGAACATAAAAAATGTGTGTGAAATTTAATTTAATGTCAATAGTGTAGCTTAGGGTGACCATACACTTTCTTTTTCCAGGACATTTCCTAAAATTGCCTAAAAAAGTGGGTGCTAAGAAGTGAACATGGAATGTTAACGTATACATCAAGCGATGGAAAGAAGGGAACGGAGAGCTAAGAATCTCCGATACCAACTGGCAGTCCTACATGCCAACTTATGAGGCTGACAGAAGCAAAAAACACCATAGATCAAGTCTTCAGGTATATGGTGTTTATGAAAGGAATAAGTTGATAAACAGTTGATAAGTTGTTTAAACAGTATATGTTTAGACTGCATTTTAATTAGGGCAGTTTTGTATGCATTTAGCCAATCAGCTTACACCTAAGTCACTGATAGTTCCTAGAACTTTTTTAGACCCTACTCTGAAGTAGGAGCTAATTTCGTTCCTTAAAACTGAGTTCCTAGAACTAAAATCGCCCCTGTGGTGCAAACATGCCAAAAAGTGAGAAGTTCCACAATTAGTTTGGGTAGAACGAAAAAGTTCCCGCAGTGCAAAAGGCCCTGCTGACATGCACTTTACAGTCCGTGTACATTATATGTACAGTCGCTTTGACAATTACCTGTAGATCCCACCTTGTCCTGCACTGTGATTGGTTGATCATGTACAATGCCTGGTTGTTAATGGTGAACCTACTTTTAAGTCTTTACGTCCAGCAAGTATAAAAATAGGAAAGCAAAGGCAAAATCTGGAAGTTTAAAATAAGCAGCTTCTTTTCTTTAAGAACTTCATCAAGGAACTTGAAACAGCTGCGTATGGATTTTTTTGGATTCCTATTAAAATGACTGGATTTAGCGGAAATTCACCAAACAGTGGTCAAACGTGACCACAGCTTTAGTGTCCACTTTGTATACGCTTTGTTACAATGCACAGAGCGGATGTTACCACCACTTGGGTTCTAGCTCTGCCTTCTGTCGCTTTTCGAGGATGTTAATATGATGCTGTCTGGTTGCATTTATTACCCCACTAACAGCACAAAACAAACGTCTGTTCCCAGAAGATGACACAGTCACAGATTAACTCGAAGAAGGAGAGCTGTCGCCAATGAGCATGAGAAAAAAGGAGGAGGAAAACAAAATGTGTTTGTGTGCGCGGGGGGTGGCGGGGGGCATCCAGGGGACAGAAAGAGCTTCGACATTATTAGATTTGCAACAAGCCGCAACACTGCCGCCCTTTGTGTACCGGCCTCCTCCCCCATCCCATCCCATACGCCTCCCGAAGTCCAGAGCTTGTCTCCTCCTTCTCTGTAACCCTGGCTCTCCTGTCCCTTCCCAGAGGTCCAAGTCCTCTCCAGGCAATCTCCAATGGAGTGGAAACGATCCCGGGACACAATGCCCACTTTCTGAATGGGGCTTCAGCATACCACCGGTGCTCTGTCACCAGCAGATGGGGAGCTAATTAGGAGCCATTAAGGCACTTTGATAGTGTGTGTGGTAGCCAGGCGGAGAGTGTGGAGTGTGAAAGTGTGTGGCGAGCAGGGAGACCGGCATTCACAAGCTGCTACAGCAGGACCAATATGTAGAAAGGAGTGGTATATGTCAGGAACGTTGACATATCATCAGGGTCGAGATATTACGATGTCAGAATATGTCTGACAATATCTGAAAGAAATGCAAAGTGGAATTGGAATTTGTATTTTCAAAGTAAAGTAGCAGTAGATATTTTTTTCTGTAGTGTAAAGAAATTATTGAATATTAAAATGTAAAGCAGGGCCTTCGTTCTGTCCATCGGGGCTAAATTTATGCAACCAAAATGATTGATCTAGTTATGATATTTAGATGATAGGCCTCAAAATATATTCCACCATTATTCTGTTTGAAATAGTTATTAAGCAGACATTTATTAGTTTTGGCTTTTAACGGCTACCATCCGATCAATTCCCAAAGGATAAAATCACTGTTTCAGAAATACGTCATCCTACGGAAATGAAATGTGTTGTGAAAGGCTATTGACTTTATGTCATAGCATGACTCACAAAAGCTAATTAGGTCATTTTATGTCTGTTCCTAGTGAACTGTATTGTCTTATTTCACTTTGCATTGAACACTTCCTTTCTCTGTCTACTGCTTTGTGTAGCTGTGATGTTGTGAATTAAAGAGTCCATAGCCAGCTGATGACACAGCACAGAACACTACAGCCTTGTCAGACAACGATCACATGACTTCTGACAGGATGTGATTCCCTCGAGGACAATTATCTGAGGCCACTCTTCCCATGAGAGGGAGAAGTCAAAGATGCATGCAGATGATACAAGAAGAAGAAGAGCATTCACACTCTTCCCACACCAGATTTTTCTGCTGTATAACATATTGTGAGAAACAACCAGCCATAAATCAGATCAGTAAAATCAGGAAGTGTACAGAAAAACTAAAACTATAGGCACACTAGATGCGGATAAAAGCTGATGCAAATAAAAATAATGGATTGCTGTCTGGTGGTCAGCATATGAGGTCATCCAACAATAAAGCAAATAAAACTTGCAACTTTTCCCTTGAACATCCTTTCTCCGCTTCTAAGAATGTGTTTTGTATTTTACCAAGAGTTCATAAGGGTGTGCGACTGTGTGTCAGGGGGATGTTACACTCTTTGCCTCTCTTTGCCTTGATGTGCAGTAAACAGGCTTTGGAGAGCCCAGCTGTGAGGGCTTATTGTTGG
The DNA here is from genome assembly GCA_034779775.1 of Enteromius afrohamiltoni. NCBI lineage: Eukaryota > Metazoa > Chordata > Actinopteri > Cypriniformes > Cyprinidae > Enteromius > Enteromius afrohamiltoni. The sequence continues at coordinate 14,414,393 of JAUYWG010000045.1, forward strand.
AGTCGGTAGGAAGTGCTGATAGCTTGCGCAGCTGAACAAAAGCGGGATGAGCGAGTGGAGGGGCGCTCCAGACTCGTCGGCTCCAGCCGAGATTCTCTCTCACAGTCCCGATACTGCACTCCCATTGTTCAGCTCCTCCTCCGCCTCCCCTCAACCCCGCTCAGCTGTGACCGAGCCAGAAACGCTCCAGTCCCTCAAACTCCTGCAGGATGAACAACTATGTGTGTACATTTTTTACGCCTTCCGTAAAAAAATAAATAAATAAATAAACAACGTGCGCGCGTCCATGCACGTGCATTTAGGCATTATTTTGAAAACCAAAAATTACGCATGCTTTTTTTTCTAAACATATTGCAACATATAGGCTTTAGAATATTCTTGACAAAAAAAATGCTTGTTAAATTTTTATTTCTTTAACTATTAAATTAGCCTTATATAAAAATATATCTTCCTATTTTTTAAAGACATAATTAAAAGTTGGAGAAAAAAAAATGCATGCGAAATAATTATATTAGTTATATTCGAAAACTTTTCATTCGCTTTCCTAAAGTTGCAATAAAATAAAAGGGTCTCTTGAATCTAAAGAAAAAAACCCTCCGGCTCAATAGGCTATTTTTCACTTTGTCTCTCACTTTTGTGTCTTTACAAGAGTCTTGCGGGGCGACAATGGCAGTTTGCAGGTGCGCGGAGCGGTAATCGCATCAGAGGTTTGAAGTGATAAATGAGCACTGACCAGTTTGTTCTCAGGATTCCGCAGCGCGCAGGTGAATGGGGGAGAGAGGAGGGATGCTGGCCTGTTGTTTGTTGTTGCTATAGAGACCGCCCGCTCGGCGCCAGGCTGACAGGCGTCAAGGCTCGAATGAATGGGTGACGTCACGGCGCTGGCGCCCGGCAGTCTGCTTGGGTTTGTTTGGACAATCTGGAGGAAGAATCAGAGCACAGCAATGCAAAGTTATGTGAGTGAGTGAGTGAGTGCGCGCTCAAGGCGACGCGCACATATGAAGGAATTTGGAAGTTTGCGCGAGGAAACGCATTCAAAGAAAGACAATGAGGCGATCTTTGGTGCATGGAAAATGAACAGAAAGAGACACATTTGACTAAAAAGGAGATTGGCAAGACTCGATTGCACAGTAAACCTCAGCACTATACAAGCGATCCACTTCATTTGGGTTATGGACTATGAATACTTGATATATGATATATGAAAGCTGGTAAAGCTTACATTAGCCCAATATTGTAAACTTACTATTAGGCAGTAGTTCACAATAAATGCCTTGTGTGATGAAATATGGAATCTCATATCATGTATTGTTGCACCATGATTTTATCAGGTTTCATACAAACCACAAAAACAAATATTTGATATTAAGCAACGATTTATTAATGTATAACTTTTTGGTTTAAAACGCACTGTAAAACAAACTAAGTATTACTGAATGTTTCAACAGTCTGAAATTCTTGTGACGCAATCTGTTATTATAAATAGCATAACATTCTTTAAAAAAACGTTTATTTAAAACGCGTAGTGTGAGTGAAATATTAATATCTTATCTTATCTTATCTTGTTATTATCTGTGATAATAAAATAATCCCAGATATAATCTCTTAGTCCCTTACAATGTCAAGGTCAAATGAGTTAAAATACAGAAAAATAATTTTTCGTTCATCTATAGTTAATGTCCAACAACATTCCTACTATAGGCTATTATTATTGTTATTGTTACTTATTGTTATTGTGGTTTTGTACATTTTCTAACTTAAAAAATGCTGTTGGCCTATATGCACACACGTGTGTTCAAGGTGCAAAGTTTGCCAAGTAATAACAGGGATGCCTGTGACAAATAGTAAACGGATGGTAACAAAGATGCTGATGAAACATTTTACAGTGTGCTTTGTTTCTTGAAGCAGCCCACATACGAAGAAAGCTTGTTTCATTTGAAAGTAATAAGTGTTGCCTGTTGATCCTCGACCACCCCCACCCTCCGCTTGATCTGTCTGCTTCACCTGTGGAGTGCACAGACAGCTGGATACCCACAGATCATTCGCAGAAGACACACATTTGTTTCCATTTGTAACACCATCCCCCAAGAATACTGTAACTGCGATAACAGAGCCGCGCCGTCATTGGCTGAGCGAGCGACTCCGGTGGATCCCCATTGGCCCATGCCCGCAAACACGAGTGTTTGGTGACGCCCACAAGCGCCGACATCCTTTAAATACCGAACAGCTCGGCTCCGTGAGCATGTGGTGAACTGTCATCGCGCTCTCGACGCCTGAAGACCCTAAAGGAGTACGAGCGTAACGCCTCAGCTCATCTCTTTGACTTTACCGTCAGCCTTTACAGCCAAAATGAAAGTTGTGGGACCTACCTGCGCGCTGAAGAGCAGCAAAGTCGGAGGGGAAGATGTTGTCCGCTGCCTGTCCGACCAGAGCTTGGCCATCTCCAAATGTAAGATCCCGCTGCTGGACGAACAGATGACCATGTTTCTTCAGGACATGAACAGCTGCTACAGCAAACTGAAAGAGCTGGTGCCCACGCTACCGACCAACAAGAAAGCCAGCAAGGTGGAGATCCTGCAGCACGTTATTGATTACATCTGGGACTTGCAAGTGGAGCTGGAAAGCAAGAAGAACCAGAGCTCCGCTCCCAGGACTCCCCTAACGACTCTGAACGCGGAACTGGCCAGCATTTCTGTGGAGGTAAATATTAAAGTGCATAGTATGATATTCTGCGCGCAAATAAATTGCATTCGTAAACAGCATGCATAGCCTATATGAATGACTGAACTCATGATGTTTCCTCTTGTCTTGCAGAACGGCTGCTCAGATGACCGAATCATGTGCCGTTAAAGCTGATGCTCCCGGTTTCACGTCAACTGATAGGGAAAGCATCGCGAAGAAAAGGTGCGCGGACGGAGGTGACCATGGAGCAGCACCGCCGTGACGCCTTGAACTGTGTTGTTGGGAGAATCTCCTTCTCCTGTTGTAGAGGAAAACAGCTTTCAGCGGAGAGTCACAAAACTGTCACGAGAAGTGAAGTGTGAGATCTTCCCAAACAAATCGATGCGTGTTAGCCGTGGAATCCATGGCGATCATTCACTTATAGTTCATGCATTTCCCTTTCGGTCAAAGTTTCTCCAATGTTTTGATAACTTTTTAGAAAAATGTATATTTTGTTGTAAAGTCTTCTCAGATTACTGAGCGAAGGAATGTATTGTATATTACAATGACACACGATGTGAATGCCTTATTGTGTTTTTTACAATGTATATTGTTTTTTTAATAAAAACAAGAAAATGAAACATATCTCGGACTTGTTTTTATCCATTTTGTGTGTGGGGGAGTTACTGAACCCAGATTCAGCTGTTAGGCTAGATTTACTGACATTTAAAATGAATCGGTCTCACAAGGTTAGAGGTCATTTAACCTAGTTAACACACTAAACCTTTAGCTTTAACATGGTATCGTGTTACAACATGACAATTTCGCCATTGCAGGTCAACTTTTGTCAATTTCAACTTGAGTTAAACTGAAAGTGAACTTTAGATTGTAACTTTTAGTGCAAACAAAACTAATAATATGTTTGGAAAAATCACAACAAATCAGTTTGTCTATAGTCATTTCAACCTCAGATATATTA
>JAUYWG010000045.1:14427366-14447030 GCA_034779775.1 Enteromius afrohamiltoni
GCATCAACAAATATATTATGTAAAGAAAAACTTTTATTTTGGATGCGATTAATCGCGATTAATCATTTGACAGCACTTATATATACACAAATGTAACTGTAGTCTGTAGTTAGCGATTACAAAGGTGATCTGAATATTAATTTTCATATGTAATCCTCTTTGTAACAAGAGAGACACAGAAAGAGTGAGGGGAAAAATCTTGTGTAGCCTCATTTATGTTACCTGTTTGCATTCTGTGCTCCCTCTATTCCCATCCCACTGTCTGGCCATGAAGGGGACTGTGGTGGAGGTGCCTGGCCACTGAACGAATTTATACCCATTCCTACATCATAAGGCCCTGCAAAAAAACACCATGAAGTTTTAATGGATTAAAGATTTAATTGGATGTTTTATCTGTCATATTATGCCCACACACTGGTATCGAGTTAACAGAACTTACCTATATCCATCAGCTGCTGCTGCAACATAGATCTGGTTGCAGGAACGCTGTTTGATCGGTTAACCATGGGTCCTCCCATCATGCTCTTGGGATTGTGGTCGATGCCTGTGCGACCCATGCCAGGGTGTCCAACAGGGCTGCCGGAACCAGACATTCCCCAGTCTCCTGCACCTGCCATAGGGGGTCGATTGGGCATTCCCATTGGCCTGTTTGGACCTCCTGAGAAAAGCATGTTGGGAATGTTACATCTTAGCTAAAGAATTAATGCATGTAAAGTTATAGCTACATATAATTATCTATGAGACACCCACCCATGCCTATCTGGGTGTCAGTATGCTCCTGTTTGACAAGAGAGGATGGTGCACTCCTCCTACCAGTCATGCCTGGCCCGCTCAGCGGTTTACCATCCATAGACACTGCCCTCTGGAAGGGCACACGTTGACCAGAGCCCATACCAACACCCTCCCGGTCTGAAACACAGCGATGCATAAAAACAGTTTTTTTGGGCATCTTTATAGCCACCAGCAGTTACTTGGGAAATATATGCCCAATATATTTTCTATTAATCTTTACATTCCATTTTAAACATCCCATTGCTATCTTTGTGGCCCTCGAGGTGTTGTTACTCACCATGTGCGGTGCTGTTAGGTCCATTGCCCTGCTTATTGCCCCCTTCCGTTCCTCCAGAATCAGCAAACATTCCAGAACCAGAACCCCTCAGCCCTCCGAGAATGCTCTCCAAATGATCCAGCTGGAAAAATAAAACAAAGGATAGATGTTAGAATTATAAATAAGTCATTGCAATTTAGTAACTGCCAGTATTTTTCAAAACGTGCAAAGATACTTTCAAGTTGTTATTAAAAAACAAGAGATTTTGGCTTGTTTTTGTTTTTTTAGAATTTTTTTTTTTTTTTTTGTGCAATATGCATTTATTTGACCAAAAACATATACATTTATTTATTTATACATATACAATTTAACAAAACTATTATTACTAATTAAGACTTTATTAGACTATATAATTAAGTTTCTTTCTCTCTCGTTAGTTTTGCTTGATGTTTGCAACATTGTTTATACGATATATGATTTGTTTTGCAGTATATTGGATAATAAAACATCCAAAACAAAAATTATATTACAATTTAAAATGATAGTTTTCTATTTTCACATCCTTAAAAATGTAATATCTTCCTTTAATGGAACTTACTGGATTCTTTCTTTTAGATTCCTTCATTAAAGTTTATTTAAAATAGAAATAACCTTTGTAACATTATATAATTCTTTACAGTGACTTTACTTTTTTGTGTTTAGTTTAACACATCCTTGCTGAATGAAAGCACTCATTTTTTTTTTAAAAAAGAGTAGTATTATATATTACATTTATATATTTAGCTAAAAATCTATTAATCCATTTATGTTAATTATTAAATTAATGCCAAAAAAATAAGACTATATGAAATATGAACCAAACATGAGAGGAAATTAAGCGGTATGAATCATCAGTAAATACCTCTTCGGAAGGTTCGATCTTGATTTTGCTTTCCTGGCTGTTTAAATTTGAGGTTGTGACCCCTGACCCTTGCCCTCCAGTGAGCCCTCTCCCTTCCAGTTCCTCCAGCTTTGGCTTGACCTCTGCTGTGTTAGGCTCTTTGGAGTCATCCTTATTGAGGAGGTAGTGAAGGAGGGCTTGTGTTTTTTTTCCTTCTTTCGGGCTGTGCTGCTCCTGCTTGAGATCTAGATTCCTCCCCTCAGGGCCGGGGAGCTCCGAACCGAGAGAGGCCTTACCAGTGGCCTCGGCTGTGATGCGAGCCACCTCGTCGGGTGTGTTTCCATTTTGCAGAAGTTTGTGGAGTATCTTGTGCTTCTCCTGTAAGGTGTGAGTGCTGTGGTGGCCGCCGGGACAAGCTGTGGATGACACTCCTCCCGAGCCTTGCTGATTTACGTTATTCCCCGATGATGAACCCGATGAGGAGGACACTCCGGTCGATGAAGGACTCATCATGCCACTTCCCGACTCCTTTGAGTCAGGACCCATTGGAGTGGAGGCACGACCCGGGACAGGTCCACCAGACCCAATCCCGATCTCTTCAGTTGGGGATGTGAGCAACTGAAGTAATTTCTTGTGGCCTTTTCCGTCAGGGACTCTCCGGTTGGCTTCGGCAACGCTGGAACCGTCTTTGCTGGACTGACTATCTGGTTTATCCGTCGTCTCCGATGAAGAGGCCTGTTGCTGCTCTAACCCTGTGCTGTGAGCACTTGACGGACTCTTTGAATCCCCAGCGCTGGGTTTGCTGTTGCCAGTCTGGCCTTGCTGACTAGGCTGGGTCGAGTTGATACTGGGAGAGCTGTCAGATTTGTGGGCAGGTGAGTTGAGAGCTGAAGGCAGAGAAGAGCCAACACCTTCACTGATGGCCTGGAGGGCATTCAAAGAGCTATTGGAGAAAGTGTTGCCAACTGATGGACCAGAAGATCCACCACTGCCGCCCATTCCCACAGGACCCATGGGAGAGTGCATGCCTGCGAAATAAAGAATACATAGTTAAAAACTCAAGCTTGTTCTCAAATTAAGCACCAGTAGGGTCAAGCACAACTAGTATATTTCATTAGCTAATTAGAATATTTGTACAGTTTCTTTCAATCAATTAATTACATTACGTAATTACACACATTGGTTTTTGCCCAATAGTTTTGCCATTTACTCACTTCCTGTACTAGCTTATACTATTTTTAATGATGACTAAAACCTTGTATAACAGGGACTTCATGTTTTTGCATCTTACTGTAATTCTTCAATTGCAAGTCTATTTGGATAAAAGCATCTGCCTTTGTGATTAAATGTAAATGTTCTAGGTATATTGGCTAAGTCGCACATTTACAGAATGTTTAGAACTTTGGAAGTGACATGTCTGAATTCTGTGGAACTGAATAAAGCGGTGTATGGAATTCTTACATCCTCCAAAAACAGGACACTTACCCCCAGGTGAAAAAGGACTTGCACCCATTTTCGGACTCCCTCGTATCCGTGGCGACCCTATGAGATTCTGCTGAGCAGGGTTCATACCTGGGCTTCCTTGGGAGGGACTTGTCATGCCCATTCCATAGCCACCACCATGAAATTGACCCTGCTGGTGCTGATTCATGCCAGGATGACCCATCTGATTCATGGAGTTCATCTGATTCATTTGATTCATCTGATTCATACCGCTCATTTGATTCATGCAATTCATCTGATTCATATTCATTTGATTCATTGAATTCATCTGGTTCATTTGATTCATCTGATGCATCTGGTTCATTTGATTCATCCTGTTGCCTGGGCCGTACATAGCTCCTCCTCTGGGACCCATGTGACCTTGCTCATTCATGCCATAGCCTCTGGTATTGCCCATCTGGGCATTCGGATTAGCATTGCCCATGACTGGTCGCATAACACCACCCTGATTGGGTCGGTATCCATTTTGCTCCCTGTATGAAAGAGATTGAATTATAAGTGAAGGAGAGGATAACACAGAGGCATTTTCACATAAAAGCAGACTAGTGTATAACTGTTGACTTGAAGAGGAACAAACCTCTGCAGAAGATGAGTAGAGAGGAAGGTGAGTGGGTCATTGGTGACAGAGTTTCGACAGAGCTCACTGCGTGTTTGTGCTGTTACTGGAGTGCCATCTGACAAAGAGAAGCGATAGGGTGGAGTCTCTGCTCTTCCATGAACATATGCTGAAAAGAAGAATACAAACAACATTAATAAAACATGCAGGCAATCTGTCAAACCCATTTCACACAGCATGCATAAGCAGCCGTTTTTTATTTCTGCCATATTAACAGGTAACAAAATTCACACTATTTTGTTTTACTGACATCTTTTCTCAAGTACATGAAGTAAATTTACACAATTAGCAAAAAAGTAAATTAAAGCTGAGAAATACCAAAAAAGATCTATGCTGGTGTATTTCAACATACCCTCATGATAGTGTCTCTTGTAGGACCAGGGCTGACCCTCACTGCGATGCAAGAACATCTGCATACACCTGCGCACTAAATCCTCCCAGCCCGGACGCATGGTGGTGTGCAACAGGCTTTGCTGCTCAATCTCGATCAGTTTACCTGGAGTCAAACATGCAGGCTCGAATATAACTCTACATCATTTTACTCCCAAGCTTCGTCTTCTGTTTGAATGTTTTCAACATTTACTAGTAAATGATCAATGTTACCTGACAGTTCGTGTCTAGTACTGAAGCGTTCTGTCCTCTCCACTGCTGTCACTCTCCGTGCTACACAAATCATACAAGACTGCAGATCTGAAAGACAGAAAGAAGAAAAACACCCTTAATTCCAAAACCACACTTTAAAAATAATTTACAATCAGCACTATGAACCGAAATATATCGACTGAAATGATAAAGCCTAAATTTACTACACACCTTCCCCTTCCTCCATCATTGCTTTAGGCTGCGTGAGAGCGAAACATTGCATGGTCTCATAGCGAGACCCACTTTCTTCACCTCCAGGACCGCCATGGCCAAACTTCACCAGCATGCGACAGTTAAACGTGTGACTCTTCTGACGGGAGGCGTCACCACCCCAAGATACACTGTTGGGACCTTCAGATACGTACGAAATACAGGTGACCTCTTTCACGTAATCATATCAATATACCAATACGTTTATGAACAGCTAATGAGCACCCTTTACTTAAAATATATACATTGATATACATATATACCATTATTTTTGGGCAGGTTTTTATGCAGTTCGTCTCGGTCTTCCTCATGCAGGATGTTGTAGATGCTGGTGTTGATCAGCTCCTCTTGTTTATACTGCAAGTACTGAGTCACATTATCTGACACAAACACGATGCTGCCTTCACGGCTCACCACAAACAAAAACCCATCCAGTGCCTGACAGAGAGAGGTTCAGAATTATTATAAAACACATCATAATTGGTATGAGTATGGGAAATGAGCTTCTGGTTGACCTAAAGGTTACAAATCTTACCTGCAGCAACAGAGGGCCCAGATGGTCCTTATCGATTACCCCTTGACCAGTAGAGGACACATCCGCTTTCTGGACATCATCATCACCACATGAGCTTTTACCTGTAAACCACATATTATAAACATTTTACTTTTTGTGCGATATAGTTTTTGAAAGGAAGTGTTAACGCATATGTGTCTCACCATATCTAAGGATATTTTTTGGGATATTCCCTGCAAAGGAGCGGCAGACAAACGGGTCTGCTTATTTTGATATGTAGATTTGTAGGTTTTATTCCAGTAAGACACTATTAACCAATGGAATGTCAAATAAGGAAGAATGAACAACAACAACGCCTATTTGTCGTTTCACCGTGTGAACTCAGGGTTAAAGTCCAAATGATAAAAGGCATGCATAGGCCGGTCTTGCACAACACACTTGTGCAGACTACAGTTCTGAATGTGATATATACTTATGAGAAAGATGAACACAAGACTACAAGTAAAGAAAATATACATCAAATCAACAAATACAATTAAGTACATTTACTCAGACTCGATTGACATAAATCCATTAAGTTGCATGCATTTATGTGCACAGTATACGTAGTCATATTTTCACAGCATTTTGTCTAAAACTACATTTTCTATTAGCTAAAGCTATCAAAGTTTTTACACATGGTCTGGTGAATATTTGCGGTATCACAATATTCCACCAGCCACCAGGTGGCAGCATTTTTATAAAATCAAATACATTAATCCGTTTCCCCACACTGTGGCTTTAGTAAATATTTTCACAGAGTGATATGTGAAAGAGCAGTTCGAGCAGATGTGTACCTTGCTCTTTGATCTGTCGTATCTGGCGCACTGTCTCTTTAAGGATGGCACATTTGTCTGGTTTGACATTGAAGCTGTCGATGTCACTAAGGTTGGCCGAAATCAGCTCGGCCAGCTCCTCGATATACTTGCTCTCCTGTTCCCTCCTGCGCTTATCACATCTGTAGATGGAAAGACACACGCAATTTTAGTAGAGAAAAATGTAAAAAAAAAAAAAAAAACTGCTTGTTATCACACCCTAAAATGTCTCACCCTTGTCCTGGTGTGTCACATGTGGAGAGTTTGCGCTTTCGGTCTGAGCACAACGGCTCAAGTGAGTTCTCACCCACTCCGCTCATGTTTAAAACATATCAGCACCTAGGATACATGCAAAGTTTAGATTAGGGGTAGAAAACACAACCAAATGCATGCACAAAATGCATGTTATGATCTCTAAAAGAGATTTTTGTTCCACCACAAGTGCACTACGAACAAATAATGAGCCGAATTTGGCCCTTCTATACAATGCACTTGAAGGCTTCATTTCTTTCCAAATGGTTTTAGTAAAAAACTGCAAGTGTGTGTACGTGTCTACGGCTTATTTTTAAGTGTTCCCACATACAGCTGAATGCGCGGAATGTTCCAGGCCTCAGCAGCAGTGCTGCATGCGTGTGTGTGTGTTTGTGTGACAGTGTGTCTGAGAAGAGACACTGATTATGATGGAGTGAAACGGGGCCCCAGGGGAAATGGATCAACCCTCAGTGTGTTTGTGTGTGTGTTTCTGTAGCAGGGACTGGGTCAATTATCTCAATCCATGAAACCGTGCGCTGCGCAACATATAAATGAAATGTATAAATGATCTAATTAAAAAGCAGACTAATGAATCCCAATTACTCTAATACACTATTAAATACAATCTGGTCGCAAAACATTCCCTTTAAAATGCATGTCAGAAATACACAAACGTCCTTCCTCCACACGTCTCATTATGACACACAATCACACCATTTCTTCCTACTTTTACCGTCATTGCTCCGCCCACTTCACTAACGACAACACTTCCTCCTTTCTGGTGATACTTCTCACTTCTGTGGCTCTCTATGATCATGTTCTTTGTTATTAGAACTGGCATTTTTAGTCTGTCTTCCTTCTAAGTTATGTATAGACTGGCCCAAAGTATTAATCGCACTTAAGCCACACTTAAAACGTATGAATGTCATTGCATTAGATACAAAAAAATATACATAAAATAAAAGTGGCATTTATTTGAACGGGGAAGTATGATTTCTGAGTCACTGTTAGGGCTGGATAAACATGTTGATTTTAAAATTGCTTTTCTGAATAGTCCCGATATTGACTTCAAAAGTCACACAGCGCTGCTCTTATTAGTGAATCAAAATACAAATAGCTTAACCAGCGTGGTAAAATTCTTAAACTGAATGATTCAGCCAGCCAGCTCTTTTTAGTGAGTAAATAATAATAATAAAAAAGACAGATCAGCATAGTCTGATTAGTGTGTCAGTCATTAGACTGACCAGTGTAGTCCAGTTTCTGTAATCTCACGACCTGATTTTTGGACGAAATATTTAAAAATGAGCTACTGAACAAATAAATGAACTGGGAATCAAATCAGATTTCCTCACAATCGTATGTGAATAAGATTGAAACACCATCAGAGTGCAATTTTCTTGAGCATTTGTCATGTCTGTCCCACCCTAATCCCACATCATTTTGTATACGTGATGCATTTATTAACCACAGAAGCATTATAGTATGACATTAAATTAAAGTGTAATTAGCGCCTGAATTTTGCATGCTCAGACCCTACGGTGGCTGCGCCGATAGTTAATGTATTAAACTACACCTGTGGTTACTCTACGAGGGCATCGGTGTGAGCTTGACAGGAAATGACTTCATACATTCACCGAAACCGACTCAGAAAATAGTTCTGTTTGCATTTGGACGGCAAACCGACGGCATTTTCGTAACTCATTCAGATGCATGACTCTCACAGAGAGTCGCTGCATATAAATGCACACATGGCTGTCTGTCATTCTTTTCATTCTCCCTGACTTCTGCTGTTGTTATCGGCCTCTGTCTCTCCGGTCATAGACCCTCTGCTGTATGCGTGCATGTGTGCAAGTGTGTTTGTTTAGAGCCCTGACCTTGCCCCGTGCCTGACCCCTCCCAGAGTTCAGCGGAAATCTCAGAGCACAGACCATCGGCTTGCAGTCTTTTCCCCTTCCCTCGCTGAACACACACACAAGCAAACAGCCTTCTCCTCTTGCTTAAAGGGACAGTTCACCCAAACATGAAAACACTGTCACCCATATTTCACATTGTTTTTTAAAAATTTTATCTTTTAGCATGTGTCCAACCATTTAAAGCACGTGTAAAGCAACATTCTCACATTTCAAGGTACATGAATATATTGTCAAAGTAGTCGAATTAAGCCATTTAATCCAAGTCTGATGCAATTTCTTATTACAAACTTCTTATAACTAATCAGATTCAATGATCTATGCTAAGCTGCAGCTAAAAGTGCTAAAGCCAGACCCAGAGATCAGCTGAATGGATTCAAAAGCTGTTTAACTCTAGGGGAGTCAAGTAGCATGCTCCTTTAAGACAACATTCATTTTTGTTCCAAAGCTGAACAGAAGTTATACAGGGTCGAAACAACATAAGGGTAAATAAAGACAATTTCTATTTTAGGGTGAAATAAAAGTAAAACACCCACACCGTTTTCTCTCGGTCACCTAAAAACTTGAAGTATGAGCTCATCATTCCTGAGTCCAACTCAGAGACATTACACAACTGTGCCCATACTGCACTGCTTGTGCTGACACGTACAGCTGTCTGTCACAATCCTACAACACGCCAGAAAAATGCGGCAGAACCGACTGCATCTTCTCTACTTTACATCTCTTTCACCCTTTCTGTCTCCTTGAACCCCGCAGTAGAGTTAAATAAATAATTCATTCATGACTGTTAAGGTCAAGGCAACATCCAGATCTAAAGTCATTTTTAAAGAGACGGTTCACCCAAAATTGAAATTTCTGTCTTCATATATTTACCGTTTTATCATTCCAAATGTTTCCTTCATGGAAGACAAAGGTTGTCGTATTCGGCGTGCTTATTTATTTATTTATTTTGCCATTTTTAGAGTCCATCACAAAAGTGGCCAATGGCTTGCTGCTTTATATGGAAGAGAGACCAAAATTGAACTGTGATGCAACTACCAGCCATATGTAAGCAACGATAGAGGGTTGCACTTCTCCGCTGGATTATTTAGCCATGACCGTTTTCACAATTTACACTAAGCTGACCAATCCATATCCGGGACTGAAATAGTCATTTCATAATTGAATATGTGTGTACGCAAATGAGATTTCATATTTCGGTGTTCCTCAAATACGCCGTTTCAGAAAATGAATGTAGTGGATGAGTCATATGGACCTTTTTTGTGACTTTTATGGCATTTTTATTTAATTTTGAAGCAGCATTAGCCCCTATTTGTTTCTATTAGCCTATATTAAATGTAGAGGTCATTTACAGGTCATGTTGGCTTGGAAGAACATTCCTACTTAAAGAAAACAAACCTAAGCTGTTTTTCTGGTCTGTTTGTTGGTTTAAGATTTGTTTTTGGCCACATTTCTTCAGTTAAATCCCCATTAGGACCAGTAAACCAGCTTGGGCTGGTTTAGCAGGGTTTGTCTATCAGGAACGAGAAGGTAAATAAGAGAATTCCTCCTTTCGACTGTTCCTTTAATACTCCGTTCAAAGTGTACAGTTCTACACTCATTAATACTCCAAGTGCACCTGCAACAAAACCAGACACCACATCAACATTCTGCTCAAGAGAGCATAAAAGAGCAAGGGTGAGCATGAATGCGAATTCAGAGTAGAAAAAAAAATAAATAAATTAAAAAAAAAAAAAAAAGAGGAAGAGCGAGAAAACTTCAGTCCAAGGATGAACACTTCACATAAGCCTTTAAGCAGGAGATGAGGAGCCCACGGCAGAATCAGGGATACAAGCAAGAGTGAAACTTCAGCCTGTGTGTTGCTCTAATGTTTCCGATCTAACAGTCAAGATAGCAGGAGGGTTTTAAGGTCATCAACTTCTTTCAGAAGTTCAAAAGGTAAACACTGAACATCTGATAAAAACACACAGAAGCACCGCTCATTATTGCCAAGCTCTTGCAAAGACTGAACGCACCAGATGAACATCTCCAAGCGAAGATCCACTTCCAGTCTTTCTGAGAAGGATGCCTATTTTAATGGGAAAGTTATCGAGAACATCCGAATCAGGAAGCAGCAAAAGCAGGCATCCTGTTTGCGCCTTCCCACACACACGAAGTTCTACGTCACCACTTCCTCTTCCTGGAAAAAGCCTGCTGGCTCTTCGCAATTATATTTACATATTCAACCTCATGGGTTGAACCGGTTCTTCTGTTCTCTCTTCGAAGCTAATCGGCCTCTTTCTGTGAAGACTTTATCTTTTACCACCACCCATTATCTCTCGGTCTTTCTCTCTCTCTCTTCTTTACTTCAACTTTATTTTATAAAATTATGTTAAAGGAGCCTAAATCTACAACTCTGTAGAATGATTTATACTTGACTAAAATCAGAGATGACTTAGCAAATTTTACTAGGATTACTTACATAATGAATAAATGCTATAATACACAGAAATATGCAGTTTGTAGATCAATATCTTCTTGTTCCAAAGTCTGCATAAACACATACAAAAAAACACATCAATAAAATAATACAATCTAAAATAAAAAAAAGATTATTTGATAATGTAACCCTCTGAAGGATAATAATAAACATTATTTTATTAATTAGTGTTATATATGTTATATAAATAATGTACATATTATATACATACAATCATTGATACACACTATTTTTACATGAAGTGCAAAAATGTTTAACACAAGTAGTAACACAGTAAAAATGTTTTCTCGTCACACACTTGACGAAAACATGAGAAAGAGACTAACCTATAATAACAGTATTACATTTTTGAACATTATTTTAATCTAATAACACATAGTTAGTAATCAATTCTTCACAAAAACATTATTAATCCATGAAAAAGTTGTCACTGGGACAAGTAATCAGACATTTGAAGTGACTCACTCAGACACTTTGAACTGAACTTCCCAATTCTGCAACCATTTCCGCATCTTAGTTTCAAATCAGAGGTGATATTAAAACGACACAGGAGCATATTAAATGCACAGCATTATTCATAATGATTTAAACATTCAGTATGTTGCTCAGCAGTAACTAATAAGTGGATTACTGTAAACACAATCTTTGTTTGCTATCCAGTTGTAAAATTCCTACTATAAAATGCAGCACCAGTGAAGTCAATGGATTTTTGTAAACACAAGCCTATCTGTATTATGGATACTAATACACTGGCTGGAGGGGAATTAATGATTTATTAACCAAAATTGAAGAGATGGCTACAAATTCTACATATATGGGCTAGAAAAACACAACCACCCTCCCCATTTGCTGAAGTCTCCTCTGCCTGTTTCCCTGACGACCAGTAGGGTAACGTCTTAATATCCCATCATGCCTTGACCCCATACAGAGAGAACCTGCATTATTGATGGGGCTGCCTCCTGTCGCCACATACACACAACACAAAGTCCCACTCAACACCTTCTTCATACATTTCAGCAGTCAAGTTCAGCGGGCCTTTAAAAACTATCACACCAAGTCAAAGGGAGAAATACATTATTGAAAAGAAACAAACTTATAATTATGTCAGTGGCACCTGCGAATACCAGTCCTCCATGTGCAAAAAAAGGGCTATCTAGCCATCTAGCAAATCACGATTCAATCATGATTCAAAGATGCTATTCAATAAAACCATTCATAAAACCTCCATTTGGCATTTTATATAAAACTAAAGGTGCTTTAAAACAAACATAAGCCATGCACTCACTGACTGTCAAGGCCACCAGACATTACACATTTTCTCTCATTGAACACCCAGTTCACATTAAAGTAGTAAAAAAGGTTTGTCAGTGCTCTTTTATGTGCAATCATTTTAAATACACAATATGTAAAATTTGTGTAATAAAATATCCAAAAACCACTTGCACGGTGTTATAAATTTCATGCACTTGTGTAATTTCATTATCTCAAAAGTTCTGTATGATTTGTAAATTCAAAGAAATTCCGGATTTAAATAAAGAATCATCCCTGCTCATTGTCGCCTATCAATGACGCAATATCCGCATTATCTTTCCGCCTATGAATACTACGGCAACACTCGTGGACAAATGCGGAAGTGGTAGTTATTAATTGTGCATTTCCATATCATGGATAACAATTGCACTATCCACAAAATCCCAAAAAATGTAGATGTATACAAACCCGAGACGAAAAGATATTGGAACAGTCAAAAGAAAAGAGAACACTCCTTCATCCAGACCCTTTAGATTACCAACTCCATGATGTTGGTTCTCCTCTTTAGTTCACCTCACTCAGGGTTCAGGTCAGAGGACTGGGACAGCCAGGGCAAAAGCTTCAGTTTGTGCTCAGTGACTAATTCTTGTGTTTATTTTGATGTTTCTTTTGGATTATTGTCACAGTGGAAGACCCAACCACGGCCCATTATAAGATTTCTAACAGAGTCAGTGAATTATTGATTTTTATCATTTGATAGAATCCATGACGCCATATGTCTAAACAAGATGTCCAATTATACATCATGAATATATTCTTTGTTTTTTCTCATTGTGTTGATGATTATGGGATTTTGGGCTTTGTTTTCCCTCCTATATATATTTCTGTGAAACAAGAAACCACGGCTGGATAATTTCATGTCCATAATCACCCTGGAGTGCCCAAAGTTGTGAATATTAATGGGAATATACTTCTGAGATATTTTACTCATAAACAATTGTAGGGGTGCCAATAACTGTGGGCAACAAATATTGGAGAAAAATATTTGTTTCGCAATGAGATTTTTTCCCTATTTTCTATTTTTTTATGAAATATCAAAAGGATAAACAATGCAGATTTATTTTCACAGCTACCTTTGCTCAGATTTACCAAGGGTGCCAATATTAGTGGAGGGCACTGTATGCGAGTAATGTATGTATTTTAATATTTTATTACTACTTAGTTCAGTCTGAAATCAGTTGAAGTTTCCCATGTCATTTCACAACAGGTTATTTAGTAATTTTACAACATTTATAGTTATTATTATATTTTACATAAGTCTATTGTGGTGGTTGTTTGCATGACTGCTGTTAACTGCAGCACTTTCATGAGGGTCAGGAGAGTACGACACAGATCTGACCAGTCATGCTTTCATCGAGAATAGAATGTATATAGTCACAATATGAATGCAATGCATCTTTAAAAAAAAAAAAGCAAATGAATGAAGCATAAATGAAGGGAAGAGATGTAGGAATGTGTAAAGAGAGACATGAAGAATGACTCCAAAGCAGGAGCCATTCAGACCCAAAATAGCCACTCCATTCTGGCAGAGCCTGAAATAAAGCATGAAATCTGAGCTCAGTGCAACCCTCACTAAATAACAAACACATACACAACAAAACCTCTGCAGACAATACGGCACGCTCTGCCTTTTCAAAACGAGGATGAAAACACTGTGAAATTGAACTGTGGCAATATCTATTCAGACACGCTGCAAGAGGATGAGGTGGCACAAGTTGCTGGCCGCCGTTCTCTTTCTCTGCATGACCACTTCGGACAGCTCCATTCTGCAGCAGAGATGAGCGAGAAGGCAAGTGCAAGAGATGAGCTGAGGTAGAACAAAAAGAGGAGGGAGGGAGTGAGAAAGAAGAAGAAAACAAGGGACAGAGAGCGGTTATTGGAGGAGGAGGAGGAGGAGGAGGAGGGCGAGAAAAACCAAGAGAGAGAACAATAGCGAACAGCCCAGACAAGCAGACATGTGCCAAGCATGTGTGTACATGTGCAGACATCCAAAAGCTTTTCGCAGCAACACTCGCTGCATTATCTGAGCTCAAGCGTACCGACACACAATTCACTTCCCCAAACCTGGACGCACTTACTGTCCTGCGCTGAAAAAAAAGAGCCGAAGGTCTGATGTAGCAGGCGATGAAATCGTCAAGAAAAGAAGACCACAATCAAAGCATACTGCTTGAGCACACTCTAACTGAAGTTTCTTTCCACTAAACTATTTTAATCTGTGTAGCAATATAGATGTAGAGGGGGTGGCCATAGCTGGTTAAGGTGCACAATTTCCTTCCATACTGTGATTAAACATTGTTAAATACTGTGGTTTTAGCTGTCATATGATAATTATTGACGATTTATTCAAATGCTGGGTTCAGCCCTTTGGGTCATTTTATTGGGTTAAAGAAAGGAAAATTCTGTCATTAATTAACCCTCATGTTGTTCCAAACCCGAAAGACCTTCGTTCATCTTTTGAACACAAATTAAGATATTTCCGATGATATCAGAGAGCCATCTGTCCCTCCATAGACAGCAAACCAACTGAAATGATCCCAGATCTAGAAACATGTTAAAAACATCAGTAAAACAGACCATGTGACAGTGGATCAGCTTCAGTTGATATCTTAATTTGTGTTCTAGAGATGAATGAAGGTCTTCTGGGTTTGGAACGACATCGCCATGATTTACAGTCTGATCGCTGGCTTGAGTCTACAGAACAGAGTGGTCCACAATAATTTATGAAGTCTTTGCTGTGCTGTAAATTGTATTATTTTATGCAACGCAACAAACAAGGATTAGATGTCAGTCACATGCATCAGATGTAAACGCCTTTTGCCTTGCATAACATAAATTGATTTTTTTCATTATAGTACAGAGTTCTCTAATTTCAGTAGAGTTCGTTTATTGGTATGTTT
This sequence comes from Enteromius afrohamiltoni, assembly GCA_034779775.1. NCBI lineage: Eukaryota > Metazoa > Chordata > Actinopteri > Cypriniformes > Cyprinidae > Enteromius > Enteromius afrohamiltoni. Next base: position 14,442,483 of record JAUYWG010000045.1, read on the forward strand.
TGGGGTCGGTCACAGCATCATCCTCTGCAAACAGCAGCCCTTCACCGGATTAGATTTCAGCGACACACCGGTGTTGTGTCGATTTGTGCTACCTCCCATTATAAAGTAGGTCATACAATTACAATTATTATATTACAATTTAACAACAAAAAATGCGACCTGTCAAATGATGTTTTATTAATGTCTAAACCTACCACAAACCTAAACTTACCTTTACAGTAATGCAAATATAGTAATTATGAGTTATGTTTGCGGTTTTGACTATAATGTATACAGCTACTGGAAACCAACAATAAATATTTTTTTCTACCTATTATTTTGTGTTTTATTAATGTCTACAGCTACCCCAACCCTACCCTTACAGTAATAAAGGTACACTAAGTATTTGTGTTCATGCATTATTGATGTGCGTGTGCACCGACACCCAATAATATTGAAAAGTGATTATAGAGAACGATTGAATATCTAAAATTAATTATAATAATAATATTATATTATTATTTATATTTAAAATATTATATGTAACACTGTAAACTATGCTGTATTTCCAAAATAAATAAATTTTGTCTTGTATTTTGTTTTTTGTGTGTTCTTGCTTAATAATAAATGTTAATCTTTAGATTATTGCTGTTGCCTTTAGTAATTTTGTGTTTGTTTGTTTTTTATTTTACAGTCCATTTTAGCTACAGCAATATAATAAATATATATAATAATATAATAATTTTTTAACAACAAATTAAAAATATTCATACCCAGCATATTTGTTAAAAACATTTAACCCTACCAGCTGGGTCAAAATAACCCAGAATGTGTTCAGTCCGATATTTACCCAGCGCTGGGTTGCCAAATAACCCCTCTAACAACGTTTTAGAGTGTAATAACCGATCAATTCATATGATCAACCCGCTATGCAGCATTTATAACCATGTTAAATAGTACTGCTAAATCACATTATTGTTGATATTATTATTATTATTATTATTATCGTTAATATATTTATATTTATACTACATTATATTCATTATTCAGATATTTAAAAAATATATTAAAGAATGCTTTAAATTAATTAAAAGTGACAGTAAAGACAAATGATTAAAAAGAAATGTTTCTATTCGATAACAGAATGAAGACTGGAGTAATGATGCTGAAAATGTACTTTTCCACCACAGGATTATATTACATTTTAAAATATATTAACATAGACAAGAATTACTGAAATTTTGTGTGCGTGTGTATATATATTTTATTATATTATATACATCACAAGCCACATGTGCTCAGACAATAGATTACAGGCGTATCAGAGAGCATGTCCTTAACTGTGAAGCACACTACACAGTTATATTTATTGAATTAAATCACAGCCTTTAGAGGTTTAATACCACCATATCACACCAGGCCATATCGCACTTTCGATTTTAATCCGATTAATTGTGCAGTCATAGTGTGTATGCGATGTTGCTTATGGGTGCGCCGCAGGCCCACTTTCTGATTCATAACAATAAATCTGTTAATCCAACTGTGTTACTGTAACAGACCACCAGATAATAAGTCATTCCTGCTGTGCAAAAGCAACACATACACACATTACACGTCTTTAAGTACTAGATTAGGGAGGAGACATAGCGTCCGCCTTCCCTCTTGTTCAAGAAACAAGTACACGCAACCCCGTACCAAAAACTGCAGAGTTCAGGAAAAATGCAAGAAACGCTGGCAGAATCACCTCCGCAGGAAAGAGCGAGAGAGAGAGAGAGGGAAAACAAGCAAGCATGGGAGAAAAAAAAAAATATTTGAACAAAGTATACTATGCAAATTAATTCATTCATCTATGACAGATAGGCTTTCAGCCACGGCTGGTCATCCGGCCTCAGTTTTACCCAGTGAGCTAATGTAGCATTGACTCTTTCAAACACATAAAAACACAGCACTCTGAGGGCAAATGGAAAAAGCAGAGGGTGGGCCTCATTTTCCTCATAAAAAAGCCCATTTAAAGAGCACAGCTCCACTCTGGAAAACAACCACAGACTGTTGAACCCAGAAGGAAGGGAGAAAGAAACTTTCACAGCTTAAAACTCCACTGCATTTCTCTCTCATTTTTTTTTTTTCCATAAGTGTTTTTTTTTTAAAATTCTTTCTTGAACTCGTGTTGACTGAACAACTTATTCATTCCAGACTGTGACTGTGTCGATTCCTTTTTCCAGCCTCCTCTCTCTTTCTCCCTCTTTCCCTCCCTCCCTCTCTCTCCGAGTAAACAGAGGAAGAGCGTAGGCTCCATTCCAAGCTGGTCCTGGGCGTTCCTGCGCAGCTCCGGCAGGGTCAAAAGTTTACAGTGGTTTTAATTTCACCTTTCCTCAGCCAATAGCAGCACAGCAGCTGAACTCTGACCTCTACAAAAGGATTCTACTGGCAGAAGCATCGCTGCTCTCTTGCGCTCTCCCTGCACTCTTTCTTTCACAACTCCATTTCTTTCACACCGCTTGGATTTGTTTTGAAAACGGTAGAACGTGGGATTTCAAACAATGTTGAAAGCAGAAAGACTCAGCAGAAGCTGAAGCAAAGGTTTTAGCGCTCAAGAGAAAGTAATGTTATAAACCTGAACTTGAAAACAAATGTCTTTTAAATTTTCTTTGTGGCGTTTACACACAACTCATTACAAACGTGTCTAGAAAATGAACCAAGATCTATCCAGATGTTGAAAGAATAAAGATTATTTCAAAATCAGAATTCATTCTTGTTAAAGGTAAAAAAAAACAAACACTTACGGCAATTAAACATACACCCTATATAATGTGTCATGTCATGTATCATTTAAGAGGGATGAAAAAATGCAATGGCAAACCTCAAATGCCAAACCAAACTAAAATGGTAAACTGTTTAAATTAAACTGTTACTTATTTCTCTACAATTAATGCTTTGTGGCCTATATTTGGTCTCGCATGTGGTCGTCAACTTGCATACATCACTGTAATATGAAATTACTAAATAACTGAAATAGAAATAAAGTAATGAAATAAATACATGCAAATATTTATGTAATGTACAAATGAAGACCCTGAAGTAAATCAGGACTGGCCCGAAACAGGCCTTGTCTGTGTCTTTCTCTCTTATAAACAGCTGGTGCTCTCGGATGACAAACCCAATGCTTTTCTTCTCTTCCATCTTCTGCATTCACAAATCAAATTATGCAGTTTTCATAGTAAAGGGAGCTAAGTGCCCCATGCTGACCTCAGCCTGTGACCCCTTCTGTTCTCCAGGTTCTCTTTCCTCTCTCTCACCACATGCTGCCCCAACACGGGCTAAACGCCAGCTCGACGTAGGCTAACACTATTAAAAGCGTGTTTAAATGACTTATGAGCGCTGAGACAACAGAGAGGTCGAACAGGCCGAGCACCCAGGGAGCACGAGAGAAAGGCCGAGGGCTGGGGATCCAATATTGCAGATAAAAATCAACTAATCGAGTTTGAACTGCCAATACGTTCAATGAAGCCCGGTCAAAAGGCTTCTCTGAAAATTCCAAGGTTATACTCTTAGTCACCTATGCAGATAACTATTGGCTGACTGGCAAGTCAGAGTTATTTTGTGAAAACGAAATGCGCTTCATACAATGGAAGGCCTGGAACCAGTCAAACATAAAAAGCTACACAAAACGTCTGATCGGGAAAATGCATATTGAAGCCATCGCTCTCGAAAAGAGAGGTGTGTGATGAAAAACTTGCTGCGAAAAATTGTGCTAGCAAGTCTTTTAAACAGCCATCAAGTCAAATTCTCCAACGTATCAGTGCAAAACCACAGTTCTGCTGTGACCTTCCTCACCTGAATTAAAACAAAACTCAACCTATAAATAAACACAGAGACTTCCTGTAAGAGCATAATCTGCATCTAGAACTGCTAACGCAAAGCGGCAGCTAGCTTTCGGCGCTTTACAGAGCAGAATGAGCAGGGTTAAAGGCCAGTGGCTTTTGTTGGCTTGTTCTTTTCTTATAGATAACCTCTGACCTACTCTGGGGTCAGCAGTGTGCTCTTGCCACTACTGATGGTGTCTGACTGGGTGCTGAGAGAGAGAGAGAGAGAGAGAGAGAGAGAGAGAGATCGGTCACAACGCACTGATCCTGAACACTGTTTGGTCAGATGCTGATTGGAGACAAGCTCAGGTGATGAGTCAAACTGTCAGGAAGCATTGTGACACTTTCCTTAGGCAAAAAAGACACATTGGCCTTTTAACATGCTCCGATTTCCAAGCATCCGACAGAACTAATAAATCATTGCAGATCTATTCACTCCATAAAAGGCAGATATTGGTACATTTCAATCAATTTAAGTAATTTTCACATCAAAATCCAGTTAAAGTGATAGTTCACTGGATTTTTTTTATTTTTTGCCTGTGGTTTTTACAAGGGCTTGGCGATATATATTAGTGGTGGTGCGTTATCGGCATTAACGTACTGCGTTAACGCAAGACTCTTATCACGCTATAAAAAAATATCGCCGTTAATCTATTCACAAAGTTGTGTTGGGAGCTGGGTCTATGCTACGCACGCTATGACGACT
>JAUYWG010000045.1:14455881-14469812 GCA_034779775.1 Enteromius afrohamiltoni
CAGAACTGGTCCTGGACCGACCGACTCAAAATAGACATGATCTGCACGTCTATCCGACGTCCAATGTTTAGTGGGTACTGGACGTCCAAAAGACGTCATAAAAAGACGTCGTAAAAACTTTCATTCTGGCTCGTCAGGGGACGTCATTTCAATGTCTACAACAGGCTTGTGCACAATTCAGAATTGAATTGAAAATGACTCCTAAATTCCAGTTCAATTTTTGAATTGAATTTAAATTGATGTCAAAAACAGGATCTTTACCCAAATATACAGGATATAATCTACTCACACAAACTGAGTGCAAAGTGTTACCTTAATTTTATTGAGTAGATTCTATAAGTTGTTTTTTACAGTATTATGAATTTTAAGAAATTATCTTAAGAAATAATGCTATTAAATTACAAAATGAATGTAATTGTATGTGAGATTCAACACATTCTTTCTGTTGTATGACTGTGGAATGTCTTTGAATTGAATGAATGAATTTAATTCCACTTCCTGCCATTCCAACTCCAATTCAAATTCAACTTCCTGTGGGACGGAGTCAATTAAATTTAAATTCCAACTCATTAATTGAATGGCGGGCAATTCTGACACTCTGAATTGTGCACAAGCCTGGTCTACAAAGACGTCCAAATGACGTCATTTAGACTTACTTTTGCTCAGAGGGTATGTATGATCTGGAGAGCTCAAAGGCATCACTCAAATAGTACAAGGTACAAGCTGTCTTTGTGAATATGTTCACGGGCGCTCTCTGTCTCATCTCTCCTTTCACAAAAGGAAAAAAGTATTTCGCTGAGGTGGACAAGGGGCAATCTGGACATCTGAAAGTTTTGTCCACATTCCACAGGAACAACAACTTTATTGACACCAGGCACTAGTTCTTCCTGTTCAAACCCAAAACCGGCGTATCATTGTAGGCTTATGCTGCTTGAAACAAGCTTGAATGATGAAATAAAGAATTTAGTTGCACAATGACTGCTAAAATTGACGGGAAAGTGTGCAGAGAGAACATGGGCACCCACGCCATCATTTTCAAAAGTCACCGTTTTGCATTCCTTTCTAGTCTTCCCTTCTTGATCTCAGTTATTGCCATTCTTTAAACACTATTCCCTGTAAAGGAACCTTTAAAATTAAATATTTTTTCTTGTCTATCTTTTAAATTTCCATGATGCAGCTAACAGAATTTTGTTACAAGAATGTTCTCCAATATTTAGTGTTGGTTCTGAGAGCATAAAAAGTGTCCAGTTTTCTTGACATTAGAGGAATGTTTTAAAAGGTATAACATTCCTCAAACGTTCTTTCAATGTAATTTTGACTTGAAACTCAACATTCTAGGAACATTGATTTGTAACATTCCAAAAACATAAAAATATCCAGTTTTCTTAATGTTATGAGAATGTTATTTAAAGGTCAGTTTGATGTTCCTAAAACATTCATTCACCCATTCAAACACCTGCTGTGAAGCACTGAAGACCAACACACTACAGCTTTCTTCAGCCAGAGAAAAAAAAAAAACCTTAGAGGACCACTCACAGCAGACATACTAACACAGAAGTAGTTTTCATCTCAGTGATTAGGACATTTCTACATTTCCCTTTTTGTAAACCACTGAAGAAATTGTTTCACTGGTTTGTTTTTTTGCGGTTTGTGTTTTTGGCATCTGGTTGGTAAGTTGACTATGATTTCAATTGTACCAGAATCAAGCTAAGATCTATTCTGGTCTCACATGGAGTGGATTCGTTTTCTAATATCTTAGTGCATATTAAATATTGTGAAAGATAAAATGCACAATAGCTCTGACTTATAAGTAATTTTCATATACAAACTATAAGATTATGACTGATCATAGCAATACAATGCTTTACAGAGAAGTATGTATAATTGTCACAATGCCCTGTTTTTTTTTTTTTTGGTGGCCTAAAATCAAAACTAGACTCTTATGTTTAGGTAGTTGTGTACTTGTAACAGATCTGCTGATGTGTTTTTTGTTTCTGTAACGTCTCCCTGAAGCTGTATTTCACTTCTTATGTCTAAAGATTCTTCTCCCACAGATTCATGAACTGAACTAGTCTCAAATCAGCTCAAATACTCACCTTTGTATTTTAAGAGGATGCTAATTAAAGCCAGAAATAGTATACTCATAGCTTGTAATAATAGCGAAACTACAATCTTAGAGTTACTTCTTCTTCAGTAATATCTCTGTGTGAATGAGAAATGTGTTTCTGTTCTGCAGGTGTGTTTGCTGATTCAGATGCAGTGAAGTATATATCAGTGATGGAGAGAGATTCAGTCACTCTTGAATCTGGTCTTACTCAAATACAGACAGAGGATGTGAGAGGATTTTTATAGCTCTCATTAATAAAGAGGCTGGACACTTCAACATATCTGAAGGGAGATTCAGAGACAGACTGGAGCTGGATCGTCAGACTGGATCTCTGATCATCTCAAACATCAACATCACAGACTCTGGACTGTACAATGTATTCATCAGAAGAAGGAATGTCATCACACAGCGATTCAGTGTCACAGTCTATGGTGAGTCAACAACTGCAGGTTTACCTGTTCTGTATATTACAGTATATATTAGTAAAACTACACTTATACAGTATGATTCTTTATAACACAGACAGAGCAGGGATACTGTAACATGAGCCTTAGTTTAAAAACATTTGATGGACTCTGTGACACCTAACCAGAATAAAAGATGTTCAAGCAGGAAATTAATAAATAATAATAATCACAAAATACTAAATTCAGTTAGTACTAAATTACAATGAAGTTAAATTTGTTAACACTAGTTGAATACCTGAACCACTGCCTGTGTAAACGGAGGCAGGTTCATTCCCTCATTCAGATTTCTGCTTCAGTGCTGATCTTCTCCAAAGCCTTTCATTAATCTGTCTGGAAGATGTTCTTGGTTGCACCGCCCCTTTCTTCAGGCACTTCAACTGAAAGAGTAGTTTCCCTAAAAGAGCAAATCATGGGGGGCTTGAATATTTTTAAAGATGCCGTTCCATCCATGTTCTCTTGATTGTGGGCGCTACCTGTCTTCTGAAGACGGACCCGATCACGGTCTGTAGTGTCTTGGCATCCAACACACTGAAGCTGCGTTTGTAGATAACTATATAATTTTGTTTAAGCATAATTTACCTGATATTTGTCGACGTGGAAACAATAATCATTTCTAAGTTGTAAATAGAGTGAAGATCACTTCATGAGGCTGACATTTTTCATTTTCATTTTCATTTTTGTCTCATGTTTCCCAGCTCATCTTCCTGTTCCTGTCATCAGCAGTAACTCTTCAAACTGCTCATCATCATCATCATCTTGTTCATTGTTGTGTTCAGTGGTGAATGTGGGTCATGTGACTCTCTCCTGGTACAAAGGAAACAGTTTATTGTGATCTCAGCATCAGTCTCTCTCTACCTCTGGAGGTGGAATATCAGGAGAACAACACCTACAGCTGTGTGCTCAACAATCCCATCACAAACTCAGTCACACATCTTCAGGTACAGCAGCACATGTTCATTCGAGTTAATTTCATTTTACAAAGAGAACTCAAGGTGCCAATGAGCTTCTGTCATCATTTACTTGTCTTCCTAAATTTGATTATGTTCTGTGGAGCACAAATGTTTGGGACTTTTTTGTCATTATAAACATTTAAACATACATAACAAGTTCATAAAACAAATATATCAACACTGCACATTATGTCAGCTGCGAACAAAGAAGTAGTAGAAATTTGTTTAACGATCGCAACAAGGACATAGTAGGAAAAGACAGACAAAACAAGAACTTAAGTAAAAGACATTTAGCCATCAATTACAGTTTACTAATTAAAATAGCTCTACTCGCTTTCTTATTAAGACAGGTAAGAGTTTGTTACTTCATTTGAAAGATACTTTCTTTGCTTTATTAGTGAGCAAATATATATATATATTCAGATTTGTCTATTAATTATTCTAGTTAAAGATTAATTTACACTGTCAAAAAATAGCATTTTTTTAATGCAAAATATCCTTTTTACTTGATATTGGCTCAGGAAATAAAGCATTTTTATTTTTATTTTCTGTGGTAGATAAAAGACTTGCTGGAAAAAGAATAATGTAAAATAATTAGTCTCTCTCAGCTGTCAAAATAAATTATGAAGATTTTATTTTGGAGCCCATCTATCAAAGCCACACTGAAATTTCCTCCAAACAGAATTTGAGCATTTAGCAAATGTGTTAACAATCATTCAATTTGAGATTTCTATTGCAAGGCCAATTTGAGTCAGAATCAGATACTATCTTCTCTTTAAAATTATTTTATGGATGCCGACACCAGCTGAAGTACTTCCAGAAATCTAAACCTCACTCTTTAAACTCACATTTGTTGTTTTTTCAGAAGTTCAGGTCAGTTGCTGTGATTCTGCTGAAGCTGTGATCCGATTGGTTCTCGCTGCTCTGGTGGGCGTGGCTGCTGCTGTTCTTCTGATCAATGACATCAGATCTACAAGACGTTAGAAGAAAACAGAACAGATTGAAGATATTGTGATATATATTGGAGTTTTAATCATACAGATGAAAACATGTGGTCCAGTTGTTTAGGGATGGCAAAAAAAAAATAAATAAATAAAAAATTCTCTCCATCAAGTGGCCAGTGTTGGGAATTAGTACTTCCTCTGATTACTTTGCTGATGACTTATAAAGGGTTAAAGACTTGATGTTAATGAGATAATTAAGAGACTAATTAAATGATGATTGTGCATTAGTGATGAACACCTGCTGTTACTGAGAATTACAAAGGATCTGATGCTGGTGTTTTATTGGTTAAAATAATGCTACCACTCTTTCACTACAGTAATTGGTCATAATATGCTTTAAAATGGTTATACTGTTAAATTACAGCAAGCATTTCTGTGTTTTATAACGATCAAAAAAATTAAACCTTGATTTTACTTAATTTTTTCTTGTCAACAGGTTCCACATAATTTAATTATGAAATTATAAAGCAAATATTTCAAGGCTTTCTAACTTAATGGGGTTGTTTTAGGGAGAAATAATATTTGTTTACTCAAGCCAACTGTTAGCAGTAATGTTTGCTCACCAAGACACATTTGAGTTTAATTAACTAATGTTATATGAACTAACTAAATTTGTATAGAAGTAGCATCTTACATATTTGTCTATTCAAAGTAAACTAGTGACTTTGCAACAAAACATTGAATTCAAGCTTTATTAATCAAAATAAAATGCTTTAACTAAACTTAATTTTTACTAGTTAGGTTGAATTAACTGTAGTTTGTCAACAGGTTCCACACAAATTACTTTAGTAAACTCAACTCCATAAAAATTTGTTGGACACTGGTGCATGTTACAAAAATAAATCAATAAAAAGGTTTGTAAACTTAAGTGTTTTTCGATACAATTGTTTCAAGTGCAAAGCAGGACTTCTTGCCAAGCGCCCACATGCTCAATGTTGATTCACTCATACAGTTTGTTTTTAAGCATCTGTACCTTTGTTGAGAGTCAGCTTCAGCTTCTGAAGCACCTCAAAGAACGTTTTCAGTTCCTGAGGATAACTGAGGTTCAGTGCATATATGATACCCATTAAGAGTGTACATGCAGAAGTGATGTCTCCCAAGCCCTGAGAACTTCAACACCCCCAATAACTATTCCAACATCGACTTGAGTGTTGGTGGCATCCCCTTCCTCAACATTAATACTGTAGATGCCAAAGACAACTCCCACTAAACATTGGACATCGGATAGATGTGCAGATCATGTCTATTTTGAGCACCAAAAACGATCACGCTCCTTTACATATATCATGCAAAAGGTCAATATATTGAACACTGCGACAGGCCTATACTCTCAAGTAGAGAAAAAAAGTAAAAAGGGAAGCTTTTTGTGAAACTGCAGTGAATGATCATCGTGTTGGTGGTACTATTGACTATTTTAACCTATAATGTTTTGGTACCTGGCATCTAGTTGAGGTCTTTGAACTGCAACCTTTACACTGCCACATTCAATATCTACAACAAACACACACACCACAAACATTAATTAAAAGAACAGTGACTTGCAAAAAAAAATCTGATAGAAAAATTTTACAAGTAGCATAGCATATGACTTCAAATAATAATTTAAAACATTTATCAATCTTTTAAAAACTAAATTATCAATTGCTACTGATAATTAAAAGTAAACAGGATACAAATAGAAACAAGCTACTGAGAACTAAAAAAATTAAACGGTCATGCAATAAACAGTATTTACATTAGTAGATGTTGCAGATCTTATATTGTGATTAAAGCACCTTGGCAGGAACACACTTTTCAGTAAGGACCTGAAAAAAATGCAAAGAATAAATACAATTTTTATTTTATAAGACAATTTAATAAAGATGTTGTGACATTAATCTAAAGTGACACAAACCAATAAAATAATCGCACTTTGTAATGTGCATTTGAAGTATCACAACAAAATTGAAGAAAAAACAAAAAACAAAACGGAAAACCCGGAGTGGATACCAAGCTGAGCGATTAACAAAACCCTTAGAACAGGTGTAACATTTTTTCCTACCAGTCAGATTTTCCTACCCGGGCTTACTGCGCATGCGCACGTCAATATTGCATTCTTCATTCTCAACAATATTTCATGTATGTTCATTACTGTAAGGGTAGGGTTAGGGTTGGGGTAGGTGTAGACATTAATAAAACAAAAAATAATAGGAAGAAAAAAATATTTATTGTTGGTTTCCAGTAGCTGTATACATTATAGTAAAAACCGCGAATATAACTCATAATTACTATATTTGCATTACTGTAAGGGTAGGTTTAGTGTTGAGGTAGGTGTACATATTAATAAAACACAAAATTTGTCAACGAAAGGCTCAGCTATCGATGTTACGTGAGACTCTCTAATTCACTTACCTGAGGTTACTCACCTTCTTGTACTCACCTGTCTTCACAGAACGCCGACCGCCCTTCACTATCCAGTCCACCTCAACCTGTAAAGGATCTAAGGAAATAAGGAAGCTATAAAAGAGATTACTGGAGTATTACAATATTGGAACTGTTGCTTTATTACTTGCTGAACACTTTCAATAAACTTTTGTTATTTCTTACCTTCAGTGTCCTGAGCTCCATGTGCTGGAACTGAAATCAAAGACGGCAGATCTAAACTCCAGAAATTTGACCACGAGAGGGAGAAATCATTCAATGAACGACGCCTGTGATATGCTAATGTTTAAAATCGTAATCTTATTTTTAAATGTCATACATTTACAAATTAAGAGAAGGAAAATAAAGTGTATTTTAGAAATGCCTGCAATGCACACGGCACTGGAGCGCCACCTAGTGTTACTAAACAGAAACTCATCCATCCTAAGATTAACCCCCAAATAATCCTCGCTGCAGACTGTAGCGTGGTGACATCAGGTACATACCTGACACAGGTACCTGACGTACGTGTACGTGTGTTTACCGCGCGTGTAAATCGCATTCATAATTACTATATTTGCATTAACAGTAAGGGTAGGTTTAGGTTTGTTTGAGGTGTAGACATTAATAAAACAGGTAGCATTTTCTGATATCAAATTGTGCTACCTATTTTTTCATAGGAGGTAGCAAAATCTGATAAGGTAGGATGAACCGTGTTATAGACATACCATTACGTCACTTTCCGCATGCGCGGTAAACACATACACATACGTCAGGTACCTACGTCAGGTATGTACCTGACGTCACCGCGCTACAGTCTGCAGCGAGGGGTGTCTCGATTGGTTGGCCGAAGTTTGTTTTTGCTTTGATCGATGATTTGTTTTTGCTTTGTGTTTTGCAAGATCGCATATAGCACCTTTAATATCTCTTTTGATCAATTTAATGTATGCTTGCGGAATAAAAGAGAAAAAAATCTTATGTTATATCACATCCTGCCTACTGTTCTCCTTTAAACTGAAGGCAATAAATTATATATAAATTATAATAAATATATGTATGGAAGCAACAGTATACAATGTGCATAAAATGTTTAAAATACGAATAGAACATGCACAATGTGAACAGGAACAAGACAATATGTTGTCCTGTGTGCCAGTAAACATGAAATCAAAATTGACCCAACCTAATTTATTCACAATATGATATAACGTCTCTATGTAGATAATTCATTAGTGGTGTTATTCCATAAAAAGCCTTTCTACGTCTTCCTAGAAATGATTTATACACGACATCTTGTAGGTCAAAAAAGGATGTTGTGAATTAAAATTTTAATCTTCAGTATTACTTAATTCAGTCCGTATGCTTTTAGAAATGTTCAAAATGGGCTAGTGAGAGCCTTGTGATCTCTTTCAGATCGTAGTAAAGCAGAGATGGACCTGAAGGAGCTGAGCGAAAGTGTCCAGCAACAACAGCAGCAGGGGGCTCAACCCTCTCTCACCTCCCCAAAGAGACAGATCAGGAGCCGTTTCCAGCTCAACCTGGATAAAACCATTGAGAGCTGCAAAGCACAGCTGGGTCAGTTCAGATTGAAAGCTGTCATGTTATGTCATCATTTTGACAGTTCACATTGACGTACCATCACAATTGCAACAGCTTCCAGGATTTTGCTGCCATTCACAAACCATTCTATTAAAACTCTCCTGACGTATTTTCTTATGTTTGTTCTAAAGAAGTTTTGATTTTGTTAGTTTAATGTGGTTTTGTGATGAAACATAAATCCTTTTTGATTAATTATACCTATATATTCCCAGTTTTCTTAACACATTACACCTTCTGGAATATCTAACAGTTTTTAGAATTCTAAATACATTTAAAATTCTCTTTTGAACTTTTCAAATAGAAGAGTTATTGATAGAGAATGTGCAGTCATCATACTGCTTTCCTCACAGGTATTGATGAAATATCTGAGGATGTGTATAAAGGAGTAGAGCACAGTGATTCAGAGGAATCTGACAAGTCTGACTGCAGCGACAGTGAATACGGCAGCGATGATGAACAGAAATCTAAAAGCGGCCAAGACGACAAAAGTGCAGTTGATGATAAAAATGAGAAAGAGCCACCCAAGAAAAAGTCAAAACCATCTGTGGCTACTGGTGAGGACAAAGACAACAGCACAGAGTCTGCTGCAATAGCCAGTAAAGCAACCAAAGGAGAAACCAGCCAAAAAACAATCACCTCCGAGCCTATATCTAAAGACAAACCAGGTATAGAATCTGAGAAAGAACCTCCTGAGAAACTGAAAGCTGCTCCCGCATCCCCAGATACTAGAGAGAAACCCAAGGCCTCTAAAGAGGCAGTGCAGCCGGCATCTGTGGATGTAGACATGGACTCAGACTCTGAGAGGGAGCTGGTCATCGACCTAGGAGACGAGCAGGCAGGGAAGGAGAGGAAGAGGAACAGGAAAGATTCAGCCACTGTCAACACACTCAAAGAGCCCACAGCCTCCAAACCTGAAGGTCAGATTTTCTTAATGAATCTGTGTAAGAACCAAGACTGGGTTAAACTTCTAGCAACATCAGCCAATTGCCATTAGACCAGCACCATTAAGTAAGTTTTACAATGGGGGCCAAAATTATTACAACACTTGGCATATTTGTATTGGCTATTAAAATACCTTTAAAACAAACTACTGCCAGAACTACAGGTGACTGAAAGAATCCACTGGAACATAAAAAAACATTTATAGACTGGCCCCCTCAAAGTCTAGACCTCAACCCTATTGAGTTATTTTGGGGCAAGTTGAAGAAAAAAAACATATCTACTGTATATTTAAAGGAAATCCTTTGGCTTGCGTTAAGAAAGGCATGGGATAATGTTAGTGTTCATGTACTCAGGAAATGTATGACACTATTCAAGAGAGATGAGCTGCTGTAATTGCTGCAAAAGAGGTGGACATACCAAATGTTAAAGTTAAAAGTAAAAAAAGAAAAAAATATGACTTGCTTCACCTGTTTGTTGTCATCTACAAGTTTCATGAATGAAATCATGGTTTGGAGGCAAATAAGCTCAACAATTTCAGATCTGTCAGGTTCTGATCATTCTGGCCACCACTGGATGTTAATATTAAAAGTGAACCAGTGTGCAAAACAATACCTATCATCTGTTTGACTGAGTTTTTTAATGAAGGTGAACTCGGTAATTCTATAAAGTAATTAAAAATAGTAAATCAAAGAAATATTGAAAAAAAATACCTAACTATAAAACAACTATGTACTGTATTTATCAAGTCTAAGATAGATGTCATATTTATTAACATAGATGACTGAGCGCATTTTGAATTTGGGGGGGGATTTACGCTAGTACCAGGTTCAACTGGAAAAACCAACAAATGACGTTTTGAAATACTCTTATAACTCTTAAAACTAAGTTTTTTAACGGATATCAAAAATACTAACAAAATGTTAAAATCTATTAATTTTGCTGTTTTATTTATTTTACCACATCAGGTTAAACTAAATTAAAATTGGAATTGTTAATTTGGCAACTATCCCCCAAAAAAACCCAATTTTCAATTAAATAAGTGTTTTTTAATGGTTTTGGGAAAACTATATAATAACCATGTTTCATGCTATAATTTTTGTTGATTGCAGGTAAAGCCACTCCAATTTCAAGCAGGCTAACCCAGCCTCAAAACTCGACGGCCCTTACCTCTTCCCCTACTGTTAAGGACCCATCTCAGTCCCCATTGGCTGTACCGCTTAACATAATACCCCTCACAGCAGCTTCAACTAGCACCACTTTGACCTCCTCCACCCTTCCCGTCACAACTCCCTCCACCGCCAACAGTTCCTCACCCATCTCCGCCAGCGCAGTAAAAAAGCAGCGCCCGTTACTGCCCCGAGAGACTGTACCTGTGGTGCAGCAGGCCGTGGTGTGGAACCCCACCACTAAGTTTCAGACGTCTTCTCAAAAGTGGCACATGCAGAAGGTGCATAGGCAGCAGCAGGGCCAAACGCAACCGGCCACACAGGCGCAGGTGTTAACACAGGTGCAGCGCAGCCAACAACCGCAGCAGCAAGCGCAGGTCTCCTCATCCTCGTCGGGACAGCAGCCTTCATCTAGCACCAGATACCAGACACGACAGTCTGTGAAAAGTATGCAGTCGATTTCAATTAATGAATATAAATGTCTTTTGTTTTACTGTATTTTTAATCAAGTAAATGCAACTCTGCTGAGCATAAAACCTTGTAATAATGCTGTTGGTTGTGTTTACCAGCAGTACAACAGAAAGACTCGCCACACACCACCTCCACCTCTGCCGTCACACTGGTGACCAGCACACCCGTATCGGCCTCCATGATGGCAGGACCCCCCGTCAGCTCTTCTTCATCATCATCATCAACAACATCCACAGCTGGAGACTTCCAGATCGCTACCACATCTGCAGATGTAGCAGCTGATATAGCAAAGTACACTAACAAAGTAAGATTGCTAAGAAAATGGGGGTTGCAAACTACATGTTTGGATAAAAAACATTCAGTTCTATTAACGTAATTATTAATGTGTTCGATAAATTGTTTTTAAACTATTAACAGATCATGGATGCAATTAAAGGGACGATGACTGAGATATATAATGACCTTACCAAAAGCACATCGGGAAACACGATTGCAGAGGTTTGTAGTTGTTTAATAAATGTGGAGAAGTGGGAATATGAATAAAAGTAACATTTTCATCCTGCTTCAGATTAGACGGTTGCGAATTGAAATCGAAAAACTGCAGTGGCTGCATCAACAAGAATTATCTGAGATGAAGCACAATTTAGGTATGTGGGTTTTCTTATGATATAGAAGTCAACATTTGAAGTGGATCTAAAAAGTTCATCAGAGTTGTTCTAAGATGAGAACGTATTTTGATTTCAGGACAACTTTGCTAACAGGTTTAAAATATAGGGATGCACCTATAATGATATGGACTGTTAAATGATATAGATCCCCATGATTTCCAAAATGAAAATCATAAAAATTGAATTTTACAATTACAATTTACAGTTTTTGTCATTTGCATTTAGAAATTATGATTGTTATGAATCAAAATGGGCAGTGCACCTAGCGATTAGCGATGAATTTGTGAAATTTGAGAAAAAGAAAAAATGGAATTTGGAGAAATATAAAACAGATTCTACTCATATGGTACCAGTATACTGCGTATCATTAATCCTTTTTTCCGTTTCGACATTTGGTAAATGAAATGTACTCAGAGCTAACCATGGCAGAGATGAGGCAGAGTCTTGAGCAGGAGCGAGAGCGAATCGTGACGGAGGTCAAGAAGCAGATGGAGGTGGAGAAACAGCAGGCTGTAGATGAAACTAAAAAGAAGCAGTGGTGTGCAAACTGCAGAAAGGAGGCCATTTTCTACTGCTGCTGGAACACCAGCTACTGCGACTATCCCTGCCAACAAGCACACTGGCCTGAGCACATGAAGTCATGCACACAGTCTGGTAAGACATAGTATCAGACTGTATATATACATACACTGTAACAAAAAATCTGGAAAATGTATGTTAATAAACAGTAGCTGTGGTTGCCAGAATTCGACCATAAAAAATACAGTAACAGCATTTTAAGATTTTACGTTTTTAACTTAAATTTACAGTTAAAAAACAAATTCATTAACCAATTTAATGTTAATATAAAAACAAATATGCTGAAATCTGTTTTGTACCTTTGAAATACACTGATAATGGCTAAATGCAGGTGGAGATGAGAGCGTCACATAATGAACCAAAGCCCATCACAAGCAGCTTTTAGAAATGATCATATTTAGAACGTGTTCCGAGTCATTCACACAAACGCTAAACACCATCATGGTGAGACTCATTAAACTGAAATACAGGGTGGGCCATTTATATGGATACACCTTAATAAATAAATAATAAAATGGCCACCATGGTCACCACCCATCTTGAAAAGTGTCCCCCCTCACATATACGTATACGTATACGTACATATAAATATGTTATGTTAATATCGCCTACCATTCCCATTGTATCAAGGTGTATCCATATAAATGGCCCACCTTGCATATTCAATAAAAATTAATTTAACAACATGACATGTAACATACAACCCTAATAAACAGAACTGATTTCCCATTTAACAGGATTTTATTGTAGCATTTTCAGTTTTTTACTGCTAGAATCACTTTTTTTTACAGTGTGTACCTATTTTACTCCAAGTCTGCGTTTCTTTTAATATTTAGTTTTCAGTGTTACATAATGCTTACATGCTGATATGTTGCTCAAGAAAATGTCTTATTATTATTGAAAGCAGTTGTGCATTTTTGAGAGAACCATAAATGTCTTTTGTACCATCATTTTCATGCATGCTTGCTAATAAATGTATTTAGTTTTTGAAAGAAAAGAAACTTTGAACACTAGTGTGTGTGTATAAGTAGTGTATGAAATGACTTGTCTTATTAATAGGTGTATGAAATGACTTTGTGCATTCTAGCAACATCATCACAGCAAGAACAGGAGTCAGAAGGCGGCACAGATGTTACTCCCAAAGCGCTTGGACAGCCGAACAACTCTCCTAGAGAGACTGTATCTGCTACACCTGCAGATAAAGACAGTGAAGTGGATAAATCCAAGGACAGTGTCACTGTCACTATGTCCTAGCTCACATGTACAAAACATACACTACATCAGCACTTATGTCTGTACAGCTGTAAATAGATGTTGTTAAATTCTTCACTACGAAAAATGTTTTAACTAACGTTTGTTTTGCCTGATTGTGCTTTCGTGTATTTTTTTTTCTGTATATGACTGTCTGAATGTTCAGAATCTAAGACACAAAGACCACCCAAACATTTCCTGCTGTAGGTCAGGTCGTCTGCTTTGTTAGGTTTGATTCTAAACAAAAAAGATTTTATTTTTTCAAATCTTGTACTGATAACTTCTACGTTTTTTTTTTTATGTTGCCAATCAGACAACGAGGCTTTC
>JAUYWG010000045.1:14483843-14497683 GCA_034779775.1 Enteromius afrohamiltoni
CTCTCTCTCTCTCTCTCTCTCTCTCTCTCTCTCTCTCTCTCTCTCTCTCTCTCTCTCTCTCTCTATATATATATAATGTATGTATATGTGTATATAATATTTTCCTAATTTAAGGAAGAAATATACAGTACAGAAGGTGCATGTCTGTTGTTGAATGTTGTGGCCACAGAGGTTTGACATCTCTGAGTTTCAGCAGGTGTCTGCAGTTGAGGGATCTTCCCTTCCAAAGTGCATTGGCCCTGGCTGTGAGAGAGACGCGCTCCCTGACTCCGTCTACTGTGGTAACGACTGCATACTCAAACACGCTGCTGCCGCCATGAAGACCATCACCACAGATGGAAAAGACCCCAAGCAGAAAGAGAAGGGCAGACCCAAAGCACAGAAAAAGACCACAAATAAAACGCCAAACAAGGTACTCTTAATAGGCAACTACTGATAATATTCATTGTATTATTGGTTTAATGGTAGCACATATTGACTGTGTTTATATAAAAATCTTGAATTTATTTTGTGTGTGTATATGATTAAATTACATCTAAACACTAATTTAGGCATAACTTTACAAAATAGTCAAAATGTTCAGCAGTTGCTAATTCAGGTGCGTAACAAATCAGGAAGACACGGGTATCAGCTCTTTTTCTATAATGCTAGGGCATCTATATATGCTAACAGTGCTTTCTGTCCTTTACTATAGAGGAGGTCCGGCACAGAAAGGAGGTCATCTAACCAAGGGGATGAGGAGGACTCCGAATCTGGGACTGAGGAAGATGATGATGATGAAGACAAGCATGCTGAGGAGCACCCGCCGCCACCAGCCATGTCATCCTGGTCCAGTGACCATAATTACATTGCAGTAACGCCTGAAAAGACTTCACCCATATCAGCATCTGTTATAAACAAAACGTGTATGTATCTCTCTGAGGGTTTTCCACGTTTTATTGCCTCGTCTCTACTAATGATGAACTGTCAAGAAGAGCCGAAATTGTTGCAGTGTAGAACATTCACAGATTTAAAAAAAAAAAAAGCTCTTTTCTGGTAAAAATTGGATTGAGATTTTTGAAATTATGTGCCTTTTAAAGGGATATCATAAAGTGCTGAAAATGTGAGCACAGCTATAATTATGAATTTTCTAAGTTGGGCACCCTGTGCTACATCTCTAAATATTTTGTCAGTGTTTTTATGCAACACTGCAAGGTGATGATATTTGGAAAGTATCTGTATCAGGCTAATCGGCTCCAGAACAGGTAAGTTTAAAAATGGATAAGGGGTAAGTATTTAAGATCTAAACTGCATAAAGACTGTATTTTACAGTCTATAACCAAGTATTTAAGTAAATTAGTTTTGCAGTATGTAAGTGATTCAAAAAAATGTAGGTCCTATGGATCTGAGCCTAAACTGTAGTGCCTTGCCATGATATGCTTTTGTAAAGCTTTCTGACCAGCAAAGTATGTATGCGTGTGATTTTGAGTCTCTCAATGTATGGAATGCCATTGTCACTTATCTCCAATCCCTGCCATCATCGGGGCTAAAACTTCATCAAGAAAAGATGTACTGACCGCACACCTGAACAGGTAGGTTTGGTGTCTTTTTCTCCTGCCCTCCTTCCCCCGACTAAGAGTAGAACATCTTTGATCATGTGGACATTTGACTGTGAAAATATGCAACTTTTAACTATTTAACTAACAGCTTTTAATTTGATAGTCTTTTGACTTGCATGCACTACATTTATAAATCCTCATTGGACAAAGTGGCATTCAAAATAAAGTGAAATTGCGGATAATACTCTTCTGGCCCTGTGCTTCAATTGTGAGAGAAGTGTTTATTGGATGACAACATGGGATGGCACGGCCTTTTCCTGTTTTTGGTGTTTGTCTACCATCCGCTAAGTGTCTCAGCATGATTTGGGAAAAGAAGCCTACAGTCGTTGGAGCCGGCCTGAGAGAAGAACTGTGGCATGTCAGAAAGTCCAAGAGCCGAGTGAGTGTGCAGAAGTAATGAAGGGATCGTATGAAGAACAGCTGAGGACACCATATCACCCCACAGCAGACAACAACAGAATTCACATGCTTCATAACCGCAGCACACAGGAAAATGTCAAGATGCTTTTATACATATACACAGAATGTAGACCAGATACGCTTGATTTAATATTTACATATGAACAAAGTGCATATTGAGTGTAGTGTACCTGTTGAAAGCTGAGTGCTTTTAGATTTTAGGGTTTCTCTGCATTTTAGTGGGAATGGTTGACTTGTAGAAGGCAAGATTTCAATTCATTATATGCAAAAACAACATGAGAAGTAAAAGCATACCTTAAGCTTAATGGGGGTTATTTTTTGACAATAGAAAATGATAAAATATAAATTAATGCCATTCATTTTTGTCTGGGTCTTCGCAGCTTTCTAAATGGTTTTTAGTCTTTTAAATGTGGCACTAAGTGTACATTTGGTTGGTTAGGGTTGTTTGTGTTGTGCTGATCAAGATATGGAGAAATTTGTCAGATATGGGTAACAAATGAATGGGATTACATTGACGCTGTGGTACACTGTGCCTGCACTTGAGAGTGCTCTTTTTTTTTTTTTAAAGGATGCATTTCTACAATTTAAAGTGATGTTTCATTGTACAATTATATATTATATCTGTATTCTTCGAATTGAACATTGAAATGGATTTCTCCCTCCTTGCAGCTGGTATGATAATCAATTATAAAGTCCTTGTGTTTTATTTCCATAAATTTTTGCATTGTGATATTTACGCCTTATGTATTTTAATATCATCTGTTCTGTAATCTACTGACATTTTTATTGATAGATCTCAACCCTCCCCCCCCCACACACACACTTTGAGTTAGAGGTGTAATATGTTTATATAGACAAAATAATTAAAGCAGAAATTAATCTAAATTTGGCCGATCCAAAATCAATTCTTCACTTAATAACTAAAGGGTTTTTACAATGAACCCTTCAAATTCTGCTTGTATTAATAATTTCTATATATAAATATATATAATTATTTAAATAGTTTACTAATAGCTTTTCTGTGTTCCAGTTAGTTGGTTCAGTATTTATACCAAATCACTTACACAGTGTTTATGACTAATATAAAGAATAGCATTTATATGTGTACATGCACACACCCACCCACAAACAAACACAGGGAACTAATCTGTGAGGCAACTATCCTTAAATATGGACTTGAATATAATTGTAAAAAATAAAGCTTGCAAGTTAAACACTTTGCTGGTCTGATGCTATTCTTTAAATGGTACTGGTGGTCATCATGTTCAGATTTGAGAAAGCTATTACTGTGTTAAGGCAAGGCACTACAATTGAGCATATTATGTGTGTATATACTTTTTTTTTGTACAGATTGATTAAAACAACGCTATAAAGTTAATTGAAATTCTGAATTGTAATATTTTTATTGTTTAAGTTTGCCATTTAATTTCTGTGTTCGTGAATCAATTTATTCCCTCTGTTTTCCAACAGCTGCTCAAAAAGATAAAGAAAAGGAGGACAATGAAGAAGTCAAGCCAGAGAAGGAAACTTTGTCTGCTGACAAGAAACCACCCACTTCAAATGTTTCCCCCAAAGGTGGGAAGAAGTCTCCTGGCTCTAAGGGTACAAAGGCAGCTGCTGCCACCACCTCGCCTCTTCCCAAAGGCAAAACAAGTGCAGCACCGTTGAGCAGCGGAAGAGAGTTAAGAAAGCAGCCTATACCCATACAAGCCAAACCAAAAAAGCCAGGACCTCCCATACCACCAATTCCAGTTTTACCACCATCAGGCCCCCCGGGATCTCGCCACCATGCATCTGGAGCTCTCCGTGTGGCCAAGAGCACCTTTACTATCCCAAAAAAGCAGCCACAGGCGGTGCAAAAGGACTCTGCAGAGCCTGGTCCTTCTCCAAACTCTAGAACCCCACCATCATCAGTGTCATCCACCCAGCACTCGGCACCTAAACCAACCCCAACCACTGCACCTGCTGGTCCTCCACAGCCACCACCCAACAACCAGATGAGATCTAACATCCGACGATCACTGACTGATATCCTATATAAAAGGTTAGAGATGTTTCAGAGATGTAACATTTACTTTGTTCTGCCAATTTTTTTTTTCATGAATCAGTGTGGCGTTAATGGTTAAAATAACACATTCAGACTAACATATATTTGTATATATACATTTGATCTTCTGGATCTTGTGCAATTAATATAAAATTTGTAATTGAATTGCAAAATTATGACACTAAATTTGTCTTTGTGCCACAGGGTTAGTGACAGTGATGATCTTTCCATGTCTGAAAGCGAAGTGGGAAAGTTGGCGGTCAGCATCGAGAAGGAGATGTTTAACCTTTATATGAACACTGATAACAAATACAAAAACAAGTACAGGTCCCTAATGTTCAATCTGAAGGACCCCAAAAACAAGGTTAGTCACTTTATTTGTAGGTTTATACTTCTGCTGAACTCTATAGAACTCTATATAACTCTCTAGACCTTTTATAAATTTGGAGAGAATTATATTATTATTTGTTTGGCAGGGCCTTTTCTATCGTGTGGTTGGTGGCGAGATTAGTCCTTTCAGACTTGTGAGACTGAGCCCAGAAGAACTTCTTTCCAAAGAGATGTCAGACTGGAGAAAATCAGAGATCTCTGAGGTAAAAAACAAGCCAGAATATATTTGTTTAAACTATATAACTGCCCTGTTTGCTTAAATCATGTGTTTTTTCCTGAAGAGTCTGGATGTTGGTGGGAGATCCCACTCAGGACAGCCCAAAAGTGGATCCAGACAGGAGTGTGCTCCCCCAGACGTGGACATGGAGGAGGCTCCTCCTCCCATGTCTGATGGAGATGTATGTATGCCTGCCACTTCCCAATCTTCCCTCTTGGCTTCTGCTGCTGTAAGTGCTGGCTTTCTTGCTTTCTGCATCTGTTTAATCTTACACACACCTTTGTGTCTGTACCGCTGTCATTTCAGTTTCAAAAGCAACTTTGCTGAATGCACTTTTATTATTATTTTTTTTTACCTGTCACCTTTCTTAACTTTCCATTTCTTTTACATGGGTGCATTTAAATATATATGACTAAATGGATGAGAATAGCATTCTAAAATTATTTAAAAGATTGTTTGTTTGTTGTTTTTCGAGCAGGAGTCCCAGGAGGACACACGCCCCACTTCTGTACCACAAGCCCCAGTCTCTACTGGGAAAGGCAATTCAATGCCAGATATCTTCAGTAGTATGCTAAAAGACACTACAGCAGAGCACAGGGCTCATCTCTTTGACCTGAACTGCAAGATCTGTACAGGTGGGACTATATTAGCACAATTAAAACCCACATACCCTACTGAAAAGTTGCTTTTACTAGTTGTATTTATACTGATGATCTTTTTAATAGCTAACATTTAAATAACATGTTGCTTGTTTTTCAGGCCAGAAGTTGGCAGATGATGAGCCTCCATCTAAAAAAACCAAAATGTCTTTGCCTAAAAAGCCAGAGCAATCTTTTAAGCCTAAATCGGAGCCAAGACCATCCAGATCCCCTGCCGATCTCCCTCAGGTTTCATCTCTTTCTGGTCTTGAGGCGCCTATGCCTGATTCTACATCTGTGGTGGAAGATCCAAGCGGTGTGTTTCCTGTGGTTCAGGCCCCAGTCCCCGCTGTTGTACCTGCAGTCTCTTCCGTTACAATAACTCGAAGGGATCCTCGTACTGCTGGTCACCGCTCATCTGTGCCTCAGATAGTTCCTGATGCTGTTGTTCCTGTTGTGCCAGCAAATATTCCTATCTCTGTTGAACCGGTGGTTGTAGAAGCAAAGGGACTTTTGCCTATGCCCCCTCCAGCCCCAGCATCTATACCCAGACCTGTAATCCCGAAACCAGCCTCTTATGGGTCCAGTACTACCAGGTGCAGGAAAATATATATATATATATATATATATATATACTATTTTAAATGTAAAATTCTGCTTTGTTGCCAGTTTTATATCTAGTAATATTTGTAATTGCGTTGTTTTTTTTTTTATAATCAGTGCATCAGAACCCCCTCCTGAGGGTGAAACAGCTTTGTTCTTGTCTGGACAAGAGATGATGTGGAAAGGATTCATAAACATGCACTCTGTTGCGAAGTTTGTCACAAAAGCCTACTTGGTGTCAGGATGTTTTGAGCATATTAAGGAGGTTTGTTTTTAGAAGTATTTTCTTAAAAAGTCTTATTATTAAACTGTATGTTTCATTTTACTGTTTGATTTTAACAGCTGTTATTTTTTTTATTCATTTATTTATTTTTTTGCAGGACTTGCCTGACACTATTCATATCGGTGGTAGAATATCACCACACACTGTATGGGATTATGTGGGAAAGTTGAAGACTTCACTTTCAAAAGTATGAAAAGAAGAAACATATTTCATATTGTCTAGTATTAAATTAAAAACGCAAAGTTGATTTAAACACTACCTCATTCATCTGAGTGTTGTTTTCTGATGCTAAGTGTTCTTTTTTTCAGGAACTCAGCCTAATTCGTTTCCATCCAGCAACTGAAGAGGAGGAGGTGGCGTATGTGTCTCTGTTTTCTTATTTCAGTAGCCGTAAGCGGTTTGGAGTTGTGGCAAACAGCAACAAGCGTATTAAAGACCTTTACCTCATCCCTCTGAGCTCAAAAGACCCACTTCCTGCGAAACTTCTGCCGTTTGATGGACCAGGTAAGCATGTACAAGGATGTTAAAAATATTTTACTGTTTTCCCTAGACTACTAATAGAAAGCTCTTTTTGATGATAACATCAGGTAAGCATGAATTAAAGTCATGTTTGTATTTAAGTATTTATTCTATGAATTGAAAGCTTGTTCCACAATTTACAAAGAGGAAAACAAACCATGGCTATATCATATGTCCTACAATACAGTATGATTTTGTTCAAGACAAAGTTGTTTGTGTACTTAATTCCTTTGTTTTATTTTTGTTGTCATGTATTTTATAGCTTTCCAATAAAATGTATCATGAATCCAAGTTCGATGTCCTATATATTTGTGTCCTAGACTTACTTTTTTAGGTTCATGTTTCATTGTAAGAACAAGTGTTTAAAATGGAATTTCTCAAAGTGTACCTATAAATGTAACATATAACCTTTGCCACTTATTACCTTTGCTGATTATTATAAATGTAAAAACTGCCCATTTATACTGTCTGCTGTCGGACAGTCAGTAATATCATGGCAACCATGGTAAGTTATATGTTGGACATCATCTTGTTCTTTAAAAACAAAAAGGATTTGTCTAATATGAACAATAAGAGCAACTGATTTACTAATGTTTGCCAACAATTATGTTTCTGATGTTGAGACAAATTGTTGCATAAAATTATTAAAATCATAGAAGTGATTAAAAAAGATCATTATTGGCATAAATTTGCTAGATGGACAGTAGTAGTATCTTTATTTTGTAGTATCTTTATTTTGTAATAATTAATTTGTGTAGGAACCCATATTAAACGATTGTTTACTCATTATGGGTTATTTGGTTGGTTTATTAAAAAAAATACAAAACTACAACAACAAAATTTGTAGCTAAGTTTTAACTAAAAGGTTTGTTGTAATTTGTATTTTGTGGAACAAGCTCTTCTTATTGTGTATTTCTTGCCTATTAACATCTACCTATAGTATGTAGGTGTTATATTAGATAAATCAGTGGATCTATAGATAAAATAATGTTTCATATTTATTTTGCAGGGCTAGAACCAGCTCGTCCCAATCTCCTCCTTGGGTTGTTAATTTGCCAGAAAGACAAGAAGCGTCCTGGAGCCCCTCTAGAGAATGAGGAAAAACGGTCCAAAACACTAAGAGATGATGAGACGGGTCTTCCAAAACCACCCACTACTAGTAAATCTGAAATAAAACAGGACAAAGTTCTTCGATCTAGCCTGGATGCCATTAGCACAACTCCCCCAGGCACCCCTCCACCCCTCACTGCCTCAGAGTCTTCAAGTTCTGTCTCATCTGTGTTTTCAATACTGTCTTCTATTAAAGCACCTGGTGTCAACACTAGCACAGGCAGTAATTCTCCATCCAATGTCTCAGCAGCATCAACAGCTTCTTCCACACCACTTCAGACTATCCTGAAAACACTTTTTGGTAAGAAGAAGCAAGATTCTGATGTATCATTATCACCTTCAGATCAAAGTGCTGTCGACGTGCCTTCTGTATCCCTATTAGATCCAATTGTACAGCAGTTTGCAATAACCAAGGGTAAAGAGGTAGAAGTACAAGATGATAGACCATATGATCCTGAGGAAGAATATGACCCAGCTGTTGGCTATACTACAGAAAATACCCATGATACAACAAAAGTAACTACTGCAGTAAAGCAAGCACAGGTCAACTTCGTGGTGGATGATGTAGCTTATGACCCTGAGGATGACTCTCTTTTTGATGATGTTGACCCAAGTGCTAAGAAATTATCTGAGCATCAAAAGGTGCTTGAAGAAAAACAAACTGAGGGACCGAAGCACGAGGACCCAGTTCATCAACAATTACCAGAGACTTTGATTTCTCAGCCTGTTGCATCTCTATTGGCTAACAGTCAGCTGCTGCAGCTTGGTAAAAAGGTTGAAGAGTTGGTGGCAAAGAGTTCAGCTGCTCCAGTTATTAACCAGAGAAGAGACCCAAGGCAGAGTAGAGACCCTAGACAGGCAGCTGCAAGTAGAAGACAGACATCTGATTCCACAGAAGCAGAGGACGAATCTCCTCTTACTACGGACAAACCATCTCCACAATGTACAGCACTAGAGACCTCACCAACACAAGCATGCACAGTTGCAGACGCACAAACTGCACAGTTGGACACTGCCGAGGATACATCAGTAGAGGAACCTTCTGCAACCACAGATGTGCCCCTATTGCAAGTCACTGCCACCTTAGATTCAGTGCAACCTGCCATCCAGCAGCCAGAAGCATCCAAGTCTCAAGAGGTGGATGAGAGTGATGAAGGAACCAGTACTGAAGAGGTGCCTTTTCTTGATGTAAAGACCACAGAGGTTTCAATTCCGCTACTAGGGGAAAAGATTGACCCAGAGTTAGTTGAAAGCTACATGGAAAAAGAACCTGAAGAGGAACTCAAAATGAAGGATGACCCCATTGAATCTGAGATAAAAAGTTTTGAGGAGGTTTGGCCTAATTCTGCCAGTATTTTAAAAGCTGATAAAATTTCATCCATTGGACAGACTGCTTCAAAAGCCGATCTGGTTTCATCTATTGGGAAGCCCATTGAGACCACTGCAACCACATATTACAACATTTCAACAATCAGTACTTCATCTACTTCTTTACACTCAGGAGTGCCTCAAGATGTCATCCAAGACAGCTCTTATATGGATTCTCACAGCTCTCATATACAACACATACCAACAACAAACCCTGCTAACATTCCACCTCCAATGTCTTTTCCTCCTCCTATTGGCCCTCTACCTATTCTTGGTCCACCCCCCATCCAAGGCCCACCACCAATGACTGTTCCACCACCCAGGCATCTCCCTCCTCCAATGTCAGGACCACCGCCAATACAGATTCCCCCAATGCAAGGTCCACCACCTCCTCTTGGGGATAATGATCATTCTCAGTATCCACCACCTGGGGCGTATCCGCCTTTCCAGAATCAGTGGAGTAGTAGTTCTCAATTTGATGCTGCTCCAAGAGGTCCACCACCTCCTAATTTTACACCAAGAGGACCACCTCCATTCCAACCAATGGGTCAAAGAGGTCCCCCTCCTCAGATATTTGACAATTCTTTGAATTCAATACCCCCTCAGCATATCGGACCAAGAGGTCCACCTCCAGGGCCTCCACCACCCGGGCCGCCTCCCAGCTTTGATGGTCAAAGGTTTAATGGGCCCCCACTCCCTTTTAACTTCTCTGCACCCAGGGGTCCACCTCCGCCATTTCCTGTTCCTCCTCCAAATCACTTTGATAATAGAGCACCACCACCATCTCACTTCCCTGGTCCAAGATGTCCACCTCCACTTCATAAAATTGGGGAACACGGCCCTCCATCTAATATGTCAAGAGGGCCTGGTGATCAATTTGAAGACAGTGGAAACTCTTATCATCAGGGATTAGAGAAGCCCCAGATACCTTCACAAGGGCCTCCTTTCAGAGGACCTCCGCCAAACCATTTTGATGGGCGAAGGGGACCCCTTGGACCTTCAGGTGAAATGTCGGGACAGCGATTTCCACCTCCAAATCAATTCCGTGGTTCACCTCAACACAGAGGATCATTTGAGGAACCACGGGGAACTTCATCTCAAGACTTTGAAAGGCACCGGGGACCTTCGGTGCAGCAGTTTGGTGGCCCGAGAGGTCCACCACCAGGACATTATGATAAGGAACCTGTTGGCCAGCCAACACGATTTAATTACAATGATGACACCCCAGGTGATGTTCGAGATGTTAGACCGGCTCGTGGACCTCTGCTTCCAACACCTCCTGAAGGACCCATCCCAGTACCTGGTCGTATAGGTGGGCACAGCCCAGACACCCACCGTGATGACCACTGGAGACGGCACTCCCCTGAAATGCGGAGGCGAAGCGTTTCCTCCAGAGATAGTTCAGAGCCACATAACCGTCCAAGTAGATTTGATAGTGGTTCACGGGACAGAGATGCCTCCTCAAGGTTGTCTGAAGAGAGACAACGGGATTTATCTGAAGATAGGAGGAGAGACAGAGATCGGGAAGGTGGTCATGGTGGACGATCATGGGGCTGGAACAGGGAGCATGAGTATGACCGGGGCAGAGAAAGAGATCGTGAAAGAGACCGGAGCAAAGAAAGGGATAGGGAGCGGGGCCGCAGCAGGGAAAGAGAGAGGGAACACAGTAGAGAGAGGGATCGCAGTAGAGGAAGAGAGTCTGACCGATACAGAGATGGAGATGGAGACAAGAGGAGAGACCGGGATCGAGAAAGAGACCGCGGCAGGGAGAGAGATCAAGAGCGAAAAGACCATGACCGAGACAGAGCAAAGAACAGAGACCGAGAAAGAGAGCGTGACAGAGAACGAGACAGCAGGGACAGGAGAAGAGAACGCTCAAGAAGCCGTGAACGAGAACGTGGAAAAGATCGTGACAGAAGAGATCGTGATAGAGAAAGAGACAAAGACAGAGGCAGGGAGAAAGACAGAGACAGACGGGACAGAAGCAGGAGCAAGGATAAGAAGGATGACAAAAAAGAAAGATCTGACAGCTCAAGGGCAAAGTCTACAGAATCTGAAAATCCATCATGAAAGTCATTTATCTTGACTGTTGACTATTTTTTCTTTCTAAATCTGCATGGGTTTGAATGTTGCGCTTGAAAGTCTCTTTTGTACTCTTTTCTTGCTATATTTTATGCTTTTTACTGAAGTCCTTGATGTTAACATCTTCAGGTGTACTTGTGTGGTGATAATTTTGTCAGCACAGCATACACTCTCTCTGTACTCCTATCTTTATGAAAAATATGGAAAACTTCACTGACAAAAGTAAAACAAGGCTGTAAATATGTATGTATTTGTGTATATACAGGTATGTTTTTAACTACTTTTTTCTAAATAGAGAAGTCATAAGCCATATAGCTTTAAAATTATGTTTAAAGGAAAAAATTTCTTCAAAAGAATGTCTTTGTATGGTAAAAGCTTAACCAGCTTTTAATGAATGTGTCTAAAGGCTATTGGTAATGATTGACCTGAAGCCACTGCTTATGTTCATTACATTTGTTCAATTAAATTCTCTGTGATAATAAATTTCTTTGCATTTTTTTTTTTTTTTTTTTTTAAGTCTTGGGAAATAAAAAAAAAATATATATATATATCACGACTAAGTAATCGTAAGATTATGGCCCGGTTTCACAGACAGGGCTTAGCCTAAACCAGGATTAGTTCAATTAGGACATTTAATTATTTTTTTATGCATGCCTTAGGAAAAGGCATTACTGGCATGCATCTTAAAGAGATCATACAAAAGCAATTTTCCACATGCTAATATGATTCTCTGGGATCTTAATGGAAAATTTGTAATATAGATTTCTTTAAAATTGATCAAGGATAGTGTAAAAACGCTCATTTTACCCTGTCAAAAACAGCTCTTTAGAAATCACTCTGTTCTGTGTACTTCCCTTTTAAATCTTCACGAGCTTTGCTGACCCCGCACCTCTTTTCTGAGGTGCTATCAGAAGATCTTTTTTTTTTAGCTGTATTCATAGTGAAATTAGCACATTATTAGGAAAGGCGATTTGCAAATGTTCATTAAAAGACATTATATTCACTGCTTCTGTAAGTGAGGCTGGATCATGAATGATTCGCGGGATCATAAACGCATTTTGATTGATAAAGGGGGCGTTTCCCTTCAGAACCAAACCTAACATTAATCCTCTGTGTCTTCAGTCAGTCAGATGTCGGGGGTAAATGACTACTGCTATGTTCATTAATACATTCAACAACAAAACACCTCAATCTCTTAGGAGTCATGCTTATCTCTGCATCTCGGTCTGATGACGGCTCACTCAGGGCGGGTCTGAGGTAAGACACCAGTTCAGTCTGTGTGACACTCTGCAATGTGCCTGGAGTCAACCTTTGTTATAATAAACCACACGTGTGATTTTAAACCATTCAGCTCAAGTTTGGCCTGTTGATTTCTATTCACATTTTGCTTACTATGAAATGTTTTGCAATAAGGTGATGATTTATGTATATATGTATTTATTTATTTGACCTTATTAGAATCAAAATTATTAATTGACAAGAATTGGAATCATAAAAAAAACAAATGATGCCCAACCTTACTAATACCCCACAATATTTTTTTACTGGCACCTTTCTGTTCACGTTGTTTTTCTTTTAAACCTTCATTCACCCTTCTTTGTTTCTGCCCTTGTTAAAACCACACAATCCTATACATGAGTGTACTTTTTCTTACAAGCAGTTGCTTCTCGCAACATGGATAGATAGTATGTTTATATCATGAGACTAATATGTTTTGCTCCAAAATCACTATATAACACAACAGTTAGCTTCTGGTTTTCCATGCTTCTTCTTATCACAGTGAGACAGGATATATATTTATTTATGTATGTATGTATGTATTTATGTATTTATTTATTTATTTATAAGTCTATACTGTGATATGTGCTATGTTAATTCGTGTTCCATTGCAATTGTGTGTTTATTGTCTTCCATGTCCATAGCATCTCTATCTGTAAGTTATTCAGCTGTAGTGATATCTGATGCATTTGTCCATGTTACAGTACATGAGTGTTAGGATTAGGGTTAAACCTGCTCCATAATGCTCACCATTGTCTAATTTTGGGTAATAATCGAGTAATAACACTGAAGTACATTGTAACGCAGAAATGTGTGTTGGGAGTGTGTGTACACAATCACCCTACAATGATAAAGATCCACAGGTAGTTTTTTATTTATTTAATAAAAATAAGTTGCCCCTTCTCAAATGCATGTCGTCACACCGACAGAGGCCACACCCACAATAGTTGATTGACAGCAGCGTGTCACACAGACTGAACTGGTGTCTTACTTCAGACACGCCCTGAGTGAGCCGTCATCAGACCGAGACGCAAGACTCCTAAGAGATTGAGGTGTTTTGTAGTTGAATGTATTAATGAACTGAGCAGTAGTGATTTACTCCCGACATCTGAGTGACTGAAGATGCGGAGGATTAAGCTTATGTTTGGTTCTGAAGGGAAACGCCCCCTTTATCAACAGAAATGCGTTTATGTTCGAGAGAATCATTCACGATCCAGCCTCACCTACAGAAGCAGTGAGTATAATGTCTTTTAATGAATCTTTGCAAATCGCCTTTCCTAATAATGT
>JAUYWG010000045.1:14497783-14509541 GCA_034779775.1 Enteromius afrohamiltoni
AAGAGGGGCGGAGTCAGCGGAGCTCGTGAAGATTTAAAGGGGAAGTACACAGAACAGAGTGATTTCTAAAGAGCTGCTTTTGACAGAGTAAAATTAGCGTTTTAAAAACTATCTTTGATAAATTTTAAAACAAACTATATTACAAACTTTCCATTAAGACCCTAAAGAATAATATTAAATGTGTAAACTGGGTTTGTGTTACCCCTTTAAGTAGTTTTTCAGCAGTCTACTTTTTTACTCTTACTTGAGTCATATTATTTTTCAGTACTTGTACTGAAGTCAGTTATTTCTTACGTACATTTCTGGACATTTCTACCCTGCAAAATGTAGATATGTGATGTATCTAAATGTAATTAAATGTAAAATCATTTGACCTATATCCTACATTTAACAACAAATAATAATAATGTATAAATTATTACTGCTAAAGAAACAATTGCTGGTCTAATTCTAATATTGTCTGATTTTTTACTTTATCCTTCTGATGTGAAAAAGACATAAAACACTTGCGTGAATATTTATTTCTATATTTTAATTATTTATATGTATACATTTATATGTACATGCATTTAATATACTTTATGAATAATGAATGATACACCCTTCTATGTCATTGCAGTAGCTCATCAGTAGGTGGTGATAAATGCTCAGACAGAAAACAGTGGGAAAGAATGAAACTGCTGTATCTCAGTGGAAAAATTAAGCAGCCCAACAAAATGCGCAGGTGTAATGTCTTAATGCTGTTTGTTTCCATAATTTTATGAAAAGAAATGGATACAATTAAGTACTGGATGCTTACTTTGAAAAGACGCATCTTTAATCTCTAATGTAAATCTAAATACATGCAAAATTCAGTACTTATTTAATAATATTTGTCTTTTTGCCAATGTCATCCTATGTATTTAAAAAAAATAACTTTGATATCCTTGTAATATGATATGTTTGGCCTGGTAGCACAAATATATGGTTTGTGTTATCTATCAATCCTGCCCTTTTAAGGTCATTCAGAATGATACCCTCAATGTCATTTCAGTGCGGTCCAGGCGTCTTATCATTCATCACCAGTCTAGTCTAGTCTAGTGTAAAGAGCAAGCAAAAGGCCCATAGAATCCAGAATAAAATGTTCTTTTTACTGAAGCTCTCCATCATTCTGTTGAGCTGCAAGCTTTTGTGGTTTGTCTCACATAGAAACCTACACATACTAAGTGCTGTGACCTTTATCTGTGTGCCTGTGATGTTAATTGTACTAAAACCCAGCAAAATATATCAAACACAATTGAAGTGTGCCACGACATGGAAATAGACAGTGACATCCATTAGTTTGGGTTTTTACATTTGTTCATCATCTTAAGGTTATGTGGGTGTACTGGGCCTTAAAGGGGACTCAACAGAATGCCAATAATGATGCTCCCAGGCATGATGCATTTTTGAGTTTTGTGTATGTTGATGAAGGTGTAATGTTGTTATGGATATATTGTTGTTGAGTATTGTACAGGTTCCTCATTTAAGACCTGGATGTCTTTGAAGAGGTTTAGGAGGAGTTGCTACCACCATGCTTGATCCTAAAGTTGCAGAGAAATGTTTTTGCTTGAGTTCTGGGATCCTTAATGATTTTTCTTGCGTCAGTTTTGCTCCTGCACCAGTGTTGACAATAAAAATGACATTCAAGAAAAAAATTGTTAAAAAAATCTTCCTCAAGCATGGTCTAGCTGGTTTTCAATTTTGAGCACTTTTCAAATGTTGAGAGTCCAGCTGGCTACCCAGTTAAAATCCAGCTTGGACAGACTGGGAAACAAGAAAACCAACTTGGTTTTTTATACATTCAGTAGTAATAAAAGGCTCCTTGTGAACTTTTTATTCACTTAGAGTTGTGTCACACACTGCATGAGAGGTAATTAACAAAAATCCATAATAGGGGCACTTTAAAGGTTTTTCAAGGAGCCATAAATGCCAATAAAGTACTTTTATTTTGAAGAGTGCATAGTCCAAATGGGATGGGGTAAAGTTAGGCCCTGTCCCAAATTACATCCTCATCTCTTCCAGTCCATAAAATTGCACACTTGACATATTTATAGATTGCAGGATCTGCCTTTGGCCAGTTTCTCACATGCAAAGTTGTGAACTAGTGAATCAAATATAGATTCATTTAAATTATTCTTCTGAATGCGGGCATGTTTGAGTTCACTTCTGTTGTTAAAAATTAAAAAAATAAATTAAAATTGATTTGTGACACCTAGGCCCCCACAGAATAGGCATAAAAGAGTATCTGCAATACAAATAATAATAATAGTAGCGTGTTTGAAAGGATTTGACACCTTTAATACCCATGGACACTGCAGAGAGGCTGGTTAGGACAGGCAGATGGGAAAGAGAGAGGGAAAAGAGAGCACTGAATGATTGATTACTCTCTTATACCTTTGTGGTTTGATTAAAGCGTCCATGATTTATCTGCACCACTCACAACATCATTACACCATGTACAGTATCTGAGTGTGTGTGTGTGTGTGTAATCTCAAGGTATATTGAATCGCATGCTAAAAATATCACAAACAAAGGCCTGCCAAGGTGTTTGCATAAATGTCTGTCGTCTCGATAAATATTCTCTCTTCCACTGACACTTAATATTAAAATGGGAATCGTCCCCTGTCGCGCATACTGCACATATTAGGTTATTTAATACTTGATGGATGTGTTTACTTTAAGCAGATGTTGGCTAGAGTGCAATCATTTAGCAACCATCAGTTGTGTGTCTGGTCTACTTTCTTCCTTCGGCTCAGTTAAATAATTTCTGGGAAGACAGATGTAGTCTGCATGGGACCGTGGAGATAAATTAGAATTGTTTTAAATAACAGTGTTGACTAGAGCAGGGGATTCAAACTGGGGTCCACAGAAAATGAGATCCATTTAAAAGTGAATAAAAATAATTGTTATTGTAATTATTATTATTATGGGCCTTTATAATTAAAGTCTAAATGTAAGATATTAAATACATGCTGACTAATTATTTATATTAGCAAGCTAGAGATATAAATAACTCCTAAATGATTGTATAATAAACCTTGTATATATATATATGTGATGATAAATCAATAACAATTATTTCTGAAGGATCAGGAATAAATAAAAAAAATTAAACTATCTTATAGAAAACTGCTATTTTAAATTGTAATCATATTTTTAACTTTATTTTTGTTTCAATAAATGCAACCTTATGAGCTTGAGAGATGTAAAAACATTAATATTTCATTGATTTCAAAATTATAAATGATACTGTGTGTGTGTGTGTGTGTGTGTGTGCATACGTGTATGTTTGTTACTCATGCTGTAGGTAGAAAAAGATAAACAGATAATTTTGTTTTTCAGTTATATAATATATAATGTAATGCACTTTTGCTTTAATGCCAGTATCAAATCCAGTGTATTAATATGTTTTTTTCCTCAAAGTATATAAATGGGATTTTATATTTATGCCTTTATAGTTTAAGGGGATCCCTTTAAAGGTTCAGACGTGGGGGTCATTCGTCTCACTTTGGCCGATATTGCATTTTCAAAGCTCAGATAATTAACAGCAGTAAATAATCATAGCTTTTGATTGGAAATTTTTGGCATAAAAACGACATATTGGCCAAAGATGTCTGCCTCGCGTGAAGTTCTATGCTGAAGGTCTGTTACTGGTATGCGAGCAAGGTTGAGATTTCTGTGTACTTCCTGGTTGGAGGGGTGGGTTGTGGATGCTGGTTTGCACTTTGTGCTTCCTGTCTCTGATGGGCCAGGCCCATCGGCACTTCCTGCTTAGAGGGGTGGAGGGCGTACTGTGACCTTGCCTCATGTTTTTCCCGCTGGGTTGTCCCATCAAGCCATTCCAAGATGGGGACACTACAGTACTGTAGCTGGTGGGAAAGGAAACATAAGTATTAAAGAAACAGAAGATGTTAAATGAGATCTGATGGTGTATGGAAGAAAAAAACGTATTAGGGCTGCATGATTTTTATAAAAAATCATTATTAATAAGCATTTTTATGAATAAGAATTGTTATTATTTGTTATTGTTATTATTCAAAATATTTGATAAAAATAGTATTCAAGTCATTATTTCACTGTAAGCTAAAAATAAGTATTTCAAAAATATGATGATAAATATAATTTATTTAACTGTACTGTTAGAGCCTTTTTTATATTTTTAATTTTAGACCATCAAGTTTTTATTTTGGCAGAAAAATGCAGGGAGGCCATAAAGCTTCCCTTTTGTTGAAGCAGCCAGATGTAATGCGGTTTTAGTCTTATTTCTATGAATCCTACATAAAATACTTTAGCTCTCTAGGATTGAGTTGTTGTCATTCTTGTAGTAGACCCGTGCACTGCAGCAGGGAAATTACCCCCTTCGCTATTTCAGCTCTCATTTATTCCTGCCTCTGCTTCCTGTTTCCTGTCTCCCTCAGTCTACTTCCCCTCCCGCCTCACCTGCATGCAAGCCAGAAGATGTTTAGGATGAGCCACAGAGGAATTAGAAAGGAAAAAATATTGTCTTTTAAGTCTTATTATTTTCAGTTGCGCTGAGTTAAAGGAATAGTTCAAAAAATTAACATTTGATGAGTTTGCTTACCACCAGGGCATGTGTTTTTTCAGTATAACACAAAGAAGGATTTTATATGATTTATCTAAACCCCAGTGACGGCTAGGTTTGGGGGCGTGGTTAGGTTTAGGTCATTCGTACGAATTTAATACTGATCAGTTTCTATCACAAACCAATAGTGTTTTAGGACATCAGTGTATCATTACAGGTTTAGTTTGGATTTGTCCGTGCATGTTTTTTCTCTCTCAAAGATTGTGTGCCCATTGACTTGCATTATATAACTTACAGACTGCAACAGTTTGAGTTAAAAACCTTAGTTTGTGTTCTACTGAAAAACTGCAAGCAGATAAACATAAAATGTTCATTTTTGGGTGAACTGTCCCTTTAAGGTTTTTAAAGGAATAGTGCACCCAAAAATAAAATGTCCCTGTAAGTATACCTACCCTTGGGACATCCAAGATGTAGATGAGTTTGTGTCTTCATCTAAAAAGATGAATAAGATTATTAGTTCAAATGGCAGATAATCACAATAATCCATAAATAATCCACTTAATGCAACTCCAGGCTATCAATGAAACCAATCCATCATTTTACTGAACAAATTCAAGACATTTTAACTTCCCATCCATGCTTTTTGAAAACGTCAATGCTGTTATTCTCACACATCAATTAGTCTCTCACATGTGGATGTTTTTAATCTGCCGTTCTGATGGCACCCATTCACTACAGAGGATCCACTGCAATTGCTAATTTGCTCCAAATATATTCCAATCAATGTATGTATTCAGGATGACCTGAGAGTGAGGGCATTTTCATTCTGGGGTAAACTATTCCTTTCATTTGACTGTAGAATTTACGGCATTCTTTTTAAACAACTAAATCAGAATATTTTTAATGACCCCTAAATGAAAGCATAAATAAGCACGTTGAAGAATATTGACTCAAGCATTTTGACTGGTCACACAACACAATAGCAGGAGATGTGCTCTAGCACACAGAGCTCACAAAGGAATGCGGTGTGCTTCCAGAGATCCAGAACACTGCCTTTCGAGAGGGATCCCACCCACAGGTTAATCCCTCCGGGAGTCTTTAGGCCAAAATGTAATTCTCTCCTCTTCTTTCCCCGTGCGCGATGCACATGCTAGGGTGTGGAGCTCAGGGAAGTAGGGTATATCCTTCCTCCCAGTTGAGGACATGTTGAATGGGGGAGGGTGATTTTGGGTTCTGAAACGGGGATATTGAGCCCTTTCTATATTACTTGTATTTAGATACAAGCACTATAAGTAGTTTTATTGGTTTGTCAAAGGGTTTGTCATAACCTCATTATCACTGACACTAACTAATAGAATCATCTAATGTGGGGCTAAATGTGTTTGGATGATTGTTTAACTGTTACATTATTTTTATGTTTCTTGGGTAATGTGTTATCACTTGAAGTTAACGGAGATGTAATGGGTTGTAACCAGATGTTAGTAGGGTTACAAGTATTTGTCATGACATCCATACTGAAGGTTAAACACTGGATTTATTATAGCTAATCACAATGCTGACAACAGTAAACTAAATTATCAGTGGATATGAAGCCAGGGCTCATTAAATGTAGTAACACTGCACAAAAAAGTGTTTTTTTGATTGTTATTTTAGCTGTTTTTTTAGCTACATTAAACCTAACTTGGTTATTTAAATTAGGGTGTTGAATGTATTTTCAGTATTACTGTTTACATTTATTAATTATACACGCATAGTATATATATATTAGAAAAAAAAATATATATATAATAACATAACAAAATGTATGTTTTTATTATGTTTTATGTTCATACACACACACACACCCTTAAAAGTTTTAACAAGCTCTGTGAACGCTGTGTGATGTATTATCTTTTTTATATCTTCACACATGAGGTCAAGCTAACGCGTATGAATTGCAACAGTTTAATGACATACGTTTATACATGTGGGAAAGCTATTCTAACTGTGATTAGCACAGTAAAGAGAGATCATTAGTTTGGCCCCTAGAGAACTCAAAGCAGATCTAGAGCCGGCGTGCAGGATTTCCTCAGTGGTTTGCCACATATTTATTGTGAGGGCCTTTGATTAAAATCAATCCCATCCATGGCACACACTTCATTTAAACCATTTTTCCCAAGCATAGGTGTTTCTCAACACCAATCAATGAAGTGATGGATGGTAGCTGGTGTGCTTAGGGAAAATAATGCGGGCACAAACATGCACACACATATGAGAGCGAGACTTCTCATGACTGAACCATGTCGCAGTGTGTCACTGTCATGCTGCATTGCCCAGAGTGATTGCCGACTCTGACATGCGTATGCTTGCAGCAATAACAGCCCTAAATGCCCAGGAAATTAAATGCTCTGCAGAGGTAATAAGGAGAGTAAATCCAATGGCTCGTCGCTACTGAGTGGGTGGGTTGAGAAAATTATATTTCATATTACCTCAGGCAAAGAAGAAAGCACTTATGTAGATGTGTGTTATTGAGTCAGTGGTTTGTGTGTTATTTAACACACTGTGATGTAGGCTGTTATTACCTGAATCTGTGCTCCTGCGGAATGTTTGTGTCGATGAATGAAATGTGAATATGGGATTGACTTATAATTGTCATTTTCAGAAGAGATTGTTATTTTAAAAGTCAACATGAAATCAAATGTGCCTAATAAATGCATGTTCATGGTTCAAGGTTAACATTTTTTTTTTGTAATTTTGTAATCAAAACGCAACTTTTCCGCTGAGATTACTTCACAAAATATTTACTGAATAATGTTAACAAAAAGCCAAAAAGCTTTTGTTTTAATATGTTTAAGTATAAGTTTTCGCCACTAGAGGACGCATTTTCAAAACAATACAGAGGCGAATGTCGATGACGCAATGATGGAGCGTTGAACACTGGGAGGTGTTGTTTTCACAAATCATGTTCGCGGATGAAAAGCTCCTTTATATCTGTTTAATCACCTGACAACCTGTACATGACTTAGGATTGGGCGATATATATCTAATGATATATTATGCACAAGCCGGTTCTTTGTTTAGTGGTAAATCGGTAAATCAGCTGTTTTCAAATGCAGCAGCAGTTAAAGCACAGAGCCGTAG
The DNA here is from genome assembly GCA_034779775.1 of Enteromius afrohamiltoni. Classification (NCBI taxonomy): domain Eukaryota; kingdom Metazoa; phylum Chordata; class Actinopteri; order Cypriniformes; family Cyprinidae; genus Enteromius; species Enteromius afrohamiltoni. Next base: position 14,505,468 of record JAUYWG010000045.1, read on the forward strand.
ATCACTGACAAGCTACCCCAATGAATCTCCCGCAAAACTGAACGCGTAGTTTTCAGTTGAGAGAGGAGTCTCTGTCCAATCCGAGGTTTTCGCAAAGCTCTTCATTTCAGAAACGCCACGCCGATATTTGTTCTCACTTTTTTTCGTTGACTGTTCCAATATCTTCTTGCCAGTTTGTGTACATCTAAGTATTTTGGGTTTGTGGAGAGTGTAATCATGATCCATGATATGGAAATGCACAATAAATAACTACCACTTTCACATTTGTCAACGCGTGTTGCCGTAGTATTCATAGGCGGAAAGATAGCGCGGATATTACGTCATTGATAGGCGACAATGAGCAGGGATGGTTCATTATTTAAATCTAGAATTTCTTTGAATCACACAGAACTTTTGAGATCATGTACTTACACAAGTGCATGAAATATATAACACCTTGCAAGTGGTTTTGGGATATTTTATTACAAAAATTTTACGTATTGTGCCTTTAATGACCAAAAATCCCCATACATATTGATAACTGATGTAAAAAACACAACACAGCCTCACGACCAATTCGTAGGTATTTTACGAGGTAACACTTTTTACCTAATTGGAAACAGGTAGGTTTAGGGGCGGGGTTATGTGTAGGTCATTCGTACAAATTCATACGAATTGGCAACTCAAAAAATACCTACGATTTAGCGTCATATGAATCATATGAATTAGTACGAGTGAGGTCGTATGAATTTGTACGAAATAGCCACCTTGTAAAATATGTACGAATTTCCGTGAGATCAGGCTGCAAAAAGAATATCGCTCTTGGGTCATATTATATTTTATTACAATTATTTAGACTGTTTTACATTATTTTAGACCAAAAGCCTGACTCCATTTAGTTTTTTTTTTTCTGTGATCCAATCAATTCCTGAAGAATAAAAGTAAATCCTGCTGTATTTTTGCTCTTGATATATATTTATTAATAATCCCACATTAAAGAAGTAAAATGCTTGCATGGACATGATGGTTATCTTACATTTATGATACACTTAATGTGCCCCTGTTATTGAAAATGAGCTTTCATGCAGTGCGTAACACAAAGTAAACAAAAACATCCTGCAAAGTTTTAAATCTGAAAATTCCCACTTTATAAATTTATTGTCTCCCAAAAGAAAACAAGTCCCAAGCCATTTCATGTTGACATCCACATGAAACATTAGCATGTTACTTGCGCACACACCTGGGAAATATTGATTTTCATGTTGGTCTAAATGAAAATGCAAATTCATTCTTTTACAATACTGAGTCATCTTAATCTAAGGTTTACTTGCATTTAATTATTTTTGTATAATAGTAAGTACATGTCATGTATGTAATAAATGCACCTTAAAAAAGTGTTACCCAAGTTTCATAAATTTACTATTTTATTATATTGTAAAACATCTCTTTGGGTTGTGTGTTAGTAAGGGCTAGCATGATTAAAACACACACAATCCTTGGAGTAAACAGTGTGAAACCTGCTTAATGTCACCAGTGTTTTGATGCGTTTGACAGAAATGCTTTAGAGAGCTTCAAGTGTCTTATCGCAGAACAGTTTCCTGTCATGAAACGATGCAGCTAAAAAGAAGCCTTCACACTCCATTTGCAGGCATCATAACAGGACAGCACAGTTATCTTTCGTCGGTCTCTCCTATCAGTTCGGTGTCATGACTGATGACGTTCAACACCAAGAGAGACAGAAGCCCTTTAGCTTTCTCTGTGAACACCACGACCTACTAAATCATCACAGCCATGGATGTGGAGTCTGGGATAGTCTGGGTGTTGAGTGTCGTGTTGTGAATACTACAGTTGCTGCTGTCAATTTTATGATCACTATATGAAACTATAAAAACAGCAATGGCCAGTGTTAGCTATTGTAAAAGAAGGCTGTAAAGTAGAGTTGATCTCTGTAATATTTAGAAATATTACACTTTGTTCTATGAAATAGATCACTGTCAGAGGTGACAATTATTGTAAATCCGTAACTGCTCACTAGATTGGACCCTCGTGAGGTTATGTTTTTTTCTTTCAGCAAATGGCCAGGGAAAGGAAACCTTTTTGTTCCCCACTAAATATTATATATGTCAGTTTATTTTATTTTTATGCATGCATTTTTAAAAGTTTTTTTGTTTTAAATAAATAAATATTTATGTGCATTTATTTTTTTATTTTTTTATGCCAGTTTAAACACATTCTAATATTTTCCTTTTTTTGCAAACATCAAAATTAAATACATAAAAAAAATATATTTTTAATTATGAACACAATTATTAAAGTACATAAGAATAAAATATATTAAAACAATAAATGACAAATAATTCTACATTTTATTATTAACAAATAATTCCAAATTTTTATTGGTCACACATCTTTTTGCTAGTTGACCTTTGGTGCGTTTTATTAGATTTAGCTGACCTCTGCAGGAAAGAGCATCTTTTTTATTAAAGAAACATTATTTTCTCTGTTATTGTTATGTTTGCTTTGACATTTAAACTGACAAAAATCATATCTTGCATAGAAAAAAGTGGTACTAAATTACATAATTACCCTCTAGTAAGCTACTGGTGCCACAGCCGATTGCTATGCCAAACATTTATTAATCCAAAATTAATAAAGATGAAAACAGATTCCAGATATTTTGTGAAACAGAGGAAAATTGTCCATCTAGGTATAAGCAGATGCACACAGAAACTACCAAAATGCAGCATTTATGAGAAAACTACTTAAATAAGTCATATTACATGGCTTTTGATGTACACAGTGGCTGCGAGGGTAATGCAATATTCAGCAAAAACATCTTACAGACGCTTACATTGGGTAACATCGTAAGCTGGATGGCCAGATATGGTCATTAATCACTTTAATCATTATATCATTATCCCCGCCGGACACCCTCTGCACAGAACTGCTGAATTTTAATCTTGCGTGTGGTGATGGCTTAAAACACATGACATTTTAATCATATTTTAGATGTTTTTTTTTTTCAATTCGAGGTGAAATACAGGTCAGTGTTTGAATCAGAGCAAATCCGTCTGTGCAAATCCCAATTTTGTCTAATCTTTCCTTCGAATAACGTAAATATTTTACTTTTCCTCAAATGTGTGTCACTGTGTGGAATAGCAGTCACGCAGCCATAATCCTGTAATATCCTGTAATTCTCTGCTGAACTGTGATTTTCAATAATGCACAACAAACATCCACGGATCTGCTAAACATACAACTTTAAGGGTCCAGTGATAATAATATGTGTGTAAATCAGTGCGGTTGTAGTACATGTTTACCGCGGTTATATTACTGACCGACTTCTTGCTTTTGATAATATGTTGAGGGTCTATTTGACATGTCTGTGCAGTTACAGGTCTTCTGATCATTGCAGGTCCGGAAAGCATGTTTACAGGCATACAAGAGTCGAGTAAAGGTTCACAGTGTGCTTAGAATCAGGGTGAAGTTAGCTTACAGCAGATCGATCTGTAGGAGCCATATATTAGCTCCACTTATCATCTTTACGTTTGTTTTCTTGTTGGCTTTCATGAGGATGAATTCTTTTAGTCACAGTAATCAATACTTGAGGGCTTTAATGACAAATGTTTTATATGTTTTTACCTGTTAGGAATATATATGTCATAAAATATAGTATAAAACATTATTATTATAATTACATATTTTTATATTTTATTATATTACTATATTTAATATGAGTAGTTTTTTGTTAATTTAATTTAGAAAATAAAACCAGTAAATGGCAAAAAGCCATTATTATAAAAATATTATTATAAAATATATGCACAGAAATATAATGCGTAATATATTATGTTAATAATGTACGTATTATTATTTATTTTTTTTAATAATTGTAATAATAAATAGTGTTTATATTATATATATTTATACATTTAAAAAATGTTGCTGAAATTAAACTATTTTTTTTTAAGCAACATGCATTTAAATTAAATCAAATTAAAAGCAAATAAATATATATGAAATGTATTAATTTTAATAAAAAAAAATCTAATGTTTGAAACAATAAATTTTTAAAGATGGCAAAGCATCTGTATT
>JAUYWG010000045.1:14520646-14549999 GCA_034779775.1 Enteromius afrohamiltoni
TATATATATGTATATTGTATATAGGCTCTTCATTAATATTAATTTAGTTTGTCCTGTTCACTTCCAGCTGGTAGGACTAAATTAGCGAAACACTTTACAGTCCATATCTGAGATCATGTGCGTATGGCTTGCAGAGTGAAGAGTTTGTTTCTCCCTTTATTCCTCCCATTGTGTTTAACCATTTGTTTTAAGTGAATTCTTGTTGCATAATTCATATCCTGTTATTTTGCCAAGGGGACCTTAGTTGGGATGTTGATGTTTCTCTTTTTATTGTTCTTAAACGCACTGAAACGACCTTTTCAGCAAAAAAAAAAAGAAAGAAAATCCAGTCTGGGGGGTTGTGTGTCTGGGTGGGATTTATCACTTGAGAGTGAATCATGGGAAGTCTGACGAGAAGGAAGTGTATTTGTGTTGTGCAAAACTGCACTCTTGTAGAAGAAAATTTAGAGGGGGGTTCATGGAGAAGACATGCTACGCTGTTAATGTCCTTCCCCTTTGCACTTCCTTTTCGCAGTCCTTCCAGAAGAGTCTGCTGGAATAGTTAATTAGTCGTGTCAGGAAACAACATCTTAGCAGGGTTAGCACCAAGTGCAACGCGAGTTTAATAGGACGTGCGTCAAGGCAGGTAGCAAATAACAGGAAAAGACAAGGGGTGTATGAGTTTTGTTAAGAGAAAGGGTGTGTTTGATCAAACTGACCTAAAGGTTAACTCTGTGAGGAGATCCACTTGGAAACCAATGGATGGGATCTTATTAGTTATTAATTGTTTTTCATTCTTCATATTTTTTATTATTATTTTTACGGCTGTGAAAATGCTGTTTGGTGCTAATGGAGTGAGCATATAATCACTTCATTATGTTTTTAAGTTTAGGGGCTGCAGTTCATCAGTCAAATGATCAATGTAGATCAATCAGGCTGCTTTAAAGGAACAGCTGATCTCATAATGGCACATTGTCAGTCAGTTTATAGATTATTTCACTTATTTGTATTGCAAGGGAAAGGAGAATTCAGCATCAAAGTATAATTTTCTTCTTTCTTTTTATTTGCAGATTTTTAGAAGCAATTTCAAACATAAAAGCCAAGACAAAGCCATTTGACTTTAACTGTGCTCCACCCTGATGTCAAGGCCTTGTCCTAACACCCGAGGTTCTAAACCTCCTGTGGCTCCCAAACCAAGGCTTGCCTCTGAGGTGAGCCAAAGCATTGCGGGCAATGGGGACATAACATCCTCCGACAGACTGGAGCTAAAACAGGATAATGAATCAGACGTTACACAGGAAGAAGCAGACACATCCAGAGAAAACTGTACAGATGATGACGTGGACTTACCTGATAAAGTATTGACTGTAAATTATGAGACTAACCATGACACAAGTTGCTGTAATGAAATAGAGGAAGAGTTGCAAATGGCCATGGAGGATACAGTGGGAGAGAATGAAGATCAAGGTCATCAAGCAGCGGAAATACAGCATTTATCCTCTCCAGATTTATCAGAAGTGGTTGATGGAAGTCTTGAATCAGGAGATGAGGATCACAGCAAAAACGCTGATGATACCAAGCCAGCTGAGAATGGAGAAGATTCTTGTATTGTACTTGAGGACACCTGTGCATTGTCTGAGAATGAGACACTCATTAAAGATCAGCCTTTGGGTGAATCTCAAAGTCCGTATGAAGAGATTGAGGACCCATCGTCAGACGGTTTTTATTGTGCCAATAAACAATATGAAGAGGACTCTAGGGCAGTTGCAAAATATGTTCATGGGGCACATGAAGATGAGACTGGACTTTCTTCAAAAGCTACAAACTGCAGTCAACCCTCACTATGTGAGGAATACCCTTATGATGTCATTGGCACACTGGATGACAACAGTACTTGGCAGGCTGAACGTGCTACCAAAGACCCATCTGGACGTTTCAGGTTTGCAGAGGAGACAGAAGATTCATACGAGCCTTACTCTGTCATTGAAATGGTGCCAAGTGATTTGACTTGTACCTCTGATCCAGAAGCAAGATGCACTGATGATGGGTCCAGCAACGAGAAACCTATAGACTCTGAGATTTCAACAGAAGGAACAGCAAACCCAGAGCCTTACTACGTATCATCAGACGATGTGGCAGAGTTAGAGGAGGAACAGGAGAAATTAGAAAATGGTGTCTCTCAACCTGCTTCTGAGGGCCAAGAGATGGCAGAAAATGAAGAAATGGATGACTACGCTGACATCAAAGACAACGACGGTGATGATCAGAATGTGGAGTGTGTGTCGTCTGAAGATTATGTCGAGATAGGAGATGAAGATGAGCCGGTAAACATGGAGAGGAAAACCAAGGGCAAGAGTATAAGAGAACGATCAGCAAGAAGAGGACAAGCTCAGATGAGTCAGAGGAACAGCTGCCAGCCACGTCTCAGACTTTGCAACATTACCGTTCCTGCTGACTTGGATGTAGGCAGAACTCCAGAACTAACAAACCGAGTGGTTTTTGCCCACACCACAGAAGCATTTGAAGAGGACATCGAAGAGCTGGACTGTCATATTGTGCCTTTCTTTGAGGACTCGGACACAGAAAGCGACGAACACATTTACGAGGAGGCTGGCTTCGACTCGGAGGGTGAGAATTTTATCTCTCTGGACAGGAAGAGCATTGTGACGAGATCTCGCTCGCTTTCTGGGAAAGTACCTGGATATGTTCCTGAGACTGTGCCTGAGGAGACGGGCACCGAGTACCAGTCTCATGACTACTACACTGTAGCCTTGGACCAGAATGGAGTTCCACATCCCAAGCTTACAGATGAAACAGAGGCAAACCGTGTAATTCCCTCATTAAAGCCAAGGCACTTTCTTCTGTCTCCTCGTTCGCTTTCTGTTGAGGGCAGAGATTTGCCATTTTCAGGGCACTTTGAGGGTGAGAAATCTCCTAGAGAGGAATGTAGATTGCAAAAAAACGACACACTTTCTTTACCCTGTGTGATTACTTCTTCTGGAAGCTTTTCTCAAAGAAGTCACCAGTCCTCTAGTGGCGTGTCGACACCTACATCTCTAGTTGATATCCCACCACCCTTTGAGTTAGCTTACATTACAAAGAGGCCTGTAACCAAAAGCTCTCCATCACTTCTAATCCAACATGAATCTCCTGACAACTCCCAAAAGAAGAAGACTTCATTTAAACGTTTCTTAGCTTTAAAATTTAAGAAAAAATCTGATAGCAAAGTGCGTGGAGATGGCAGTGTCCGCTCCTCCAGGTCATCATCTGAGTCTAGCCACCACGGACCTGTTCGGGTGCTGGAGCTTGATCGAAGGAGTGCAAGCGGCTCCCCACAGTTTCAGTCACGTGTGGGCAAACCACAACGTAATTCAGAAATACCTACCACATTTCTGCTTTACAAAGAGAGGCAAAGAAGGCAAGGTACACCCAAGAGTTACAGTAGTAGGGGTATAGCCAGAGTGGAGTCTTTTGAGGACCGCTCTCGGCCCCCCATGCCCCTACCCCTCACTAAACCACGCTCCATTTCCTTCCCAAGTGCAGATACTTCTGATTATGAAAACATTCCTGCAATAAGCTCAGACTATGAGAATATCCAGATTCCACATGGAAGACCCACTCGGGCAGTCACTATTACAGAGTTCTTCGATGACCACAATCGGACAGCAGCACTTTTCAATGAGAACGATGGCTATGTGGACATGAATAGCTTTGCAGGAATAGAAAACAAGCCCACCACTCAAGAGCAAGACCCTGAAAGGTATAGTCAGCTTTTTATACAACTGCATTCTTAAAACGATCATTTTCCGCATTGGTATTTGTACAAACTATAAAAAGGCATCTGAAACAAAACACACTATATTAGAAAGAGTTATTTCTATTTAAGTCATCAAACTCTAGCAAAAGACTGTCTAGAGAGTTATATTTTGAATGCTTAAAAACACCTTCCTCTCAACACAATGGCAATACCATCACACAAGTCTGGAGGAAGTGCTGGCCAAAACAATGTTAACAGGAAATTAGGCAAGTGTTTGGTCACTCTGATAGCTCAGCTTGTGCCTCTCTCTGTCTCAGAATACTTTCTGCAATCACCCTGGCTGAGTAAACAAGACTTAAAATATTACAGATATTCTAGAACACATTATGAAACATTAGATAGCTATATACAGTGTACAGGTTACCACAAAATGTTGTCCAGCATGATTGTGAAAGTGATGTTGATTTTATGCAACAGTTCTACACAAAAGTAAACAAAAGTGCCAGTTGTTTTTCCAATATAAAATTGTTGCAAACAAAGCTAAAGCAAGATCAGCATGGCTGAAAAGCCATTAGCTGTTGTCTAAAGAAGTGTATAATTATGCAAGCTGATTTGCCAAACACTTAGGTGCTGTGTTGCACAGTAGTGGAGCAGCCTTTGGCGTCGGAAAGATGGACTATGTTTGCAGGGTAGCTTATCTGATTTTCTCATTTGCAGGATTTGATGGTACATTTGTCGGAGTACCCTATCTGTGTGAGAAAGAATACAATACAATTGTTCAATGATACAAATAGTATGGGAAGAAAGTGGATTAAACGTTAGGGCTATTTTTCACCTTTATTGCGATGTTCTCACATCCTGATGCAGCTGAGTGGAGGGGAATAGATGAGAAAACCAGAGAGAGATTTCTATCCTCTGGGTGAGCATTTTGGTAGCATGTAGTGTTATTAAAACAAATTCCCCAAGTGTGTTTCTTTTACTGGCCTTTGGGAGATTTGTGGATTTACAGAGGTTTAAAGACGGATGACTTTCTGACCTTCTTTTGACTGTATGACCCTCTCTGCTCTCACTGCCACCCTAGAGTCATCATTAGAAACCTCTGCTCGATTACCTCCAGTGTAGTCAAAGACCCTGACTTTTTCAAGTGGCCTCTGGGTAGCTTTTTAATCTGATTTTCAGATAAACACAAGGAACATTTCCAAAATTACTTGGTCTTTTTTTATTGTTTATTGCTACTTCTGCTGGTTTATAATATATATATATATATATATATATATATATAAAAATATATATATATGATTGACATTATATATTCTTAGATTTAAATTTTATAGATTATAGTAACGTCAAGCCAGCAGAGGGTCTCAGCTCCCTCTGCTTCCTCTCTGGTGACTTCCTGTTTGGCATCCATTTAAGCGGAGACCTGCCAAACAGAAAGTCATGAAGTATTGTTTTGCTGTAAGTGGACTCAACAAGCGTTTTCTGTATTTATCCTTTTCTTGCCACTGTCTTTGGCATTACCATAGCCATAGCCATAGCCTTGGCTTCATCGTGTCGTTGGACTGCCCTCTTGGATTTTGACCCTGGACTGTTACCTGTTTTTTGAACATTTCACTGCCTGCCCTTACCATTGCTTGCATACTGGATTACGATTCTGTCTCACCTTGGATATTACTGTTTGCTGGTATTTGGACCTTGTCTGTTTTGACCATGCTGTGCATTGTAAATAAAGCTGCATTTGGATCTTTAGCGCTTGTCTGAGTCCGGCCTCATTACAATTCTAAATAAGCATTATACGTTTACTTTCTTAAAGCTTATCTTCATGCTTTAATGAAAAATAAAATCTATTGCTAGAAGTTAAGTAAAGTGATAGCTATAAATAGGTTCAGATGATTTTTTTTTTGCCATGGAAAAAAAAATGTGGATGTTACCCTGGGCTATAGTGTTTATGTACTACACTTTTAAGCATCCTCCATTATTCAGAAGATGATATGGGAGCCAGGGACCTTTTTCTGGTGGCATTATTGACTCATTGTGTTGCTGTGCAATCTAACAGCATTGTATGTTTGCAAATGGGCCTGTGTCTGCACCATTAGCCGCTCTGTGTCCCAAGAGAATCCTCTGTCACTGCTGATGTTCTGTCTGTTTTTGTTTGTCATATTTTAAATGCTTGCAGAAAAAAATTGACGTCGCCTCTGTGGTGGATGGATACACAATGACAGTAAACTCTTGGTGATTGATTGCAGATGCATAAAAAAGAATATTTTTTAATGCCTAAGCCAATCTTTTCTATCAAAGATTTTGTACTCATTACTGATACTAAAGGACAGTGAAAGAATGATTGAGGAGAGATGTGAGTCCTTCAGAATTATAGTGTTGTAGTTATAAATTCCAACTAGTGTGTTTAATATTGACTTTCAAAGGGTTAATCACCCAGAAATGAAAATTAGCCTGTGTTTTCCCACCTTTGAAGCATACTATGTGTATGTGACTTTCTTCTTTCAGACAAATTTAATCTGAGTTATATTAAAAACTGTCCTGACCCCTCCAAGCCTTTCAATGAGGGTAAAGAGGTGAATCTTCTTCTGCATGCAGTTCGGAAGATGTGAAATAAAGTGCACATATCTGTAATAAAGAGTCCTTCACACGGTTCCAGGGGGTGAATAAGGCTACCTATAGTGAATTCAATTTTGTAAGATAAATATCCATATTTCAAATGGAATAAACACTTTTTTCTCATATCCACTGTGAAGACATGTAGGCAAATGACGCATACTTTATTTCATGTCTTTCAAACTGTATACAGCAAACACCTGCTTAGTGCCATGGAAAGGCTTGGAGGAGCCTAGACAGTTTTTAATATAACTCAGATTGGATCCCTCTGAAAGAAGAAAGTCACATATATTTAGAATGCTTCGAAGGTGAATAAAACACGGGCCAATTTTTGTTTAAACCCCCTTGTTTAAACCTTTTGTTTAAACCTATATATATATATATATATATATAAATATAATTTAATAATCTGATTTTTTCAGTTTTTTATTATATTATATTTACTTTGGCTCTTCATTTTCATGGCACTTATTATTATGCAATATTTATAGAATAGGACAATTACAAGAAATATATAATCAAACTTCAAAAAGAGGAAAATGAAATAAAAATGGAAAATAAGCATATATTTTCATATACGTTCTGAGTGCCTTCTGCATTTTTGATGCTCACAAAATTGGGTGTGGATCTGGTCTGGTCTGGTCCAGTCCAATTTGGGCCCGGTTCCCAGGGCTCTCAGGTCATTGCCAGGTTATCCCAAGAGGGGACGCACCCAGCCAATGAGCCTCCATGCCGCTGTTTACAGGAAATGCAGGACAAGGGCGAGGGGACAGGGTCAGTGGGATGGGGTGGAGACAGGCAATACCGATCTCCCAGACTCCCCTGCGACCCAAACAACAAGGCGAGGTGTGGCAGTCAGGAAAGCAAGGCTACCACAAAGATGTTGTTGTTGTCATCGTTCCCAGCTTTCTCCATCCCTTTTCTAATATTATAGTAAAGGCAGGAGCCAGTGTTTGACTTCATTAATACTCACAATGTAAATATGTACACATATTTGTCAGATCATCTGAACTAAACGTAACCATTTTAAAAGTCATTTTTAACATTAAAGATAACTTAAATGATTCAACGATAAGCAAAGACCCATTTTTTTCCTCTGTTCAATATCTTAGCCCCAGCAGATTTTTGCTTCACACGTGCTGCTTGTCACTCTCTCCTCATCTGCATTCAAATCCGTTTTGTTAAATGAAGTCTGATAATGAAGTAATCTCTGCTATTCTTATCTTCTATAATAGCTCTATTACACAGATTCAGACAGAGAAACACTGCGGTTTCTAATGTATATTTTATTATCAAGAGTTTAAATCAATTGAATTACATATAACAAGCCTCAGGGAAGCATCAGGCAGTAGGACATATAGGTGCGTTATAGGAAATCATTGCACTCTCTGTAATTTTCTGCAGTAAATTTAGCTCATGGGTACCTTAAAGCGAACAGCTTAGAGAAGTACTTTGCTCCATAATTGCATCTCATAAATGGTAATGTTGAAGTGTCGGGAGGATTGTGTAAATTGTCAATTTTGGGAGATGGAGAGATTATGTACGGTAGGGTTGATGCACGTTTTTACATAAAACTTTCAGAATTTTCCAATGCCTTTTTTGTTTGTTAAATTAGTATTTTACTACTTATTTTACACTGTTCTGTTTCTTTTGTGATATATTCATATGGATTTCTTTGTTTTACTGGACTATTTTTATTTATTAGACTATCTTGTATTATTATTTTAACGTGTTGTAACAGTCCCCTCTAAATGCTGCTAAATTCTCTAAAAACATCTTGTTTTTATACGATCCTGGAGCGCTACATATAAGCAGTGTCAGCTTTATTTGAAAGTTGTTTTAGATAAAAGAAGCTTGTTTTGTCTTGCTAACCCTGAAAATGGAGTCCTCAGCTGGTCAGATCGCTGAAGATTGTAGTGATGTCCTGCCAGAAGGCTCCTATATGCTTCATCTGGGGCCTCTAAACGAACTGTCACCTTAGCTCGCCCAGTTCAGCTGGCCATGAGCAATGATGAGCAATTTCCACATCCAGCTGAAGACATTGTGTTTGCAGTGTACAGTGTCCTTGAGTTGTGCAATGACACTCAGCTGGGCACCTTTAAACCTTTTGTACATTGACAACATGCACATACACTTTAATTGCTTTGAAATGTGATTTTGTTGAACAATTTTGAATGCAATAGACAGAAGAGTTGCTTACTAATGCCTGTAAGTGTAAGCACAAATGCACTCAAAGTTTCCCTTTTATGTGCATTTGAATGCACCATCCAGTATATAAGGAGGTTTACAATGTGCACATTTGCATATCCTCAGGGCTATCATCTTTTTTTGGGGGGGTTTGGGGGGGGTTAGTGCTCACCACAGGATCACCAAGCCTTACCCTTCATGCCTTACCATAAATGTCCTCGCAATCTGGCCCCAGCCATCCGTGTTACTACTGCAAGGAGGATCAGGGGAGAATAAAAACAAATTATTCTCACCAGGTCTTGTTTAAATGAAGAGGGGGAATTTGTTTCTCCTTGGTAAAGGATCATTTCTGCTCGGCTAGACACCAAAGTGCCCTCTAATATAAAACATTGTGGTTTGAGAGTGTTTGTTCCGTTGTTTTTGATATGGAGAGACTGGCTGGTTTGTGATGTTTGCCACATGCAGTGTTTTGATCGTAAATGTTTAGTTTCTCTTCTGGGGCCTGTTAGTCACATCTACAGTAGTGGACTTTGTATCAGTAGAGATGAAATATAAATACACATTACATTTAGGATTTTATCCTAGGATAAAGACTGAAAACTAAACACAGCTTATTAAAGCGAATGATGTGCGTGATCAAATTGAAAGTGTACACTTTTCATAATAAAGTGTTAAAATCCAAGATTAAGTGTTGTGTGAAAGTCTACAGTAACTTACCCATAGTGATCATACTGCATTTAACTATTTCATGTTTCGTCTGTTCACAGTGCCTACACTGAGCCATTCCCTGTTTGTTCTGTGTCTGCCACTGTGTCCAATGAAGAAGACCATGGACGCACATCTGAGGAAGAGGACGGTTGTGGAGACCACTGCCATGAACGACAGGTAAGCTCTTGCAAAGATCTATCGCAAATATCCTAATGTCAGTGCTTGTTAGACAGTAGTGGTATATACACAAATTAAAGTTCAAAGGTTTGGGGTCAGTCATGATTATTAATGCATTAAATGTATTTTATAAAATATGTTTTTTTTCAAATAAATACTGTTCTATTGGCATTTCTATTATTCAAAGAATCAGTAAAAAAAATAAGCAGCTGTTTTTTCAGAATTTTTATAAATAAAATTAGGAAATTAGAATGATTTCTGAAAGATTATGTGAGGCCTAGAGCTATGGCTGCTGAGAATTCATCTTTGCATCACAGGAAAAAGTTACATTTTAAAATATATTTAAATTGACTTTATTTTTTTTTAACTGTAATACATTTTCACAATGTTACTACTTTTACTGTAATTTAAAATAATAATCAAATAAAAGCAGCCTTGGTAATTTTAAGAATCTTACCAACCCCCAACAAAGTATAGAGAGAGCCTGAGAGATAAAGAAATATAAATAATTTTAGTAATACAATGTACATATTACACACTATAATAAAAATATAAAAAATTAGTGGGGTCTTTAACACATTTAGCTGATTTTAAATTTAGTAAGAAGACTTGAATTCATTTTTTATTCCTGATATCAAAAACTTTTCTAAACCCCAGTATTATAGCACACACAGGAATACTGTTTGTCTATATGATCTTACACTTTATCACTCTGTATACACTTTAACTGTAGTACCTCTTCTAACCCTTGTGTTGTTACCTTAGTAATCACAGCTTTGCATGCTAAAGTAGATAAAAACAAGGACCCTCCCTTAAACTGGAATTCCCTGTGTGTGCAATTTTTGTGAGATCCAGGTTCATACGTCTCCTGGCAGTCAGTTTAGCTCTGCAGTGAGAGGCGGACCCCACCCCTTCCCTCTGCCACTGTAATATCAGCCGGGGCCCCGGCCTTGTGACGCCTGCTTCCTTGTTTTCTTCATCTTTAAAAAGTAAAGAATATCTGGGAGTAACCTATCCCAGCCTGATTTCGGCATAACAACAAGCTGGACGCATGCCAGCTGCACTGTAATTAGTTTTATTATGGATTTTTATACGTGCATAAAAGTGTCCCTAGCGCAGATATTAAAGACTTTATTAAAATCTAAACATGGATACGTAATACTGAAGTCGTGCAGTCATGTTCTCCTAAATATGTCCATTCAGTAGTAACAATCGTGTTCAGACAGCTGTGATTAGCCTGCAAATCAATGGTGGATTTGTGCTTGCCATGAACACAGCGTCTCATCCATAATGCATCTGTGCTTAAAGTGGCACGTCCAGGAAAGCGTTCTCGTTTACGCTGTGCTTTAATGAAATAATCAGTCTTCTTTTGACAGCATTGTAAGAGATCAGAACATCCATTCCTCCCTCACTCTGTCTCCATCGATGGATCTGTCAATATTTATATATATTAATATCATTTATATATTTCTCTTTACCATGCCCGGTGACTGAACTGAGCGCTTTAAACACTGGGTTTCTTCATTTCTCTCCCATGGCTTTCTTTTCTGTCACTCTCAGATTGATGGCCGATCCAGGGCCTACTATGTTGCCAAAGACCTGGTGGACTCAGAAAGAGAGTGAGTGTTTGTCTCTGTCTGGATTTAAACACGTTTGAAATACAGTCCAGTTGTTTTTCATGTGATGTCCTTCAGGGATCTTTTTTATCAAGGCCCTGTCCACATCTTTATCACTGTCTAGTCTTATTCACTCAACGGCTCCTCTGATATTCGAACTGACAGGCTATTACTGGACTGTCTGCCTTAAGATACCACATTTCAGCAGCGGCTCAATGAGTCATTAAGTGTGTAGATTTATTAAACGTGATCCAGTATCCAAGCAAGCCTACTTTTCCCCTTAGCCCTTCAAATGTATTTGTTACATATCAGTTGGCTTCATTAATCAGCTGTCTAGATGTTGGCATCACTTGGATTATCAGAAATATATCTGTCTATTTGTTTTTAATTTTTTTACTAACAGTAATGTCATCTCTTTTTAATAATCCACAGACATGTGAAGGCTTTGAAGATTCTTCAAGAGGTATGAAAATCAGTTATATATATATATATATATATATATAAAGACCGATAGATACATAATATTCTGTTTAATTGTGGTCTACTGCAGTGGTCATATATGAGAGTTTTGCATATATTGTCATTAGAAAGTTTGGGGTCAGTAAAATTTGATCATTTTAAAATATATTATTTTAATTTAGTAAGGATGCATTAAATTGATCAAAAGTGACACTTAGAGGAAAGATTTATCAATAGATTAAGAAAAAATATTAAGTAGCACAACCATTTTAGTTATTGGTAATATTAAGAAATGTTTCTTGAGCACCAAATCATTTTTGTAGGTTACCTGCATAATGATGGCTAGTAAATTTTCACACACTGATAAATCACTGTTGCATTATTAAAAAGGTTTATGTTTGGCGATGTGTAGACATATGCTTGTGCTGTCTCCTGAGGTAGTTAATAGCAGGTTAAAGCCACTGAATATGCTCATCTCGCTCAATTCTGCCAATGTATACACCTCGGGTGGCGTTAAAACCATCCTCAGCCAAACAGCATGTGGCTTACCTGTTTTGCTCCTGATGATATTGACTTAATACTGTGACCAGTAAAATTTTGTTTAAGGAAGGCAGTTTATTTAGTTTTGGACAAATGCACCTATGGAAAACAGTTTGATTTGATTTCATAGGAAATGCAAAGGTCCCATACTGCTGCTGTCACTACCTATGTCAGTCTTGACAGCCAATCACAAATGTACCCTGCACCTTTATAAACACACTTTTGCACATACATTCAGAGATTCGGGTGGGGGGGGATTACGCATCACATCTTTATCAGTGTTATTTCAGTAACTGAGACTTCCTGGCTTTTACAACCTTGTCTTAAAAAAGTCAGCCTGTGAGTGACGCAATACCTACGCACCCGGCTTTTGTTTTGGGAATCTTCTCATGAATCTTGTCACTTGTAAACATAAAACGTGTCAACTTGTTAAGGTCTGTGAATTTACTCTAATTTCCTATTTCTTTCTTTTTTTGAGAATGTATCAGTTTAAGACTTATTATAGTTAAGTATTCAGAGTGTTTTTAAGGGGATTTCACCTAAATATGAAAGTGTGTCATCATTTACTGTATGTTTTTTCTATTTCTTTTAAACGCTTATTGCTTTAGTATTTATTTGGGAACGCTTTAATATAGGGACCAATTCAAGAAACTAGTTGCTTATTCGCATGCCTATTATTAACATATTGGTGTCTATTAGTAGACAGCAAAAGTAGTAGGTTTGTAAAATAGACCATAACATAATGTGACCTTTTATTTATTTATTCATTTATTGTCATTTTTATTTTGTTTTTTATTTTTTTGTTATTTCTGTATTTCAGTTTGTTGTTACTATTTTGAGTTCAATTAAATGAAAAGGACATATTGAGGTTTAGCAACAAGCTGAAATGCCTTTTTACTCTTATTTTTAACAACTGACTCTTCACACTGTACTTAATATTGCTCTGTCATGTAGTATGTCCAATTTAAGTTATCATTTGTTTTCATTAACTCTCCCGCTCTGACAGCCAAAGTGTCTTGGTTCCCTAGGGCTGTGCGTGTGTGTGTGCGTGCTTGTGTGTTTGTGCATGGCTTGCTGGGTCCGTGTGAGTGATGAGAATAGCCAGAAAAAAACCTATAACCTATTGTTTTAAGCATTGTCCTCTAGACTGTAACCTCATAACCAGATTTAGCACTTTTGTTTTCATGATTAATACAATATGTATCCCAATTATCAAGTCGAGGCGGGGCTGTAGGAGCAATTTAACACAATCCAGTGGGAACTAAAGTTCTTCATATGGTGCACCTCATGTAAATTACTATACTTCATATTCACCGTTTTAATTGCCTCATATGAATAAAATAAGCCATAGTCAATAGAACCGCTGTCCTATTAACGACAAAATAATGCTAATCATATACATGCCGTGTGTCTAGTATGCATATGCTGTATTGTATTACAGTAGAGCTGTAATTATAGTTCCCCTTATTCATACATAATGCTGTAGATTTGCATTGAGCAGCATAACTAGAGGGATCATGAATGGAGCCAAATGAATAGGCACATCACAGCAAGTGCTGCAGCAGTTTTTCATGTCTAGGTTTCATTTGAGAGAATGTTCAGTTTGATATTGATGTGCTATAAATATTTATACTGCATTTAACAATTAGTGGGTATGTGGAAAAGATAAAGATGTCATTAATCACTGTGCTGTGCTGAATGATAATGAGCTGGAGTCACCTTGATTTTCTGTCCACTATGACATCATTTAATCGATGTTCCAGCTGCTGTCAACGGACTTGCGTTTCTTTTCCCCCTGTTGCTTGGGGATTTGTACAGTTTTTAGGTTTAGCATATACATCTCTTAAAGGCACTTCACAGTACTGGTCAGTCCTGTCGATGAAGAGGCTGAAGAAAGCAAAATAGCGCAAACAGCGTCACTGCATTGCCTTTCTGAATGAGAATCAGTGAAACGTCATTGAGATCAAATGGAGACGTTTCCTAGAAAGTTCAGTAAAACAGCATTTTTTTTAAATCGTTGAGATAAAGTTTTTGGAAACATCTGAATAAAAATATTTTCCTGGGTTGTTTGGCTTGACATTCTTTCTCTCCGTTTTTTATTTGTCTTTTTTTTTCTTTCTCTCAGTCTCTCTGTCTGTTTTGTGTCCTCTGAAAGGAACAGAGCGCTCCATCAGAAGGCTACAGAACATGTGCCCATTGTTCCATTATTTGTTATTGAATAACACAAAAATACAAAGAATTTCCAGAACCTGTCCCTAATGTGAAGTCACGCTTTTAGTTGTAAAAGGCATGCGATCTTTTGAGAATTATGCGCATTTTTGTTGTTTTTAGCAACAAATGAAAGCATGCAGTTGCATAAACAGGTACAAGAATACAAGTATCTCCCAGCAACCCATTCATTAATGCGTTATGCATCTTAACTGTGAGAAAGCAATAAAAGTGTAATGAGAAGGCAACTGTAAAACAAAGCACTTTCATTAAAATTAACATTCGGAAATTTATCATGGAGTTTCAGCTATTGAGATACTATCGGAGGAAACAAATTTCATAGTACATTGGAGGACTGTATAACAGCTCTGAGTTATTTATGAGAGAAATGACAAATGCTGACACGACTGTGATCCATACTCATTGATTCATGTGTGAAGCTCAGAAAGGAATTCCAGCATACCACTCCTAGCATGACCGATTACACGTCCGTGTGCGCATGTCTGACTTTGTTTTATATCACATATTCCCTAGCGGCTTTGCCTGTGTGAAGACACTGCAGAGCAGATTTTATCCCGATTCATAAGGTACATGATGTGTATGTAATGGGTCAAGTAAATCCTCTCTGGATCCTGAGCTATCCGGCTAGTGGTCCCCGAACAGGCCAGCTCACAGAAACTCAATTTAACTGTCTGTTACATCCAAAACAAATATATTCAGCAGAAACTAATAAGATGTTCCCCTGATGGGTGGTATTGTGAGCTAAGACTGTGTCAAAGCTGGAGGCTCCTGCACAGGCTGCTTTCAGTTCAATCCAGTAGCTTAAGCCTGGAAGCTCATCCAGAGGGATGAATGTGGTCAGAGTTCAATTCAAAGGCAGGAGAGGACAAGTACAGATTATCTGATGTACTGTGTTTGCACAAAAGCCTGAGAAAGCTGGTTTAACTCTTCACTTTTTTGCCACTGTCATTAACAAAGACAATTTATTTTTTCTGGATGTGTAAGTTTTTAATTAAATGTACTTATATATGTTATTTATGTCTGTTATCTATGTATATGCACTGTTTGTAAGTACCTAGAGCTTCTGGAAACCATTCTAAATTCTGATTCTGAAAATGGAATGCGGAATCTTGTGGATTTAAACATGATCATTAATGTCACTAGTACACTTTTATTGACAGCTGAAATCATCAAACATGACAACATTGTGAACAGGGAATAGTTCATCACAAGTGAAGGTTTACTCACCCTCACGCCATGCAAGCTGTAGATTATTTTTTTTTCAGAACAGGTTTGGTTTGGAGAAATGTAACATTGCATCAAAACATTGCTCTGCAGTGAATGGGTGCCGCTAGAATGAGGTCAAACATCTGATAAACATCACAATAATCCACAAGTAATCCACACAACTGTAGTCTGTCAATTATTTAAAAATACTGTTTTGGACTGATTTTGCTTGTAAATCATTTGTTTGATGATGAATTTGTTTATTATAAACATACAGATTTCACTACACAAGATGTTAATTAATAGACTTTAAATTGAATCGTGTGGATTATTTGGATTCATTGTGATGGCACCTATTCACTGCAGAGGATCTGTTGGTGAGCAAGTGGTGTTGTGTTCTTTTTATCACTTTTAATAAAGAAACACACTATCTTGAACTTTCTTGAGTGGCCTGCAGGGTGAATAAATTGTTAGAAAATGTTCATTTTTGGGTCAACAATACGCCTTTGCATTTTGTTTTTGAATATTTAGTTTCCTGATTCCTTATGCCAGTCCACTTTCTTACAGGACTTCAGAGCAGCAGTGGAGTCAGCAGGAGATGATGAGGAACCACTGTTAGAAAATGGGAAGCTGGATGAGATCCTGAGCACTCTTCCGCAAGCCTATCACCTTCACGATGAAATCCTCAATGAGCTGGAGACCCGCATTAAACAGTGGTGAGAACACACATAGTGAAGCACTTCACACTGATGTCCAGTAAAAACTAATGTACATCCATGTCCTAAATTTACACATGCTTATGCACATATTTAACAGCATGTCGTTCCATAAAAACTCCTTACTTATGTTATATGCGTCCTTTACAAGGTGCTAATGCGTGCACTCCACATCTACTGTACTTTATGCATCTCCCCTCCTGAGCCACATACTAATATGGACAAGCTGATGTGTTCTTGCCCACATTACATTACATTATCCCTTTCATAGCAGTACATATGATGTTACAGTAGCACAATCCATTATAATGGCAGCATGAGTGTCCTTGGATGCCCTCTAAAACGTTCTTGTTGTTTCCGATTCATCTTCAGGGAGGACAGTCCGAAAGTGGTTGATGTCATATTAACGCGCCGAGCTGAGTTTTCATCCTTTGCAACCTACATCTCTGACTATGACCGCAGCATGTCACTGCTGGAGGAGAGCTGTAGGCAGAGTAAAGCTTTCGAGGATGTGGTAAAACAGTTTGAGGTGAGACCTGACAAGCAAATGTATGTTGTTTGTTTGGGAATTGATCCCAGTTTCAATTCCCAAACAAACTGAAAAAAACTGAATTGAAAAAAACGGCTTTAAAGCACATGCAATTAATGCACTTTTGTGATTGCGCAAGTGTAACTCTACTGCTGGAATAACTTTTGAGATTAATGTATGTCCCATTGTACAGAATATTGATACAGCTGATAGATTGTGCACTGTAGCACAATACTATGATATTTCTTTGAAAGCTGATCGTGGAGACTCACCTATTTTGACCTATTTTGAACTATTTTTCAGTTCATTAACTAAAATAAAATAAAAAAAAAGATCAATTACAGTTTCGATTTTTTTCAAAGTATATGTATATTTTTGGAACATAATCATTTTAAATATATATTTGTATAATTTTTCAATATAATTGTATATATATATATATATATATATATATATTAGGGCTGTCAAATGATTAAAAAAGTTTTTATCAAATTAATCAGGATTTTCAGTGGATTAATCAGGATTAATCAGTATTTGCAACTACACTACAATTTAGATCAAGAAAAATGCACTGTCACTTTAATTCAGCGTAAGTGGCACTGACTCAGAGCCAAAACTATCGTGTGCGGCACCGCCGCTCCTGCTCTACTCCTGCTATGCACTGTCGCGCGGCCTTGACCAAAGCATTCAGAAAGCCGCTGTCAGCAAGACTCACTGTGACACTTCTCTGCAGCATGTGAGCGACACAGTTCATGTGTTAGCGTGTAAGACGAATTGCGGAAACCATGTCGCACGCACTGTCAGTTCCAATGGTTATCGTTTTTTGCCTCCACTTACGTGCAACAGACAGGAACTGTTCTTTACAAGCCTCCGCAAAATGACGCTCCTCAGTTTTTAATACAGCCAGCGCAAAATACTTCAGTTCCTACGTGTCACTGATGCAATGTGCAGTTACTCCGAGGTAATTGTTGTCCCACTTTCCTGACAAATAATTCGTCACACTGCGCACGCGTGAAATGCGGTAAAAAATGACATAATTAACGACAAAAAATAATTAATGCCGTTAACGCGCTATTTTTGATTGCCCTAATATATATATATATATATATAGTGGGTACGGAAAGTATTCAGACCCCCTTACCTTTTTCACTCTTTGTTATATTGCAGCCATTTGCTAAAATCATTTATGTTTGGTTTTTCTTTTCCCCTCATTAACGTACACACAGCACCCCATATTGACAGAAAAACACAGAATTGTTGACATTTTTGCAGATTTATTAAAAAAGAAAAACTGAAATATCACATGGTCCTAAGTATTCAGATATTTGATATGCCATATCAGAGGCTCCGCTGAATCATTTAATTGGAGGGTGGCTGGTGGAGTCACTGACCACACATTTCAGTGGTGATCGGGATCACCAATGACAAGAAGCCAGCTGTCCTCGCTCATTAATATGCATGAGCATCTGTATTCAGAGAAACATTGGTGGGTGGTAGACTCCAAATTTGGCCCTCAATGTATAGCAGGAAAGAGAGAAAGAAAGGCTGATTTAGCTCAATGTCCCTTAAATGTGGCATTGTTGTCAGCTGCTCAAAGTAAAACTGTGGGTAGATTTCCACATTTGTGCATGAATTAAGCTCGGTGAAATGCTCAGGGGTTTCTGAATTAAGCAGTGCTTTTTTATATTTTTTATATCAAGGACTGAATCTTTAATAATGTGTGACAGCCTGCCGTGGCTTCAATAGCAGAGGTTGAAGATCCAAATATCCCCAGAGTAATGAAACAAGATTAAGACGTAATTTCTGCTTATAACAGCACATATTATTCTTCACAGAGCTTTTCAACACAATGCAATTCATTTGTGGGTGTGAAATGTGCTCACTCAGTGCTCTCGGTGAGTCCAGGTCAGTACGGCTGCAGTAACGCTTATAGGCTTTGACTGGGTGATGTATGTACTGAGCATCACTGGTTGCCTGTGGTCACTCCGCACTAATGAAACCAATAGAGCTGACTCTCAATGGTGTACCACCACGTAAACACACACACAAGTCAACAACGAGGCAGTCTTTTCCTTACATTTCTCTTATCCTGCCAGCCATTTGTCTAGCCACCGCTGACTTGTTTTATTCACCCAATCTGTGCTGTGATGCTTCTCTGGGCTCATTAAATGGGAGGAGATGCAGTTGTTTTATTGATCAGGGCCTGAAGGTGGACAAGTCAGGAGTTTAAACACCCGCTTGACTTTATCAGTATATGCCACTATTGCAGCTTTGTAGAAATGTTAAATGTTATTGGATCAGTTCATCAAGAATATGTCCGGGTCATATTTCACCCCAAACAAATTACGTTTAAGGTTTAAAGCCCATATGATTTTAATGAATTATAACATTTAAGCTTGGTTTCTCTTTATAATTCTGTAATTATGTCATATTCTGTAATGTAAAACAATATAAATAGCATTCAAAATGTTAAATATTGTGGTTATTTTAAAACTTTTTAATAATGTTTTATACAATTTTTATTAAAGACATTCCTCACAGGGTGAAGTGTGACCTGGCCGTGCTTTTGTGAGATTCCTCCACTCTATCTGTTATATTTATCTTCTGCTTTACACATGGAAATTAATGTAGATTTTATCACATGGGTTTCAACGAAGTGGCAGTTTGTTCACCAGCAGCTCTTTGAGGAAGGATAGTAGATGCATTGAGGATGGAGGATGCATTAGGAATTCTCTTCTCTGGAGCCGAGCTTGAGTAATCTCATTTTCTGCATGTGTGTGCGTGCTGGGTTGATGACAGAGATGAAGTATCTACAGTAGCTGATCTGATCACCGCTGTGGCCTGATAGGATTAAACCCTGTTCAGCTACACTGTTTACGAGGGTTTTCACCACAAACGTGTGCATGTGTGTTTATAAGTATCTGGCTGTGTGTGTGTGTGCAGAATGTGTAAGGAGGAAGGAAACAAAGATGGGCCGCTCTGAAAGAGAGCGAGAGAGGCAAAGAAATATATATAAGGGGTGGCACGATGCACAGATGGCACGGTTCAAAATGATTTTGGTACAACAAGGAAAAAAACAAAAAATATGTATTTATTTATTTTCAACAGACAGATTGAACAGACAAATTACTATTTTTTCCATCTAGATTTGAAAATACTAAATATTATATTATAAAGTTATATATAATCTTTACATAATGTAAATTTCCAACTGACTAAAGAGAGAAATAACCCACTTAAAACCATTTTTGTTGGTGAAAATACTAGTGGCCTAAGACTTTTGCACAGTAGTGTGTGTTTATATATACATAACATGACATAACATAATATAACATGACACAACATTGATATAAATCAATATATAATACACACACATATACTGCATATATCATGCCCTTTTAGTTTTATGCTTTACCTCTCTCTCGTTTGTATGTAGATATGCATAAGCTGCATGCTTATGCTGAGAGGTGCGTAAGACTAAAAGGGCTTCATATATATGCAGTATATGTGTGTGTATTATATATTGATTTATTTCTGCAGAGTCTCAAAGGTCATGTGCACTATGAACAGGCTTGGTGTTTCTTTACATGTGTATTATTACTACACAGTGTTATACAGGTGGAAAGGACAAGATAAAGACAGAACAAGACACTGACACACATAACACACAGATCTGGCATTTAGGCAATGAGGCGGAAAAAAGCTAATTAGCCGAGCAGTCTTCTTAAACAACCCTCAATTAAATCAGCTGTCCACGCAGACGCTGCTTCAGCCGGACCAGTGCCTGATTTGTGTAGCCTGTCTGTTCTCCTGGCTGGGTCCCAACTCTGCTAAATATCTACGCTTACACACATACACAAGGACTGGCCACTTCTTCAGCACAAATGTCAATTGGATTGCAGTTTGGTGCAGGTTTTCAGTAAGAAGCTGTTCATTAGGTCTTCTGCCTTTAACAATGAGACCATGTTGTGCTTAAACACAGGAATCTGACAGGCTTTATGTTCGGGATGAGGCTCGCTGTAGTAAAGGAACAATACAGAGAGGAAGTAATTAGATAATGGAGGACAGGTGCAAGATATTAAGTGCTGAAGAAGGAGAAAGGCTCAAGATTCTCAAGTATCAGTATCATTACTGTTTAAAAGAAACTAAAATCAAGTTTGTAAAATAGACTCAATTTATGGAAGACTTTAAATATTTTGTACATTATTACTTTATTTTATTTTTTAATTTTACTTCAGTTTAATATTTTCTAATATATAATATGGCCAAAACTTTGCTGTAATTTCGCACTTTGTTTACTCTTAAAATGAATAAAAATTATTTTTTTTAAATGATTTTTAATTTAATATGGTTGCATATTTTGATTTAAAATTAGAAATCTAATATGCATTAGGAATTATTTTTATATTTAATACATCAATTTATTGAATATTTTAGAGATTATTATCTGAATATGAATTAATTAAATAATTATGTTTTTATTTTATTAAAATCAATTAAATATTTTTTTTCATTGTTTTGTTTTTTAATATTTTATTAAATTAATGAACTTACTATATGGTAAGGGATTGGCTTAGGGCTACTTGCGTGTAGTTATGCATATTTAATAGTGCTGTCAAATGATTAATCGCATCCAAAATAAAAGTTTTTCTTTACATAATATATGTGTTGATGCTGTGTTTATACAGTATATATTTTGGAAGTATTTACATGTAAATGCAATTATATATTTATTTTCTTATATTTGAAATTATATCTAAATATATTTAATATATAAACATAACATATTTTCATTAAATATATACATGCATGTGTAAATATACACAGTACATGCAAATATACTATGTAAAGAAAAACTTTTATTTTGGATGCGATTAATCGTGATTAATCATTTGACAGCACTAATATTTAATTGTTATTAGAATAGTTAGGACATGTATCTTGTAATAAAGACACCTCAAAATCAAGTGTTACCGTTAGATTGATATAGACATTGAATGAGCCAGTGTTGTTTTTTTACTTGAAGAAAGTAGAAAGAGAAATAAAAAACGTGATGGATAAAACCTGTGAATTATGATGATGATGACAGTAAGGTTATGACACAGTTAGAGAGCTGGTGTGGAAAAGATAATGAATCCCAGAGAGTGCCTTTCAGAGGTGTTGTGGGAATGATGTTGTGGCAGGTTGCAAACTAAACAAACTGAATACTGGCTTGTGATCACACTGCTCACAAGGTCATTAACCGCATCTCTTTTCCCCTTTTCTTGTTGAAGATCTCCAGCATTGTCCCATTTCTCTGAATGTCCATAACTTTAAAGTTATTTGCCCTTATCTGCCCTTTACTGACCTCTCACGTCCCCCCTGGCTCCTCACAGCTCACATGAACAATGACGTGTCAAAGTCAATTAGGCCTTGATTGATTTCTTCTCACCACGTGTTTAACTGATTCACTTGTTCACTTTTTCTCCCAGTGAATGATATAATTGGGATGGAATTGGATCGAATGAGGCGTACTCAGGGTTTTGTGTAGCTGGAAAAAGGGAAGGTTAATGAATAACCTTGAAGTGGGCTTTTCTAAGTGGCGCCATTGTGATCTATGATACTGTATCTTGTGGGTCAAGAGAGAGCACAGGTGGCATGTAACTCTTGATTGTGCGCTTGTCAGTTTTAAGGGATAACCTGTTTTGTGTTTCTAGAGATCTACACATTTATGTGCAGCGTGTGCAGATGCTACATAATACTATGAAATTCTTACTTTACCTTTATGTCATCATGTAAAAACAAATAAATGGCAGCTTCTTCAACAGTTAAAAGTTTTATCATGAGAAGTCCTGTTTGACATGAATGCAGCGTTAGTGTATGATATTTATTTATTTGTGTGTGTATTCCAAGTCCTTCTTCTGTATGTCTGTGCTTACAGGAATAAAACATTTGCATGCATTACATATTGTTACATGTGCCATTTCTCATATGCATGTGTGCTTGTATTCCAGACACAGAATGCAGAAGGAGTTGATGTTCCTCTGAAACACCAGCTGCTGCGGGTCATCGTGCGTGTGCTCCAGTATCGCATGATCCTCACAGGTGAACACGGTGTGATTTAAATATTTAGATGATGTTTTCCCATATTAATACTTTATTGCATTCAGTTCCTTCTTCAAGCTGCAGTCAGTAAATCTTTTAGTTGCAAATGATCAGAAATCCTCATTTGAGCAAGTACATAATCAGCCAGTGTTTAAAACTATGACCTTACAATGGTTAGCTTATAATGTTTTCTAATGTTTTGCAGGAAATTCAAGCATAGCACTGTGTCGTTATGTCACGTTTGTAAACATAAAGAAGTTGTCCCAGCTATTGGGCTATCGCATGTGAGAATCCTGCAGGTGCAAGATTTTTATTATAGCCTTTTGTCACAGCAGCTAGAATAAATAAATGCATCATTTTGATGGCAGATTTTAAACCAGAAAGGATTGTGTGTAAATGAAATGTGCAGCTGATTACTGATATTCCAACACAGTCTCATTAATAATTTGTACGAGGTGCCAAATTTTTGCCAATACGTACGAATTCGTACGATTTGTCTAAAACCACGTGATGGGTATGTTTAGGGGCGGGGTTAGGCTTAGGTCATTCGTACAAATTCATACGAACTGGCTTCTAATAAAATACATACGATTTAGAATAAATCGTACGAATTCATACAAGTGAGGTCGCACAAATTCGTACGAATTAGCCACCTCGTAAAACATGTACAAATTGCCGTTGGATATTACACAAGATTTGTATTTTAAAGAAAACCAGTTTGAAGAGAGAATAATAAGCTTTTTTTAATGGCATGACCATTAAATTGTGTGAAATATGTAAGAACATTTTAATCTATACACTAACACACAGTAGGGATGCAAAAAACTGATCCGATCCTGAAAATTCAGAGTATCTGCCGATACCGATCCAATCCGATACAGCACTGTTTTTTTAAATCAATGTAGAATTTAATATATATCATATATAATCATAATCTATGACAGAAATATTATTTATCTAGGTTAGTGGTTAATTCAGCAGCAAAAAATACTTACAGGTGCACAATAATTGTAACATCTTGCCGTGCGGAGAAAGAAACGTAGGAGATTCAGGATAAAGCAATGTCTCTTTAATTCAGACGTTGGCGTAACAGAGATCATAGCATGCACAATATAACATTGAATAACATTAATACACGGACAGGGGTAAACTCAAACAGACAGGTATAAATACACAGAGGGCTAATGAACTGAACGGGACACAGCTGGGAAACATCGAAGGGAACTAATTAACTAATAATCACACACAAACACAGGAAAAACCATAAAAGGGCAGACACGTGGGGAAGGACCTAGATAAACACAAGGAGACAAGCCAACGAAAATAGATATAATATAATATTACAATTAAAAGTGAGTAAGTGTAGGACTAAACACATTTAGAAGTAAATATATACTATACAATTATGCAGCAACAGTCTGTATGTATCAAACACCATCAAAATGCGCAGGAAATACAGTAATTGAATAATAGAACTACTTTCTCAACATTTAATTGACATAATCTTACAGTAGGGGTAAAACTGTAGTCTTTTTGTTGCTGACTTGCAGTTCTGGTGTTCACCTTTTTTGATGTATGGGATTTTGATTGTGAGTGATTTGACTATTAATCAAATCTCACTATACAAAGGCTGCCAATTACTTTTTTTTTGGATAAAATTGTTTCGTAAATAATGTACTGTCTTTTGGATCTTCAGACATAAGACTGTTTGAGTGTTTAAAAGAGCACGGGACGGTGAAGTACTGTAGATGCTGGTTTGTTTCTTCATCAGTAATTTGGTTTTCTCTCTATCATTCTTTCCAGACTACTTAAACAACCTCTCTCCGGATTCAAAAGAGTATGAAGACACACAAGGTATTGTTGTCTCAGTCTCTCTGCCACACAATGACGACCACTGACCATGTCTGAACTGTGAAAACATTACTTGTGCTTATGACTGCAACTTTTTATCAACAGCTGCGCTGGTAATCGTGTCAGAGGTCGCAGACCAGGTTAACGACAATCTAAAACACGGGGTGAGTTGTTTCTGTGTGAGAGTGAGTGTGTTGTATTGTTGATACACGATGAAAAGGAGCGAGGGGATATGATGTCATCATAAAGTACCAGGTGTCGAGAAACAAAGAGAGTAGTGTGAAATCAGCCAGACACAGAGGCAGCTCCAAACACACTCACAGACACAGAAACCTTCATTTCAAATCAATCCTGTTTCTCGTTCTTACTCTTTGTGTCCCTTTATCGCAATCGCAGGAGAACCTGCTTCGTTTGGTCCACATCGACTACAGCGTGAGAGGAAAACGAGACCTTCTTCAGCCAGGAAGGGTACATTCAGTTAAACAAGCTGTATTTATGGTTTCATGTTTATAGTTTATTACTGTTTTACTGGCAGTAAAACCTGAAAGATCAGTAACAGTTATTAGACATCAAAGGTTTAAGTGAATAACACCCTTACCCATAAGTCACCTGGCCTCTTGCACCTGTGTGTTTTGCAGGTTTTTGTCAAGGAGGGCACTTTGATGAAGGTCTCTAGGAAAAGCAGGCAGCCCAGACACCTCTTCCTGGTATTTTGTTATGCTTCTCTCTACTTGTAGTGTAATTCAAATCTTGAAGTATATTTAAAAAAAAACTATACTTGCAGATAATATATTATTAATTACATATAAAATGAATACTCCACTTACAGTAGGTGCGGTTAAAGCAAGTTTCTTAACATACTTAAGTACACTTTTAAAAAGTGTAATAATGTCAGATTAAACATTTATGTTAAAGTGCATTTTAAATCATTACATTTCAATAATCATTTCATAAAGAAAAAACTGATTATAATTTTAACTTGAATGAAAATTCAGTTATTAATTAGTCGTTCCAAACCCATAAGACCTTCGTTCATCTTCTGAACACAAATTAAGATAATTCTGATGATATCAGAGAGCTATCTGTCCCTCCACAGACAGCCATACAACTCAAATGATCCCAGATCCAGAAACATAGTAAAAACATCAGTAAAAAACTCATGTGACATCAGTGGATCAACTTCAGTTTTGTGAAGATAAGAGAATACTTTTTTTTTGAGGAAAGAAAACAAAAATAACATCCATTTTTACCGGCATTTTAGACAACATTATTGCGTAAGCGTACTCTTTCCTCTAGGCACAAACAGCCACAGATTTGGCACATGCGTGTGCTTTCACTCGGGTGTAAACAAGGCTGATTACGTCAAATACGTTAAAGCTTGTGTATACGGTGCGTTGAGCGTGTTGGAGACGCAAGTCACGGGTGAAGAGTAAATTATGTTATTTTTATTTTATTTGCACAAAAAAAGTATGACCACTGATGTCACATGGACTGTTTTACCAGTGTTGTATGTTTCTGGACCGGGGATCATTTCAGTTGTGTTGCTGTTGTGTTGAGGGACAGATAGCTCTCTGATATCATCGAAAATATCTTTACTTTCTGAAGATGAACAAAGGTCTTATGAGTTTGGAACGACACAAGGGTGAGTAATCAATGACAGAATTTTCGTGTTTGGGTGAACTAACTCTTTGATGTGTTATGTAATACTGCATTTCAAGTACCATTAAGAACTTCTCTTTCAGTTAGACCTAAACTGTTTCTTGCATTCTCAAAGCTATAGCTGAATTTAGCTAGAATTTAGTTTTATTATACAGTTGGTTTACTACAAAAAGAGTCATTGCAGAGAAAAATGGAATCTTGCTTGGCAAGTTAGTTAAACTTAGTTCTGAGCAGTTATGTGTATTGTTGATATTTGCTCATTCAAAAAAGCAGCTAGTTTCCTAGAGAGTATGGGAGCTGGTTTATGTGCCATAACTGTTCAGCAGACACTAGCTGTGGCACAAAGCTATCCCCACCCCTCTTTATAGCGTTCTTGTTTTCGAGGGTCGTACTTCCTCTCAGGATGTCTGCTGTAGGTCATTGGATGCCAGCTTCCTGTGCTGGGACTTTACTGACAGCACACTGAAGACTAGGCCCAGAAAACAACAGATCAACAACACTGAGCCACCGCAGCTGAAAAACAACACTAAAACATTGCCTAATGCCTAATGTACTTTTCCTATGTTACTTCCATTCGGGTGGTTTTCTGAATGTCTTAGGGCTCTAATGAAATAACGTTTTAAATAACGGAGTGTCTATTTACACTGAGTGCAAATAACCTGCCTTGTTGGCAGAGGCTATTTACACTAGCTCCGCCCACCAACGTGTGATTGGACTTGTCAACATTTACAAAAGACTGTCAACTGTCGCCAGCTCCAGTGGTGCAGATGGTAACGTGTGTGTCAAACTTCAAACATCAAATTTCTAATCACATCAGAAAAGCATTTATTTTTTCCAAAACTGAAGGAAATAATCAAAAAGTTAGTATCATGTAGGGTTAGGGAGGACTTTATTATCCCAATAAAGTAATAATAATAAGGTAATTGATCATTTGAATTCAAATAGAAGTTATTGTAATTATTATTATTGCATACTGTTTTATAATGTACTACAATACTGATTGTTAATATTTGCATATAATAAGCAGTATATGTTTGTTTGTTTGTTTTTAACATAGTGAAAAAATATAATCTTCACTTAGAGTAAATAGCATTTAATTGCCGCCTTATATCAACTTGCACAAACAACATTACAGGTCAGTATGATTGTTTTATGATTGTCAGACATAAAACACTGTTTAAAAATGTATATATTTATATTTATATTTATATTTATATACAGTACTCTGCAAAAGTCTTAGGCCACTAGTATTTTCACCAACAGAAAATGTTTTTAAGTGGGTTATTTCTATCTTTTGCTCTAGCGTGTCTATGAGTTATCTGTTTACATTTCCAAACATTGTTTTTGTCATTAATTGTAATAATGCAGTGAGATTATTGTTTGCACAAGGAGTCTGACAACAGCCAGTGCTCCACACAGAGATCTGACCTGATCATCATTCAGTCTGTCTGGAATGACAGAACAAACTGAGACAGACTCAATCCAGAAGAACTGTGGCAACGTCTGTGTAATACATAATAAAAAAAGAGCATATGACAAAACTATCGAAACTTAAACAGAAAACTGAAAATATATTAAATTAATTTTAAAAGCTAATTTAAAATGCGATTATGAAAAATGCTATTAACAGTATGCAAATAATACTACAACTAAATAAAATAAAATCTGAAATCCCTTACAAATAATTATCCAATAATCATGCACCACCAGACAGTTTGTGGTCATGTTTATTAACGTGTCACAAATTTCATTCAATACTAGTTACATTGTGTTGGCACGTAATCAGGGCCTCTTTTTTGTGGCTACTGTAATGGTATCATATCAAGTCAAGTCAAGTTATCTTTATTTATATAGCGCTTCAACAATACGGATTGTGTCAAAACAGCTGTACAGTATCATACAGGAGAATAGTGTTTTAATAATGCGGTAATAGATCACCTTGGTGGTCTTATGTAGGACTCTTACCATGCGGTATTCGTTGCTTTCTCTCGTGTTTTGTCTTCACCAAGGTCCAGTCTCTAGGGACACACACTCTAGTTACATGAGAACTGATACATTCTGGGCTTTTTGAGGGTTGTTGTGGCTGTTGTTGTTGTTGATGTTTTTGTTGTCTCTGTCCTGCTGCCTCCACCCAAAAAGACTTTCTCAGAAGCGTCCAGGCTGAATTCCTGGACCCGGCCTGTGAACTGCGGATGTTTGGGGCACGCACATTACATGTCTGATGATGTCACCACTTTTGTTTGGAGCTATATATGTCGAGCAAACACAATGGTTTGAAGTGTAGGGCTAGCCTGTTTGTGGGAGTGAGTTTGTGTTCTTAGCGCAATTACTTCATTGTCAGGAATGAAGCAAAGCAGAAAATACCTCATAAACTGTTTTTATCGAGCACAAGCTATTGTATTGAACGTGTGAATCGCTTTCTCGGGTACTGAACTGAACGTGCTACACTTCAGTTAAGAATGTGCATTGAGCAGACAGGAAGAAATGAGATCGAGTTAAAACTATTTAAGGCAGTTGTTTTAAAGCAGGGGTCTAGGGCCCACTAGTAAATACCAAGTAATACAATAACATTGCGTACTTCAAGTTTAATAAATTCTAAAATGTGACCCTGGACGACAAAACCAGTCTACAGTGCATGGGTCAAAATTTTGCTTTTATGCCAAAAATAATAGCAATATTAACTAAAGAAAGATATTTTGTAAATTGGGGGACTTGAAATCAAAAAGGCTGATATTTACAGATTTAAAGCTTATACTGCCTCCTTGTGGTAGATATTAACTTAACCTCTTAAGCACAGCGGGTATTTTGGGTAATTTTTGCCTACCAAAATTAAAAAGCTTCCCATACCCACATGCAGCGGTGTATATACAAAAGATTGGCATCATTTTAAAGGAAACCTTTTGAAATTACATAAAACACTGTTGAAATTGATAAAAATTATTGTATATATAGTCTGTGTTATAATTAAGACAAAAAAAGAGGCGCTTTTTATTTTATTTTTTGTAAACTGAAATTTGAAAGTGTATAGCTCAGGCCCTGAGTG
>JAUYWG010000045.1:14574004-14594504 GCA_034779775.1 Enteromius afrohamiltoni
ATATATTGTTTTCATTTGAGTAATTTTGTGGTGTTTTTGTCACTCTTTTTTTATATATCTATAATATAAGTCTTTAGTTTTACTTATGAGTATAAAGTGAAACTAAATGTTTCTGTGACAACTGGCTAAAATAAAACAGGTTTTTATATATAATTTCAATTACCATTTTGTGATTGTAAATACCAGAAATGTTCTAGTTTTATTTAGCTATTTGTAACCTTGTCTTGTGTTTACTATTAATGTGTGGCCATTGGCGTATATGTGTATTTGTGTTGACATATATTAGCGGAGGGCTCTCAGTATGGAAAACTGTGGGATGATACGACCCCTGCCGCTCCCAGCACCTTCTCATCCCGCGTCTCCATGAACAACTTTGTGTTCCACAAGGTACTAGGCAAAGGCAGCTTTGGAAAGGTGAGAAACACACAGTATACAGATACATTTTATTGTTAGTGAAGTCCTCACTTTAAAACATTCCTATATTCTTGTTCCTAGGTGATGCTCGCTGAGCTCAAAGGAAAGGGAGAATATTTTGCTGTAAAGGCCCTGAAGAAGGATGTGGTGCTAATGGATGATGACGTGGAGTGCACAATGGTGGAAAAAAGAGTTTTAGCATTAGCCTGGGATAACCCTTTCCTCACACACCTCTACTGCACCTTTCAGTCAAAGGTGAGCATGCTTTCATAAATACATGGGCAAATAAACTACTCTTCAAATGTCTCTTTTATTTAGCATGAATGCATTAAATTGGGCAAAAATGACAGTGTTTATAATGTTACAAAAGGTTTCTACTTCAAATAAATGCTGTTGCTGGAAACATTTTTGATTAAATAAATGCAGCTGTGGTGGGCATAAGAGACTTCTTGCTTTAACTTTCAGTACTCTATAGAAGGAAAATGCACAAATGCAGTGATTATCTAAAAGACCATTAGTTGTTGCTAAAAGTTTAAGTGAATTAGAGCTGCTGATAAATTTGGAATGCGGTTATGCATAGGGAAATATTTCCCTGTCAAATGACGTAAATCTATGGTTCCCGTAAAGCCAATTGCAGGAACAACACTGTTACCATTATCATAATGTATGCTGAAAAACTCGTTCACCCCGTTATGCATGCTACGTTTCTATGACTGTGAGGATTCGATCAGCGCATCAGCCTCCTTGGCATGTGTGCGTTTGACATCAAACATCATGAGAGTGACATGGAATGTTGTCAGCTTGGGTCATATTATGAACTTTGTGGAATAGCTTATTAAAATGTCTGTGAAGCGTTTTGAGGGGAATAACACAACATTTTGTGTTTAAGTGAAGTTTCCTTGCTGTCAGCTTTTATTTTCCTTGTTTGACATTCTCACACAGAGACCTAACCAAGATAATTTGCTTTAGAATGAATTCTTTCCAGTAAACTACATTGTCACTCAATAACGACCATGCGTTTATCAATAGGAGCACTTATTCTTTGTGATGGAGTATCTGAATGGAGGAGATCTGATGTTCCACATTCAGGATAAAGGCCGTTTTGATTTATACAGGGCCACGTGAGTCACATGCATTCTGAATAATGTCTCTATAGTGTTTATGTTTCGTAATCAAGAAATTATGTTTACTGTGAAACGACAAGCAAGCATTTTAGACAAATCTATTTCTTGTCACAGGTTTTATTCTGCAGAAATCATCTGTGGATTACAGTACCTCCATTCTAAAGGAATTATATACAGGTATAAATGAGTTTCTTGTTGGTTATTTGAATTGTTTTGTTTTAGTGAGCTTGAGGGTCAGTCTAATATCTAATGTCAAAAAATGTTATCACAATTTACACCTTACAATTAAAAAGCACTATTACTGATATTTATAAAAATGCATCTTGAGCACCAAATTAACACATCAGAAGGATTTTTCAAGGATCGTGTGAATGAAGACTAGAGTAACGATGCTGGGAATTCAGCTTTACTATAAATGACATTTTAAAATACGTTTTATTACATTATAATTATATTTTACAATATTACTGTTTTCAATTTTGTGTTGATTTTTCATGTCATGTGCAAGTAATTTAGTAGAAAGCATGCCATGAAAATGACCAAACAGTACCATGCCATAAACATTACATTTCTCAGATGGACCACGTCTGTTTTTCTGTCTAATCAGAGATCTAAAGTTGGACAATGTGATGCTGGACAAGGATGGACATATTAAGATCGCAGACTTTGGCATGTGCAAAGAGAACATGCTTGGAGAAAACAGAGCAACCACATTCTGTGGCACACCAGACTATATTGCTCCTGAAATCCTGCTGGGACAGAGATACAGTTTCTCCGTGGACTGGTGGTCGTTCGGCGTGCTGCTCTACGAGATGCTGATTGGCCAGTCGCCGTTCCAGGGCGATGATGAGGACGAGCTGTTCGAGTCGATCCGCATGGATGTACCTCACTACCCACGGTGGATTACCAAAGAGGCCAAAGACCTGCTGGAGAAAGTGAGTCTGAACCGCTGATTTATCTTAATCTACGCCTTCAGCACTGATGCTTTATGGAGTGCCTTTTCTGAATCTGTGCCTTTTTACATTTCGACAGTTATTTGAGCGGGATCCAACTCGACGGCTTGGTGTTGTTGGAAGTATCCGTGTCCATGCTTTCTTCAAGACAATCAATTGGCCTGCTCTGGAGAAACGAGAAGTGTCTCCCCCATTCAAGCCAAAAGTGGTACGATTTGATTTACTGTTTAAAATTGTTTTCCTTAATTGATATAAAGCTGAATTTAAATAACAGATGAAAAAAAAATTATGCTTCCTCAGCTGAAGTACAAAATAATGCTTAATAGAAGAAAATGTAAATGTACAAATAATATTGAAAAAAAAACCAAAGTGCATAAATAATATTACAGTGCTATTTGTGGTGTTAAAAGAGGTTTCACCTACATGCATGGTTTATTTTTCAGCCGAATTCATTGCATGATTCGAAGTAATGCAGTATTAATGTAAATAATGCACAGCACGGACTGTTTGTGTTTCGTAGCTTATTGCTGTACTCTGAAACAAAAGGCAGCAGCAAAATGTGGCTGAAAACCCGTGAAGTTAATGATAAACTAATAACCTTTGCCTTATCTGTTGCTCTAATGATGACATTACAATAACAGGAAATCTTTTTTAAAGAGGTTGTATCGTGTTGTGAGCAATCAAATTTTCCTTAATCTGCTGAGATAAGAGTTGGATTTACGATGGAAAAAATGCTGCAACTTGAAATCAAAACTTTCTTCCAAGTACAAGTGGTATTTTTTTATATATTCAGTATTTTACTGACGTCAGACTGACAATAGATCGCCACATTTACAGTAATACATTATCTGTGCCTAAGTGGTATTCAGAAACTTTCTTCTTATTTATTGACAGCATTAGATAGCGGCAAATGCATTTTTAACAGTGGAATCTTTGAGCAGCACATTAAAGTGTAGATTGTTATTATGATTTATGCTAATTTTCAAAGGTTTGGGGTCAGTAAGACTTTAAGGAAATGAGTTCATTTATTCAAGTAGGATGCATAAAGTTGATGTATAATGTTTTGAACATGGATGATAATTAGGCATGTTTTTTGAGGACCGACTATTAGAATGATTTCTTAAAGATCATGTGACACTGAAGACTTCTACCCACGTCACATCAGACGAAGTAGGATATGACCCCTAGACAGTCTTGAAATTGACTTCAGGATTTTTTTCTGACATCTCTCTTCCTCTACTTGCAGAAATCCCCCAATGACTGTAGCAATTTTGACCGGGAGTTCCTCAGTGAGAAGCCCCGTCTCTCTCAATGTGACAAGAACCTGATAGACTCCATGGATCAGTCTGCTTTTGCTGGCTTTTCTTTCATTAACCCCAAAATGGAGACCATTATGGAAAAATAAAACTTTCTGGCCAGGATCCTCTAAACCTCAAATCAAAACGGCATATAGGAGCCGGGAGTTCAACCAGTGTTACACTTGTTATACTTTCTGGATGGTCCAAATAGAAAATGCTGTATTTATGTCTTCTTTAATCAAATGATCAAAACTTTATTTGATGATGTACTATGTTTGTTCTTGTAATATCTCTAACATATGTTCACGTGATTAAATAATTCCCTTACTATCACACATCTGAACAGGCAGACAAAAGAAAGGGACTGTATATTGTAGTCTGTGTAATATGCTGGGACTTTGCAATCTGATTGAATAGTGGCCTTTTTAACACTCTTGACTCCTCCTTGTTTTCCCTCATGCAACATTTTATTGTTAAACAGGATCTCATGCTAAGGATTGTTTGTTGGATGATACGGTGGTTATTTTTGGATCTATCCTTTCTTGTTGATCTGAAACAAGTTTTACAGTGTACGTTGTAATTATAAGATGCCGATTTTGCCAGCTTGAGCTGAGCATGCACAGAATAGTGTTGTTTTTTCACTATGGATCTGTAATCTAGATCTAGTGTAGGTGAACCTAAAACCTCTTCAATATGAAAACCTAGAATTATTAATGTGTTGCTAGATTTGTTTATACATAGGGTTGCTTTTATGGTACTGTAATAGGTATTGGTACAGATGTGTATTGGTATTGGTATATATGTGGGTGGAGGTTACTCCTAAGCAAGTAAGAGTATAAATATATTACTATTATTTAATGTCGGTATTTTAATAAAATATGATACTGTATATAACAATATATGTATATTGTTCTGAACTGTTGTTGTTACTGGATGTAATAATGTCCTCTCTTTTTTTTTACTGAATTTACTCCTCAGAACTCAACACCATTAAAGGTTTCTTCAACTTTAATTTTGAATTTGGGCTGTGCTTTTGTGTGCTGGGACATTCATTCAAGTTTTTACTATAGTAATCACGGTTTCTACCAAGATGCTTACCACACCTGCCTTTGAAATACATAAATAACCTACCAAAGGAGATCCTATATTAATTTAGGTTTAAAAATGTAGGTTATTTTGACCATTTTGCTAAGGAACTGACAGGAAGACGTTCATTCAGCAAAGCTACTTTGTGCTGAGCCATCATCGTCCGTCACAGCCGCTTAGACTGATTTGAAAAGATTGAAAGTAGCGCCATCTAGCGGAGCTGGGTTGAAACTGCATGTTAAGCCTCGTTTGACCTAAAGAAGCATTTCCCGGAGCATTTCGGGTCCACCGGTAACATGCGTGACTAAAATATACTTTTGATGTTTAAGGGTATTTAAATAAAAAGTTGTTAGTGTATTTTACACAAAGGTACGAACTATAAATGAAAGTGCAGACTGTCTTCATTTCATGTGAACATTTTTACATGGCGGGTATAAACAGTCACATGACCAGAGCTGTTTAATTTCAGTTTGTCCCTTGGATAGATGATGTCTCCGTCAAAGCTACATGAAAGGAAGCGCAAAAAAACATGTTAGTATACTGGTGTAACTACCACATATTATGCATATCATATTTTAAAGGTCTGAATGACTAGAAAGCATGTTCACAATACATGTAAACATGTCAGTGGTCACATGTTTGACTAGCGTTAAACCCGTTTTGAATAAAAGACTGATGGGTTCACATTGTAAAACTATAGATTAAAAATAAATAAGAACAAAAATGCACTTATTATTTGATTATCTCTTCCTTTTAGGCACAATTTCTTTAAAAGAAAAAATAAAATATGCTATATTTTTGGATGCAACTTTCTGATCTTACTCTGTATCATTTTAATAGTTATAATCTGAGAGCAGGAATAGCACACATAATTTAATTTCCACAACTATTTTCATTAAGCTTTTTAGAAAATGCATGATGAATCAACACTTATCTGGGGGGGGGGGAGTTATAAATTGTTAAAAAGATAATTGTTCTTAGAACATAGTTTACAAAAATGTGCACCATATTGCCAAAGATGAGTGTGTAAGAGTAGAGTAAACCAAGACCATCAAAAGGTTTCAAAGAAAGTTATTTAGTAAAAGCCTTTTTAGTTTCTGTTTCTTTTTTCAAAGAGATAAGCCCTGTCTTATGGGATGCATTATTTCATCTGTACTTTATATGGACAGTACCTGACTTATTAATCAAAACTCATTTTGTTTTTTAAAAAGATTTTTGAAATGCTGACACCAATCGAATCAATCGTTTCAGATGCTATACATAAATCAATCACATATAAAATGTAAAATCGGTGTTTGCAAAGAAGGATCCAGAAAGATTACAGAGGCTGGTGGCTCAGCGTGGCGCAGTTGTGATAGTTTAAGCTCTGTTTAATGGTACCCTCTGGCCAATAGGACAAACACTTTACTGGACGAAACGACGGAGAGGCAGGGCGTACAGAATTATTGATAGCATTCATCCCAATAACTTCTAGAAACCAGAATGATCGCCAACCTCCGACTGGTTATGACGTTTAATATTGCATCCCAGCGTTTTTATTGTTCAGCATATGCACATTTCAAATAAAAGCTTAAATAATCAACAAAAGTGGTGCATTAACGTTATTCCAGTGTTGTTTCGGCGGGACACTGTGAACGTTGCGTTCAAATATGTGGCAAGTTCGCCTTTTTAATCGCCGAAAGCCAACAAATATCAATCCCCTAGCTCGTGGATGAGAGGCTCGCGCGAGACACGGCGCATGCGCACTCTCACTTTGTGCCATATTGGAATGAGGTCGTGAACGACTAGGCGGAAAAAGACACGGCATCTAAAACCGACTTGAAAAACTCCTCACTGGTAAGAAACGAAATCCATTCCCAAATATTTATGTATTTCACCCTTTGCCCTAATCGGCCCTGGCTCTAACGAGCGATTTGGCTGTGCCTGCATCTTTTTTCCCGTCTCCAAAAAAAGGTGACTTGTGCTCGCTCGTATGAGTGCCTGGCTCTATTGCTTAAGCTATGACGTTTCAGTAACTTGACTTGGTTACAGGCGTTTTTAGCATGTGCACGAAATCAGCCGCACTCGCATCAACAAAAAAAAGCCTCGCGAAACAGCGCCGAGGAAATGTTTCGCGTCTAACAATGTTGAATTGCGCGATGTGTCTCTCGGAATGAAAGTTGCCTGCTCGGCGTGAATGTATTAAATGCTATTATCCAGTTATATGTAGCTAGCCGTACACACTGCGCTCGACCGGGGAACTATCATCATTCATCGTCAGGCGATTTCTATGAATTGCACTCGCTAAATGAGTTCAATTACACGCCAGCTATTGGTTTTATTTATCGATATTTCCTACATGGCGTTTATTTGACCAGCGGTTGTACGTAACAGTGATGCGTACTTGTGATTGTAGGGGATCGTGTTGTTTTGTGGGCTTTTAGTCAGGCTCGTGTGTGAAAGATAAAGTTTAATGGTAAGCTGTTAGGATTGATGACAGTTTCATTCTCTGGCCGTGTTACATAATAGAAGTTGTGCTATAAGTCACCATCACTCCCATTTGGGTGCGTTCCGTCATACAAATACATTATTAGTTTTCACTGTTATACAGTCTTTAAACATTAAAAAAGAGGTTTTGACTGTTGTCTCGCCAATAAAAATATATATATTTTTTTTATGAAAGTCTCATTTTTCTCAACGGTTTATAAGAGTAACTCGTCAGAATGTCTTTGAACGGTTTGTGCACGTCATAACGGTCACTGACTGCGTCATGTGTCGTGTTCTTTCTTTCTTTCCGTACGTTAATTCGCTTGCGTTTTTTGTAATCCAGCCCTTGATCAATGGAGGGAAGTTGTCTTTAGTTTGAAGTGATGGAGCGGCAGAGTTTGGCAGGAATGTGCTGAGGGTTCATAGACACACCAGAAATAGATTTCCGCTGTCCCGGGGTCTTCTCGTTCCTTCATGACTAGCGCAACACCATCGGGTAAACTAACGTTACATGTATGATCGCGACGACGGTAGAAGTTGTCGGTTTTTGCCTCAGAAACACAAAGAGCATGGCTTCGTGTTGATTAATGGATGACAGAAGTGGTTTTGAATCAGATTTTGGATGTCTCTGCGTTTAACAAAATCAGGCATCATTGCTATTTTTGTTTGCTTTTTAAATATGCGCTTGCCATTCAAAACAACAACAACCGGGAATAAGTGGTTAAGAGATAGGTATTGTGATTGAGAACAAATAGCTAAGTTGAATTACCACAGTACATGCATGCAGAAAAATGGTTGTTTATAACACGAAGTAGATTATAATAGCAGTGCACTTTCCACATTAAATCATTTTACACCGTAAATAGTAGATTTCTAAAGTATTCTGTCACAGACATGTATGAAAATATGAAATCGGTGTTTAGGATGGATAGCACTGAACCACAGAGTTGCAGACAATGAAAACAAAGACTACCTTTCCCTTAAAAAATCACCATGGCAACCATAGTTTCTGCCTAACTCCCATAGTTACTACATTATCTGTAGTTCTCTTGTCCATACTACTGTGAAAACGTCCTGTACTTCAAACACACATGTAATTTTGATTTATGCATTTTAGTTTTAAAAAATAGACATCATTGCAAATGTACTGGCTTTTTTCGTATTTGTATGTCTCTCAGTTGTTTGGCAT
Organism: Enteromius afrohamiltoni; assembly: GCA_034779775.1. NCBI lineage: Eukaryota > Metazoa > Chordata > Actinopteri > Cypriniformes > Cyprinidae > Enteromius > Enteromius afrohamiltoni. The sequence goes on from JAUYWG010000045.1 coordinate 14,582,535, forward strand.
GCAGTGGTGAGGGGAAAGTAATAATGAATTTGAAAAAGGAATTTGTATTTCTAAAGTAAATTTATGGCACAAAACGTTCCCTGAATGAGCTAAATGAATTAAATAATTAATTGAAACAAAGTGTTACACTTTCCTTCATCTTGGTATACTTGATGAAAAATAGCCATGGTGGTACCAACGACTTTCCCCTAAATTGCTGTCGTTTCTACAATGTGTGTAGTTCATTTAATCTGATGCCCAAAATAACTTTTATAAGCTTTCACATGTATTGTACACTAAATGTTAAGAAACCAGGTTTATTTAAACATTTTTTTATTGTAAGGGTAATTTATTCACATGATGCTTCAGTTAGTTCAGTTGATCTTCATACCGAGGGACCGGGACATGGGTTTTTAAACAGCCCTGGCTGCTCTTTTCAGTCCCTATTGGAGACCACCATGACCCCCGGTACATTGTGTCTGTGGCCCAGGCTGTGCTCGGGGGCTCTGGGACGGTGTTGGAGAGGAGGGGGGGGTGGACTGAAAGAGTTGATCCCAGCAGAGCAGGAGGGTCGTGGCCCGCCAACGGCTGTCAGGGAGAATGTCTGACTCTTTAATAGAGATGTCAACCTTACAAAGACAGCTTGACAGCTCCCGATGAATAGACAGAGTTAATGCAACTTTGGCAGCCATTTTCTTTCCTTTGCATTTTTGCAGTTTGCATGTTGAGCTTGAAACACAACTTTCAAAGTTGGTTTCTGTTTTTTTTAAGTTTCTAGTTAAGTGTCTTGTTTTTGGGGTCTCTTTCTCTATGTTTGTTGCGTTATTAGAGTTTCCTGTTTAGGCCGTGTTATATCTGCTCAACTTTTTCATTTTGCAGAGCTATATTGGGCATTGTGGTGCATTTGTGCTTCACAGAGGTGATGTGGGGAGTCTGAGTGACAGAAGTGGCTTTTATCTTTGTAGCTACACACTAAGGATTCCTCCTCCCACTTATTTAAATGAACTTGTCTGTGTGAAATGTGGCTTGTGCAAGTCTCCTCATGTTTCTGCATTCTCTCTCACACACATGCAAATACTTTTAATCAATTTCTTTTATATGAATTGTTATTCTAATATCATAATTCATCTCTCTTTGTTTCTGTGTTTGTTTTCTTCTCATTCGTTTTTTTTCCTTCCATATTATTCCTGTAGAAACTGTTTGATTGTCCTCCGGGGGCTTCAGACATGAGCCTTGAGGCGCTGGAGTCTGGTAAGCTATTTATTTTTTTCCTTCTGCACAGTTGCTATATAAGTTCAAGAAAAACAAAACTACAGTCCCCTTTATGAACCTAAAATGTTTGTATTAAGAGCTGTATTGTGCATATGTAAATTGGACTGACACAGTGTTTGACAGACATCGTGAAATCTCAAGCAAAGGACAGCTAAAAATTGTATAAAATGTATCAGTACTCACTTTAACGCTCTGTTGTTATGGTTTGATGTAAGGTGATAAGGCTGTGTGTGGAGAGAGCTGAATGAACTCTGCAGTGTTTGTTTAATGTTTTAGATGCAGACTCTGGTCAGGATGTCTCAGAGTTTAACTGGGATGACTACTTGGAGGACACCGGGACACTTTCTGTTCCCCATCATGCGTTTAAACACGTGAGTAAACCATGCCAGCCATCTCTAGAATCGAAAGAAAAGACGTTTGTTTCTTTCTTCGTTTTAACCAAGCTGAAAGCTTTTAATCAAATCTGAATATGGCAAATACATGTTTTTCTAAAATACTGACGCAAACAGCTAGAGAAAATTTGTATTTATTAGAAGGAAACCTTTATCTGAAGCAACTTGCATTGCATTCAAGGTAAAAATGTTATTAGTGCATGCATTCCCTGGGAATCAAACCCATGACCTTGCCATTACTGCAGGAGCGATGTGAGCTAGCAGGGTGATTCATAGATGAACAGCTCTTTTAAAACTGCTTCTCTGAAAGAATCAGGTTGAAATCCACCAGTACCCAATTTAAATGTTTAAAAATTTTGAGACATTTCATCTCCTATGTTGTGTTTGATGGCAAAAACAGAAATGTAGAGTGCACTAGAGCCAGCACGTAAGACAACAAGTCAGCTTTAAGATTACTTGCTATGCATTAGTGATGTATTTTTGTTCTCACTGGATCTTTAAGACCAATAAGTGACCATTTAGATCTTAAAAAATGTATTTGCTGGGTCAGAAATTAACCGGGGAAGGAATACCACTGACCAAATTCCCCAGGTATTTAAATGGTGGGGGCAAAGTCCTTCAAGTTGATGATATTGATCATAGTATATATGCTGTAATGCTAGTGTTTAGTGTGGATATACTATCTGCAGAGTTCAACTGAGTGATCTCTAGCTGTCATATTTCCAGAGTCGCTGAATGTATTTGATGTTGATTATATTGGCAACCGTTTGTTCATTTTAAAATGTATTTCAGTGGAAGTCATGGCATAAATGGATGGCATGCAGAGAGCTTGTAGTTGCATGAAATAATTAATATGCAAAAACAGCTATAAATAATGTATTGGTAGATTGTTCAGTGCAGCAACGGGAGATCAAAAAGTAGTTAAGAGAGGGATCTGTATTTGACCAATGGCAGACAAGGGAGTGTTTGAAAAACATTTTTATTATTATTATTATTATAATTTGTATTTATCTTGTTAAATGCTAGTCAGTGTTTTATCGTTAAAGGATTCATTCACCCAAAAATGAAAATTTTGTCATTGATTATTATGGGTTGGGGTGGGATGGGTATCGCTAAGGTTTTAACAGTATTACCACCTTTATCAATACCACTTATCGATCTGGTACTTTAACGGTACTCTTATCTGTACTTTTTTTTGTGTGTTTTTAATATTAAAAATTATAGTAATAAAAAAAAAGAAATTGAGAACAGAATTAACAACACTTAATTTTTTTTATAAAAAAAAAAAAACAAATCTGTAGCCTAACAAACACCAATGTTTGAGCAAATATTACACAAACAAAAGAAATGACTGTAAAAAAATATAGTTTTTTATCCATCTATTTGTAAATACAGTACTGTAAAGGCATTTTTAGTGTAAAATGTATTTAGGCTACTGCAGAAAATAATACTCTAAATATTTATGACTATTTTTAATGTAACCAAAATGTGTGTTTATTAAATTATCAACATTACTATAACATACTAATTTAGAGAGACCTTTTGTGATGTTTATGTCGTTGTTTTGGAAGACTGCTAGCATAAGTAATTATAAATGTTCTGTGTACAGCGGAACAGACGGACATTTCATGCGGGAGATTTCCAATAACAAGTGCAGGCAAATGTCTTTAATATTGTCACAAATTACAAATAGATCAAATATGCTAGGTACTGATTATTTAGCAATAAATAGGACTTTTTTTTTTTTGCACTACCGATAGCAGAACGTTAACCCCAGAGCAGACTTCAGTCTTTTATAATTTAGCATCGGTACTGATTAAGTACTGAGTTTCGGTACCCATCCCTATTAATTACTCACCCTAATCTGTGGCTGTTTGTGCCTAGAGGAAAGAGTACGCTTACGCAATAATGTTGTCTAAAATGGCGGTAGACGTAAGCCATAGGAGAAGATTGAGTATATGATGTTATTATTTTTTTCTTTGTGCAAAAAAAAAAAAATTCTCTTATCGTCGCAAAACTGAAGTTGATCCAGTGATATCACATGAGTTTTTTTACTGATGTTTTTACTATGTTTCTGGATCTGGGATCATTTGAGTTGTATGGCTGTCTATGGAGGGACAGATAGCTCTCTGATATCATCAGAATTATCTTAATTTGTGTTCAGAAGATGAACAAAGGTCTTATGGGTTTGGAACAACACGAGGGTGAGTAATTAATAACTGAATTTTCATTTTTGGGTGAACTAACCTTTTAACTAAAACTAAATCTATTAAAAACATTTCAAATGATTAAATTAAAGCTTAAAATGTAAATAAAATATTAGATGAAAATAAGTTAGAAATAAGATTAAGGTGAAATACTGAAAAGTCTAAAACGACAATAATAATAAATACATAATAAAGGAGGAAAAAAGGCCACAAACAAACAAAAAAAGAGAATACTAATAAAATGAAATTTAAAAGCAAATTAAAATTGTCAATAAATACTTTAGTAGTATAAAAATACTGTGAGGCCAAAATTAGACTCGTGCTGCCCTGTAGTTTACTCACCAGGTGTCACCTGGCCATGTGTCTGCTCTGTCACCTGCTCAGACAAATGTTTTTTCTTTGCAGGTGGACCAGGGCCTGGAGACGGGTCTGACTCCTGGTATGAAGCTGGAGGTGTGTGTGCGTACTGAATCAGAAACGGCATACTGGGTGGCCACTATAATCACCACCTGCGGACAGCTGCTGTTGCTACGATATGAGGGATACCAAGATGACCGTCGTGCAGACTTTTGGTGTGACATCATGACCGCTGACCTGCACCCGATCGGATGGAGCAAGCAGCAGGGTCGACCCATGCGACCTCCAGAGAGTGAGCAGAAACATAGCAGTTTCACTGTGCTGTCTAAATTATAATAATTAGACCCTAATTGTTTCTTTTAGTCTCTAGCTCAAGACAACATCTTTAGGTGATTTTGAATTCAGGCTCTGCAGCGGTTATGCTCTCATTTCCAAAACACTTTGTGCGCATCATCTACACTGTGCCAAATTTACACATTTCTTTATATTCTTCAAGTGCTGTGTTGCTCTCAGCGCAGTGCTAATTCCTGTAGGTGGTTGTTCACAGTCATTTTGTGGGCATATTCAGGAAATGGGGGAGGGGTGATTGTGTTGGGGCTTTTATTTAGCTTTCAGCTTGCTGATGGGCATGGCCTTTGCTCCTCTGAAATTTTTAAAATACTGATTTTAATACTCAAAGCTTCTTTCATTAATAAAATTCTGCAGTAGGGCGCAGTAGGTACAGACGTGGGGGAGTCCAGATGGTTGCTGGCATTTTGCTTCTGGCTGCCTGTGCCTTATTGACAGCTGTGCTCATGGCCCAAAATATCATGTCAGTGGTGAAGGCATCATAAGTGCAAAATGGCATAAATCTGTCAGCAGGATAGTCTTAAGATTTGTTATGCCTTTAAAATGCTCTGAATTTGTGCTCAGGTGTCCGTGAGAAGCACCAGGACTGGGAAGCGCTGCTGGAGAAAGCTCTGGCTGAATCTTGCAGTGTACCTGCAAGTCTCCTGGAAGGGGTAAGAGAAATGCCATAAAAGTAGATGAAAAGGTATAGAGTGCTGGTCATTAATGCAAAATAAACTGGTAGAATGATATATTAAAATTAATACTTTAAGTCAACTAAGACTGTTTTTACTGGAATCAGGAGCTCATTGTTTTGAGTTTGCAGATCTAAACTGCTTGAAAAAAGGGATCATGAGAGACAATATGTGCACAGTTTTATAGTCATACAGCATTTTTTGAATGTACACAATTGACACAAATTTATATTTATTTATTTGTGTTCTTAAACAATACTGTTATTTGACAAGGACACATTAAACTGATGTGCCAGTAAAGACATTCAAAAGATTCCTATTTCTAAATGCTGTTCTTTTGTGTGTAAATAGTAAAAAAAAAGCATTCTAAAAATACAATTGTTTTCAATATTGATAATATAATATTAAATACGTCTTGAACACATAATTAGCATTTTAGGGTGATTTCTAAAGGACTATGTCACCCTGAAGACTGGAGTAATGAGGCCTAAAAAGCAGCCTTTTCCCACCACAGAAAAAATATACATTTTAAAGAATATTAAAATAGGAGACTTTTACATTTTAATACTTTTTCACATAATTACTGTATCTTACTGTATTTTAGAAATGCTGTCTTGACAAGTACAAGATGCTACTTTCAAAAACATTGTATCAACCCAAAGTGCTGTAAAACATTCATTAAAATTATAAATGAATGATATCTTGTTTTAGCTGTGTTTTTTAAACTAATGTATGTAGCACAACAATAACATTTCCACAGTTATAGTTAAGATATTGCATATTAAATTCACTTTTTCCCTTGTGTTTGTAGGCTCAGCGTGGCTGTAATCCTATAGATCTGTTAAGTCCAGGTCTAAACGTCCAGCTAGTGGACCATCAAGATGCTGGGGTGGTCTGGTCTGCAGTGATTGAGGAGAACGTAGGGGGTCGTTTGCGGCTACGATATGCCGGCACAGACGGGCTCCCTGACACCCAATCTATCACGTGGGTCTTCTACCTGGACCCCCTGCTTCATTTGCCAGGCTGGGCACAGGAGCACAGCTGTACCCTTAGACCACCAACGGGTGAGGGATTTATCATTTCTAAAGATCTTTGTGATGCATCTCTTGAAATATCGTAAAGTCCACACTAATTAGGATGGCATGCATAGTGTATGATTTTATTACTAGCATGGCCAGTTTTCGTGTTCAATGCAAGTAGAAGCACTAGCTAGCTTGCGAAGAAAGTATGTGGTCAGTGCAGCTAAAACCATGGAAACAGAAGCAGAAACTAGAAATAAATGTGAATGTTCAGGGTTTCTGTTGCTGCATGTTGCTGTAACTAGATGATTGAATGAACAACCAGCACGATTCGCAGCTGCTTCTTCCTGACCTATTAATGTGCAAATCAACTGAACCATTCCATGCTGGAAGTTTAGATCATGTGAAAAAAAGGCAGGTAGCCTGTATTGTCCTCCTAAGCGCTACTAAAGTACTTTTACCCTAGGAGACCTACATATTACAGTTTAGCTAATCAATAGTAGGGATTGGTGGATGGGGGAAGGGTTTACATGGGCTTAGAACAGAGTCCACTAGCTTTTAGAAGATAAACACATGTGATGTGGTCAGCAGAGAGGTGATTGTTCCTTTGTGTAATGTTATGTTTGTTTGTAGCTCTGCTCGCTCTGCGCACTGAAGCTGAATGGGAGGAGGTTAAGAAGACCGTCTCCTCACAGGTTCAGGACTCCAGCATCAACGAGGAGTTTTACAGGGTCAGTAAAGGCTGATTAATTACCACGTGTTAGTAGAACGCGACCTTGACCCCGAAAGTTGCTTGTTGGTGCGATCCATAAACTGGACAGTTTTGGAGATTCACTGTGACCTCTGTGACCTTTTGCTAAGCACTTAATTGCAGGTTGCACCAGGGTGATCTTCCATATAGTAAATGTTCCATGGATAGAGGCAATTTTGGGAGCTGCTTACACAGAATAGTTTTTGCATTTCACTGCTCACTGCTCATTTCACAGTTTTTCTATGTAAACATGCACTTGACGGATAAAGAAACACCACACTTTTTTGAAAATAGGCTCATTTTCCAACTTCCCTACAGTTAAACAGTTGCGTTTTACTGTCTTACTGTTTTCGAATCCGTTCAACCGATCTCTGGGTCTGACGGTAGCACTTTTAGCCATAGCTTAGCATAAATCATTGAATCTGGTTAGACCAGTAGCATCTCACAATTTTATTTTTTTTTTCCTGTTTAAAACTTGACTCTTCTTTAATTACATTGTGTACTAAGACTGACAGAAAATGAACATTTTCTAGACTGATATAACTTGGAACTACACTCTCGTTTCGGCGTAATAATCAAAGAGCTTTGCTGGGTGCTGTAGGCACAATGATATTATGCTGATATATCGGTCTAGAAAATAAAAAAAACAACTTTTCATTTTCCATCGGCCTTAGTACATGATGTAACTATAGAAGAGTCGAGTTTTAAATAGGAGAAATATCAAAACTCTTTTGAACGGCATGCTACTGGTCTTATCAGATTCGATAATCTGTGCTAAAAGTGCTATCGCTAGACCCAGAGATCGGCTGAATGGATTATAAACTTAACTGTTTACATCTAGGGGAGTTGCAAAATGAGCCTATTTTTAGAAAAGTGTTCCTTTAAATGAAATTCAACTTGAGGAAAAAAAAAATTAATTGCCTTATATGCGTACAAAAACTGCATTCTATATGAAAGATGCCTTAAGACCAAGCGTTTCAGCTAAGATCTGAGTACTTGGCATATATGTAGTTTTTTTTCTGCACATATAGAATGCATATGTTATGTAAACCTTTCCTATGACCATCAGAACACGTTGCGTTCAACACTGAATCCCACAATGCATTGTGCCAGACAATAATTTCCAGTGTGACAACTGTCAGTTCTTTGATCATTCGATTGCAATTTATATGCATTTTATGCAAAGTTAGATCACTATACAGAAAATGATAACACTTGTTATCATTAGGGAAAATTAGCATTAGAGAACAATTCCATAAAAATTCAAACAAGACATTAATTAAATTAATGGTGCAAATACCAATAATTGGATTAAATTATGTAGCGTGATTTATTTTAATACTCTTTACAGATGTACACACAATGAGGTCAGGCGCAAAAAATAACTATCCAAGCCAAGTGCTAATTCTTCACTGCGCATCTTTAGTAATTCCTACTGTATTGTTTTAACTTCTAAAGACTGGCTTTTGTATGTCTATTTATTTATTTTGTTTAAATATTTTTCTGTGGGTGTACATTGCGATGTGCGACACGATAATAATGCTTTTTCTACTGGTTTCTACTTTATTTTTAGTTTTTTAATTACTCAGACTATACACTTGTTTCTGTATTCAGGACAGACCAGCCATCAATCCACACTCCTTTACTGAAGGGATGAAGCTGGAAGCTGTGGACCCAGCAGCTCCCTTTACCATCAGTCCAGCCACTGTGACGAAGGTAAAGTTATCACCACCAAAAATATTCAAGACTTTTGTAATTTGGACCTGTTAGACTAATACTTGTAGCTCTGTAAAAGGACAAATGTAATGCTAATTTGGAGTTATACACCAGAAACAACCTCTATTTTTCAGTTAGTGTCAAGCACAGCCATTGTCTGTTATAAATGATGTTGGTGAAAAATAGGCCTTTAGAAGGGTCAAGAGAATTAGTCTCCTCAGTGTTACCGCACACGAAGGTCAGACATTTCACACCGAAGGATGGGTGTTTTCCAGATAACTCAGCTCAGGATGAACAGGAATACTGTGCCCTTCTTCTTATCTCTTTGTGCTTTTAAACAGGTGTTTAATGACCATTTTTTTCTGGTGCAAATGGACGATCTGAGAGACGAGGCAAAGAAAGACGGAGGCGGGCGCTCTGTCTTATGTCACAAAGACAGTCCAGGAATCTTCCCTACACAGTGGAGTCTGAAGAACGGAGTTAAGCTCAGCCCCCCTCCAGGTCCGTACATTTGCCTGCTTTTAATCGTCATATACAGTAAGAAAACTGAAATTAAACAAATGTCTAACAATTTATTAATAAAAGGACCTAACAGAAAGGAGGTTCACCCTTTTCTTTCATAACAGCTTCTTTTCTTGGAATGCTGTCTTACAAGTCCCGAACTGTCTGTATGGGAAAATTGCATCATTATGCTCAAGCAGGGAAACGTTGCCTAAAAGATATGAATATGCCACCAAGCATTTCAGTTCATCGTGCTGTCCGTGAAACATTGGTTTTGTGGTAATGCTCTCACATGAGCGAGCAGTGTCTTTGCTGTAGGATGCTCTCTGTCCTGAAAAATGGCTGTTATACTGCCCAGCAGAGCAGTCATTAGGCCTAATGGTTGAAGTGGGATGGCTGGCCATGTCATTTTGGATCCCTCCCTATTTTAACAGCTGGAAACAGACAGTGAGGCTTCAGGGAAATCTATTAATGTGATTCATCATTTATTTTGATCTGGTTTTCAGGTGATTTATTGACACCAGATTGTGTTGATGTACTGTGGCCTTAGTTTGGGAGACACAGTTTGACCTTTTTGGACCTTGCTGTGAGCATTCACGTATCAAAGTGTTTATTGTCAAATCTCCTGTACGCCTCACATGCTGCTAATTGCCAATCAACATATTGATTAGTTCATCTTTTCAATTGCCATTGGGGCTCTGTTTGTGATTTACTTCAAAGTTAAAATCTTGTTTTATCTAGCGTTTTCAGTTATTTTCTAATCTATATGTATATTAGGGAGCGAGTCATGCAACTGACAGTTTCTCAGGTGCACTTGTTGACCTGTGTGTTTGTGTGTGTGTGTAGGGTTCCAAGGTCAAGACTTTGACTGGGCAGACTATCTAAAGCAGTGTGAAGCTGAAGCAGCCCCTCAGCAAAGCTTTCCTCCTGTGAGTTTCTCATTCTTCATATTTGGTGCAATGGCACTGCAAAAATACAATAAAACTGCATATTTTACATTAAAACATTACATACCTCAATGTACCTCTTTTATGGTTAACATGTTTTACATTTTTTGAAAATATTTTAAAATAAATGTTTTTTTTTACATTTACAAATAGATATATAAATGACTTCTTTTGAGCATGATTATATAATCATGCATATATACAGGAAAATGTTTATACTGTATATTTTTTTGAAAGAAGTCTTTTAAGAAGTCAATTTATTTGATCAAAATATGTCATTTCTGCCATGGCAAAGCTGAATTTTCAGCATCATCACTCTCTTTACAGTCTTTAGTGTCACATGATCCTTTAGAAATTATTCTAATATTCTGATTTGCTGCCAAAGAAACATTTATTATTTGTTTCAGTGATACTGTATATTTGTATATATGTGTGTATATATTTTTTCAGGATTCTTTGAATACAAAGTTTAAAAGAAACTAAACATTTTTATAGCATTGAAAAAATGTAGTGTCACTTTTGTTCAACTGAGTTTATCTTTGCTGCAAAGTTTTTTTGTTGTTGTTTGTTTTTGACATTGACATGCTTCTTTCATTTCTTTGTAGGACCCTTCTGATCAGTGCATTAAAGAGTCTATGATGCTGGAGGCTGTTAACCCACTCTGCCCTGAAAACATTCACGTAGCAACTGTTACCAAGGTCAAAGGTCAACACATGTGGATTCGTTTAGAAGGTGTGATGTCAACATGACTTATTTTCTGCAGCATGACAGCTCTGAATGAACAAAAATAATTATACAGTGTCTCCTTGAACTGGCCACAAACAAAGCAGAGACCCTGATTTAAAAATAGCAAGACCACTAATGGACTAATATAAAACTGGGCTTAACCCTTTATAGACATTCCAGAAGGTCAGTAGACATGAGCATTAGTCTTATTTATCTCTCCCTCCCGCTCTATGTTCAGGACTGAAGCAAGCCATTCCAGAGATCATAGTTCACACAGACTCCATGGATATTTTTCCAGTGAGCTGGTGTGAGACCAATGGCTATCCTCTTCAGCACCCCTGCAAGCCCAGAGGTCAGTTTTACAGAGCCAAGGTGTTGTGCATACTAATGCCTTCTTAAATTGATATTTATGTTCCCTAATGAAAGTCAAGAAAATTCAATATATTTTAAGTATACTACAAATAAATGTATTTATTTACTGAATAAAAATACCCTGCAATTGTACTTACAAGTATTGTAATTTTTGTATTTTATTTTTAACTAGGGTTGGCTTTAATTCATGTTTTGTGTGTTCTTTGCAGTTGAGAAACAGAGAAAGGTTGCAGTTGTTCAGCCAGAGAAACAGTAAGAAGGACACAAAATAGTTTGAATTGAATCCATTATGTTTGATTTTGGAAAAACACTTATTTATCTCTTTCGTCACAGCCGGTTACCATCCAAAGACTCCTCACCTGATACTACCAAACAGATTAACAGCAGTCAGACGGAGATGGGTAAGTGCTAGACACACATTAGATAAACGTTTCTTCATGTGCATTTAAATCAGTTGTTTACACACTATTAAGAGTTTAATGGTCTCTAACATGGAGCTAAATTCAATTTTGTCTGTGTTACCAACAGGACAGGCGAATGGCAAGTACTGTTGCCCCAAGATCTATTTTAACCATCGCTGCTTTTCAGGGCCCTACCTCAATAAGGGCCGTATTGCAGAGCTGCCGCAGTGTGTAGGACCTGGGAACTGTGTCCTGGTGCTTAAGGAGGTTAGCCATTACAGACTGATGATTTGCAGTATTTAAATGAG
>JAUYWG010000045.1:14595015-14640531 GCA_034779775.1 Enteromius afrohamiltoni
TTATAGTACCACATAATATGTAATATATATATATATATATATATATATATATAGGCAGTCACAACAAATGTGTCGTTAACTAACTGCATGATTTGTATAAATTCATATCAAAGTCACTTTTGATAACAGATCAATCTTAAATGTTGAAACATTAGTTTTCTGTAAATCCACTTTTAAAGCAATATGTACTTATCTGCGTTTTGTAATAACTTTAAACGTGTCAGAATCTGGAGATGAACTGTTCTGTTTTGACTGTTGGTAATGCTGACCTGTTGACCTGTGGGCTGTCCAGGTGCTGACACTGCTGATAAATTCTGCCTATAAGCCCAGTCGAGTGCTGAGAGAGCTGCAGCTGGACCAAGAGGGCCGCTGGCAGGGTCATGGAGAGACACTTAAAGCCAAGTGAGTATATGTTGACCAAAACATTTCTTTTGGGAAGAGAAACGGAAACCTGCCTACAGAGGTACCTGTAAAAGGTCGATTTAACAGGTTGTTGTATTGTTTATAATAATTAACATAAATAGTTTGCTTTTAGCTTTCTGACCAGTCTTTGTGTTTTACAGGTACAAAGGGAAGAGTTACAGAGCAACAGTAGAGATTGTTCGGACTGCAGACCAGGTGGCTGATTTCTGTCGGAAAACCTGCATTAAACTGGAGTGCTGTCCTAACCTGTTCGGCCCACGAATGGTGCTTGAGCGCTGCTCGGAGAACTGCTCTGTGCTCACCAAAACTAAATACAGTGAGCATCTTTACTCTTTTATCAATACATATAGGATTTACATTGGAAAACACTCCCAGGTCTCATTTCATCCCCAAATCAATTGGTAGTATTACTGATGTGAATCTTTTCTTTCTGTTTAGATGGCTCTGTAAAACTAACAGCATCTGTTTTATAGCATATTACTATGGGAAGAAAAAGAGCAGGCGTGTGGGCCGACCTCCCGGAGGACACTCCAACCTAGAGGGAGGCGTGAAGAGACGAGGCCGAAGGAGGAAGAGGAGGAAGCAGCTCTTCGTCCACAAAAAGAGACGTTCTTCTGCTTCAGTAGACAACACTCCAGCAGGTTCCCCACAGGTAACAATGACAACATGGACTGCTAAAGTCTGCAACCTTTACCGAAAATGCTTATATTTTGCCTACATTTTTCTAAAAATGCTACTAATTATAAACATAAGCGTAACAATTTGAGTAAAAAGATGAATAAAAATAACACATTTTAGTACGTTCTCAATGAGTGTTCTACAAATAGTCCAAATTCTTAAACATCATAATGCTTTACTTTTAGGTTATATTTAGGGTTAAACAGATGCTGGGACTACACTAAATATGAATTTAGATATGTTCAGAGCAACTGCTTGACAAGAACCATCTTCCTCCATCTATTTTAATGTGGTCATTAGAATGTGAAACATTTGCACTCCGAGTAAATGTCATTGCCACTTAGATTTAGCCCATGAGCAGAATTCAGATGCGTCTACCATCAAAATGAACATCATGGCCATTAATATAGAATATATATATATATATATATATAAGTTAAACCAGAAGGAGCATTAAACTGGATATACAAACCTACTAATGTCACTGTTTGGTCTTACAGGGTAGTGGTGATGAAGAAGATCTGGATGAGGATGACTCTCTAAGTGAAGACACAGGCTCTGAACTGCAAGACGAGCTGATGGATGACTCTGAATATTCAGAGAAGAAGTCACAGCCTCCCACCCCTTCCCCATCCCCTCCAGAAACCCCCCGTCCCACACGCAGACGGCGTAAAGCTCGCTCACTGTCCTGCTCAGATGACGAGAACAGACCTCCTTCACCCAAGGTAACTTCTTGAACTATTGGACAATAATGTGATATTTAATATTAATTTATAGCATTGACCCTTATACATGGGGCTGGGGCCTATTCCAAGTTGCTAAAAATTGCTAAAAAAAATTCGAATAAGTCCCGATCAGGTTTTTTGCCCTCGAGTCAGAGTCTGAGTCATTTGATTTTGAGTATCTACCGATACCAAAACCCGATCTGATACTTCTATAATACATAAAGAAAGAAAAAAGAAAAGCGAAGAAACAGATCCAGGATGTTCATTATATCGGCATTTAACCAATAGCGTCTCTGCAACAAAAGTGATGTCATGCTGCACTCGTTGCTGTTCCTGTGTGGAGTCAAGAGGCCTAACTCTGTGCCACCTCATAACTATAGATGTGTTAAAAAATAATACATATATATTTGAGTCCTGATCAGTAGGTAACGGCCAATTCCGATCGAGTCTGAAACCACGTGATCCTAAAGACGAAAGATCAAGATGTAAGCTTACATCATAGTTCTTTTAGTGGTTTATGTGGAAAAAAAATAGAAAGCGGTTTTCAGCAAATATCAGGCTCTTTAAATATCGTTTCTGACTGCCTTGAAGTGAGAAAGGTTGAGACCTGCTGGCTTACAAAATACCTGTTTTAGGTATTTTAATATAATAATAATAATAATAATTTTAATAAGTATTTAATATAACTCCATAACTAGGTTTTGTACTGTTTTGTGTGTTATAACACATAATGCAGAACTGACTGTGTCTTTACTGTGTCTTCTGAAGAGTCCACGAACTGAAGTTCCTCCAAAGCTCTGTTTGGACAGCAGTCCACTGGAATGGAGTGTCACAGACGTTGTTCGTTTTATCAGGACCACCGATTGTGCTCCACTGGCGCGCATCTTTATGGATCAAGTAATGACCGCACGCTTCTAATACATCCACAGCTCCAGCACATTAACATCACATTAAGTCACAAAACATAAAGTCACATTTATACACTTCTGTGAGCACCTGTGATTGAATTTTAAAGGGTCTTAGATTACCTGCAGTACCCAACATAGTCTCACGAGCAATTCGTACATATTCGTACGAGGTGCCAAATTTGTGCCAATTCGTACGACCTCACTCGTACGATTTGTCTAAAACCACGTGATGGGTAGGTTTAGGGGCGGGGTTATGTTTAGGTCATTCGTACAAATTCATAAGAATTGGCATCTCGTAAAATACGTATGATATAGAATAAATCGTATGAATTCGTACGAGGTGAGGTCGTACAGATTCGTACGAATTAGCCACCTCGTAAAATATGTACGAATTATTTTGAGATCAGGTTGGCAGTACCATATTATAAGTACAGCATTAATAATGAGGAACCTAATTAGTAAGTAATGGGAACAATTCACCAATAAGTGCAAAACAAAATTAATACAATGTTGTGAGAATTCTTTATTTGTGGCCAGCTTTGTAGACATTTTGGACCCCAATACATTCCATACACTACATTCCATGGCTCACAAGCTTATTTCTGTTGACTTTTTTTCATTTACAGGAAATTGACGGTCAAGCGCTGCTTCTGTTGAACCTTCCCACTGTCCAAGAATGTATGGACCTGAAGCTCGGCCCCGCCATCAAGCTGTGCCATCACATCGAACGGGTCAAGCTAGCATTTTACCAACAGTTTGCCAGCTGAGGTTGACATTCTGTAAAGAATCGCAGGGCATTTTGACATTTTGGGTGATGTTCCTAATGTTTGTGATCTTCCTTGTGCTCTATTGATCATAGAACCTTTAAAATCACTTAGCGCTTTAGACGCCTCCTGTACCATTAGATACTGCTGGAGGGGTGTTATTCAACAGGGTGAATCTGGTACTTGTACAGCTGGGCTCTCCATCTCAAATTAAGCCTGGACTACTGTTAGGTTTGTGAACTTTTTTAAAGATTAGTTCAGCTCAGGGTAAGGTTAGACCTGAGTCAGAGGAACTAGTCCGTTCAGTGTCTGCAACAAGCAAAGCTCTTGTTTCTGAAACCTTTATTAACTGTAGAGCGGATGACAATGCAATTACCTTAAGCACAAAAACCAATTGCCCATGTACTGTAAGTGGTATGCAAACGTGTACATACAGGAGCGTGAATGTAAATAATGTAAATAAGCAGATGTTAATTTTAGTGGGACTTATTTAATGCTCCCATTTCGGTTTGTTTGTTTGTTTTTTAAAAGCTTGGGAATTACGCTGTGGCACAACAGTGTAAAAGATGAGGCCATTGTGGTTTCTGTAAATACTAATAATCATTTGCTCATCCTAACGATGCATTATTAAATAAAAAAGTGCAGAGTAATAAAACAAACGACGAGGTGTTATGGTTAAGACGCAAGCACACAAAGATTTCAGGTTATGTCAGTGACTGTGATGATGATAATATTCATAATGGCCAATCCAGGGTTTGTCAACAACACCAAACTGAAGGGTCTTGTACTCTTACAAATGTGTCTGCTTGTAAAAGTAATATTTTAACATTAAATAGAATGCAGCATCTGTGTTTAAATGCATATATACTGCATTAAATAATTTCAGGGGCCTCTATGTTGTAGCGGTCTAAATGAACAGTTTTGGTCTTGCAATCGCAAAGCTATGCCCTCTGCTCAACCAGATATCTTTATTTGATTTGTTATCTATGGATTGTATTTGAATTGATAATGAGATATGCAACAGTCTCTCTTTTCTTGATTTAGCAGTCCGTGTCCCTTGATCCTCCATCTTTAAGCATTTTGTGCTGAAATGGTGAAAGATGGTTTTGAAATGTCTTGGCACATTCTGTTTTGTTCATTTGCTGGTTTTCATCCGTTTGATTAAAAGTTGTTGAAATAATATTGGTTTACCTTTAATTATATGTTGGTGGAAACTATTATTTAAAAGAAAAATAAAATGAACAGAATCTTGCCTTTGTTTTGGGGGGTTTTTTTCAGGGGGAAATTGTAAAAAAGTGGTTGGGGCTGTGATAGCTTTTTGGTTTTTTTTAATCCGTTTATTCAGTTTTATTTTCTTTAGAATATAAATGCATAGACCATAGATATTAATGTTTAAGTATATGTTTCTGCAAATTTTAATTTTTTTATGGATAATATTGAAGCAATAATTTGAAATGATTATTTTGGGTGACATATTGTTATGCTATTTAAACTAATTAGTCTTATTCTCATGAGACTCAAATATTCCAAACGCTACTCCTCCTAGGGTTTTAAAGCCACAGACCCCAAACTCGGCAGAGATATGGGCCCAAAGGTCTAGTTTGTTGCTATATTGTTTTAGACTGATTGGACAAAGATCAATTAATTTTAAAAAATGAAAAATGTCCCATAGACTTATATTTACTTATATATATTGACTTACAGGTATTTATTTTCATTATAAATTTGTTTGTCAAAATAGACAATTTCAGCTGTTTATGGGGGCAGTCGTGGCCTAATGTCGGACCTGTAACCCAAAGGTTGTGGGTTTGAGTCCCAGGTCCCAGGGATTGTGGGCGGTGGGAGTGAGTTCTGAGCACACTCTCCACCTTCAATACCATGACTGAGGTGAGAGCAAGGCCCAGCTGCTCCCCGGCGCCACAGCACTGGCTGCCCACTGTGCATGATGTGTGTGTTTAGTTGTTCATTTCTCACTACTTTGTGTGTGCACTTGGTTCCAAGTATGGATCACCATACCTTGTCACATCCGTCCGTCTGTCCAAATTATACCAGGGTTAATACAAGCTGTTGGCTTGAAGTACTTGACTTTTACTTTTCGAAATGTAAGTCTTAAAAAAACTTGAAAAAGGTTTTTATGAGAATAGAAAATAGTAAGGGTCCATAGAAAATATTATGAAAACTATTATTTATATTGTTTATATATATTATAAAACTGCTAAACCACCATTTTACAAATAACATAATAATCAATCATTAACGCTTAAAATGATAGTAGAAGTTGATATTATATTATAGGTAAAATAATCATGAAATGTTTTTTTTCTTTTCTTTTATCATTAAATAATATTGGTCATTGCATTTTATGTTGTTTAAAAATGATGGCTACTGTTGTCCACACGAGGGAACCAGAGGATAACAAACCATTCAAGATCAGTTCAAAGACTTTCAAAAGGTTTCATTTATGTTTCATTTAAGTGACTAAGAATAAGAAAATGCAAAAAAACAACTTCAATAAAGGCCAATATAAGTTGGCAAAACTTTGATCTCTTAAATACCAAATATAAACTTATTATGGTGGTGACAATATTTTATAAGCTGTCACACATGAAGTTAATGTACATCAACCTGAAGAAGATGCATGTTATTTATCTATTTTTTTCATATTGTGCATATAATAGTACTCGCATAAGGAATCACAATTTACTTGAAAAGAGACATGTTCATTATGTAACTGCATTATCTACACAAACCATTACGCTTAGACTTTGAAACTGAAAACATAAAAGGCATTACTTCTTTTGCATTCAGCTAGCCAACTCTGTTGAAACTGTTTTCATAGCCTAGCCTTTTATTAAAACAGAAATTAGCATGGGTCCACAGACAAATGTGAAAACTATTACTGTTGTACATTTTTTGCAGCGTGGCAGCTCAAGAATGCTGCACACACAAGTGCTCTGGCTCTTTTACCCTAAGAATGCCGAGATTGGCTTGCCAAGTTTCTAATCGAACTTTAGCTTCTAGTTTAATATATTTTTCATTTGTATTTATTTCTGTGATAGCAAAGCAGACTTTTTATCAGTTGTAACTCTGGTCTTGATCCTTCTGCTAAATTTTATGCTTAGGAAACCTTTGGTTATTAATTATTATTGAAGGTTTAAAAATTATTTGATTAACACAAAGGAACAGAATTTATTTAAACCGAATTCAATTTTGATCAATTTAATGAATGTGTATTACAAAAAAAAAAGCTATTTTCTATACAGAATAGAATTTATTTAAATAGTGTTTAGAAATATGCAATAATATATAAACTGTAATATTGGGAAATATTGTTTCAATTTAAAATAACTGTTTTCTGTGTGAATATAATGTAATTTATTCCTGTGATACAAAGCATCATTACTCCAGTCTTCAGCGTCACATGATCCTTTCAGAAATCATTGTAATATGCTGATGTTTTATTATCAGTGTTGGAAACAGTTGAGCTTCTAATAGTTTGTTTTAGGATTCTTTGATCATTAAAATAGTAAAAAGAGAAGCGTTTATTTAAACTGGATAATAATGTTCAAAACTACCAAAAAATTCCAAAAAATATATATATTATATATAATAACATTAACAATTCTAGAAATAATTTATTATATTAGAGTGATTTCTGAAAGGTCTGAAAGTGACACTGAAGACTGGAGTAATGATGCTTTGTATCACAGAATAAATTACATGTTAAGATATATTAACACAGAAAACAGTGATTTTAAATTGAAACAATATTTCACAATTTTTGTTTTTTCTGGATTTTTAATCTAATAAATGCAGCCTTAATGAGCATAAGAAGTATCTTTCAAAACCATTAAATATCTTATGGCTATATTTATATATATATGTATATAGTGGTTCCTTGGTTGGTAATAAAAACTTATTAAGTGGGTTAGACAAATGAATTTTACAATACAAAATGTTTACTGTTCATTAATCAAACTTTAAGATTTATTGTAATTTCAGGAAATGCACCTGCTGCGACCAGGGATTTTCTTAGAACTACATTTCCCATCATGCTTTAGTCCGACTTGACATATTGATGACGCAATAGATCGTCGCATAAATGAGTGTAAACGGCACCTGAATACGTTGGAAAAGGAAGTGTACTGCCGTTACGGATAATGGTTGTCTTTACCAGATACGTATGTGACTGGTTTTGGCGCCGACCTTCTTGAATCTGAGCGACTGAGAATCAACTCTTTTCTTGTAAGCAGCGGTGGCGGGGTTTTCCTCAGCTGGCTCGCCTGACCGGACTCTCGCTACGAAACAGCAGAACTACCAAACCAGCCGCGTATTATTTGCCTTTCAAACGCGTTATAACGGAAAGTGAAGTTGTGAAGACCTTATTTCTTGATTTAATTTAACCGTAACCGTTCACCTGCTTTATTTAAACAGTAAAGCCACAGTGTTTTATTCTAGCAGCTAACCGCACGCGCTGTACAATAACATAACCGATAAATATCTCCATGACAACGTGTGTGTTGTAGTATCGAGAACATCGATTTCCAGCTACCGATACACATCTGAGTCTGTAGCATGTTTACTCGATGCTGAAGGAGATGTTTATACAGCACAACCTGCTGACAGACATTAGGTAGCTCACAACTGGATGGCGACGCATCGAGGTCCAGTATGAAACACGATCCATCTGCGCTTCAGTAACCGTGACTGGAGGCTCATAGGAGAGCCTTCATTATGTACCATAGCTGTGTCATCGTCCTGTCGATCACCACCACCTTTCAAGACTGATATTTTCAGGCTTTTTTTTTTTTCTCGCTAAACACTCGTGATCCACCAAGTGTTGCGCAATGGCGGGTGTTGGGGTCAGCGTGCTGTCGCAGGGTCAGCTGCCGTCTGAATCCTCTAACTCCTCGCCCACTGTTCCTGATAACCGAGGATGCTCAAGCGGGGACTTCATGGACTCCTTTGGCATCTTCCTGCAGGGCCTACTGGGAGTAGTGGCCTTCAGCACCCTTATGTGTAAGTATAGGGTAACCATCTTCATTAAAGCATTAGATAATCCCAAAAAAAAGAAACCGTAATCGCCCTCAGACCATCTGAGATTCGTATCACAGATTTGGAGAAGTTTGGCATTACATTACTTGCTAACCAAACGGATCAAATGGGTGCCATCAGCAATGTTTTTATTCGATGTCTGGAGTCTCATTCTGACGGCACCCATCCAGTCATTTGTCCACTTAAACGAGTCCCTTGCATTCCTCTGCCTCCACTTCTGAGACACATCGCAAAATCTGTTAAACAACAATGAACACATCTAGAAAAGTTCATTAAAGGAACAATTCAGGTTGACTCAAGGGTTTGGTCGTAGAAGCACACAGGTCAAGGCATGTTTGTGAATCGTGCAGTGCTGCACTTGCATGCTCACCCCTGCCACCCTGAAGATAGATTAATTAAAGACTCTGTGTGAGCACATTTAAAGGGTACATAATGTTGGCTCTTTGGTTTTTGCTTGGCCACAACCTTTTTCTCAGATCTTCTTAACTTGTTATGGTCATTTGCAGAGCCTTGGTCTTTAGGCATGCGTGTACTTGCATACACCTCTTACATGTCTCATTGACATGAAGGAATCTGTGTCTGGATGTTCAAACCAAGAACGATGACTGTAAAGTCAAAAACACAGAGGAATGATATTGTTGAAATCGCTTTGAGTCCCTTTTTTTTCCAAGCATCGAACAATTAAAAACATTGTTTAATTTCATTCAATAATAACTAACAGATAATTTTCCATGTGTATGCAACAATGAACTCATGGTTTTTGACACATCAAGTAACCCAGAGATCACCTCAGGTCTCTTAGTAACTCATTAAAGATAAAAAGAATAGTACAGGGTAATCCAGAGGATGTATGAGATGTGTGAAATTGTAAGTTACGTGTCACCATCTCAGTGGTTATGTGAGCTGTAATCGTAAAAAGAGAAAGAGATTGTGTTCAGGGGACATAGTTAATAGCTGTACACAAACAAACAGCCATTGTGTGAAACAGGCTGCCCTTTATTTGTGTGAACCATTGGGTCACTTTTGGAAACTAAGATGGCTGCGCTAGCGGTTTCCACAGCCTAAAAAGCAGCAGTTCTCACTTCTTCTTTTAAAGCAAAACAATTGCATTTGTTTTTGTCTTTATTACTTACTTTTCCAATGCTGATTAAATTTTTTTTGTTTCAGGATCTAAAATTATATTTGGATGTTTTGGGGTGGTCACATAGAAAATATATTATATAAAATATATAATAAAGAAAATGTCATTATTAAAAAATGGAAGTAAAAAGAAAACATGCTTTATCATTTTTCTTAGCGGAACATTTGCAATGACTGCTACAATTGCGCATTGTGCTTTGATTTTGCATATGAAAGCAAATAACTCTTTTAAACCTGTGATGAAGCAGTTCCTCATTCAGTTCTTCCCCTTTTGAAATGTCTCATGTATTATGTATTGACCTCTGCGTTTTCGTAGCACTGTATCTGATAGGGCCAAAAAAGAGTTTTTAGCATCAGTTGCACTCCCCCATGTGGCAGACATTATTGATCACCCCATTTCCTGCTTCCAATATGAAAGCTTGTGTTTCCTCTCCACAGTGAAACGCTTCAGGGAACCCAAGCACGAACGGAGACCTTGGAGAATCTGGTAAACTGCCTTTTTGTGTCATTAGCAAGTCCTAGATACTTAAACACATGTGCACGGTCGATGCTGCTCTCCACTGACCTGAGATCGAACCCTCTGTAGCCCTGTTCCCCTCGTGATTTAACAGTGAGTTCTAACCAGGTCTTCCCCCACCCCCAACCCCAACCCCAACCCCCCTTCACCTCTCTCAGGTTTCTGGACACCTCCAAACAGGCCATTGGGATGCTGTTCATTCACTTTGCCAATGTCTACCTGTCTGACCTCACAGAGGAGGACCCATGTTCACTGTGAGTCTGTGTGCGCGTTGTCGTTTCTATGTTTCCCCCACACATCGCTGTACTTCCCGCAGTGTTTTGTGTCTGTGGTTTTAACATATTTGTTATCAGCTGTGATCAGCGACCAACTCCCGCTGTTGTTTTTCGCAGTTACCTGATCAACTTCCTTTTGGATGCGACACTGGGCATGCTGGTGATCTATGGCGGAGTGAAGGCTGTTAGTGCTGTGGTTGAATGGAGACAGTGGGATTCGCTGCGTTTTGGAGAGTATGGTATGAGCCTTAACATCAGTTGTTAGGAGTAAATTGAAATTCTTGTGGGAGCCGTGAGTTAATCATGGACTAGACGCTTCCGCTGAGCTTCTTTATGTGAATGTGGCCTCATATGAGGAGGGCAGTCCTCGGATTCATGAATGGGAAATTGAATCAGCCCTTTCATTCCTTACCATTGTTCAAATTGTGTTCACTGAATGAAGTTCATTTAAAATTTGGATAGCAATCTTGTTCTTCACTGACCATAATGCCTGTCTGAAACCAAACAATAAGGAAGAAAGAAGGTTCCTTCGAAACTAAACTAGTCAGACCATCTTTCAAGGCACCGTAATGCAATTTTATTAATTTAAATGATAGGTGTTACTATTTTAACAAATTGTAACACTAGTTTCTTGTTTGAGTTAACATTTGAACTGCACGTACAGCGTTGTTGGATCTCATTGGCAGTGGAAGATACATTTATGATGATTGATGAACAGGAAATTAGGTTTTCAAGCAGTGATTCTTAACATTTTTCACCCAATAAGACTTAACAAGTAAGTATTCTAAAAGATAATTATGATTTTATTCATTTATATTACTTTCCAGGTCTAGGCTTCCTCATATATATATATATATATATGTGTGTGTGTTAGGGGTGGGCGATATGACGATTTTTATGACGAATAGTAGTATTGTGCTTTTTTATCATCTCCGTCTCAATATGCTGTACAATGCAACATACATTCACATCTGTGGACAATGCACTTATTCGCAATCACAAAAGTACATTATTTGCTTTAAAGGCTTGCTGATTAAACATTTCATATGTGTGCTGCCCAGGTGCACGTACACCTGAAGCGCGCGCACTAAAAGCCTGACAAATGGAGCTTAATGATATAAGATATTTATCACGTGGTAATACTTTCAAAAGCACACAGCATTAAACACAGCTGATTGTGTCTAAAGTAAAATATCAAGAGAAAAACGTGCCAGTATATTAGACGTGTGCAGCTCTTAAAGGGACAGAACTAAACATGCCATCGCTTGTCATTAAAGGGATGGTTCACTCAAAAATTATAATTGTCATTATTTACTCTCTTACATGTTGTCCCAATTCTTTCTTGTGCTAAACACAAAATAGGACCTCTTGAGAAACCAACCAGTAGCTGGTCCTTATTGAATTTAATACAATGTTCAACAGAAAAAAGAAACTCAGATTTTATTCAGATAAAAACGAGCTGAGAGAGAGTAAATGATGGATGTAGTGTAGAAGTATATAGTGTTTCACCTTTCAATACTGCTGAACACACCTACTCTTCCTGAAAAATAAAAGCACTGTTTGTTTTATTCATATTATGTTATTTGTAATGTGTATCTATTTGAATAAAATAAAAAAAAATATCTTTGTGTGTGTGTGTGTATATAGAGAGTGAGAGAGTTTAATGCTTATTTTGTGGCCCTCTTGGAGTTCTTCCTGGTTAAGAACCACTGTTTTGACGTGTTGTTTTTCTAATGTTTGCACACAGGTGAGCCGGTTCAGTGCAGTGCCTGGGTGGGTCAGTGTGCTCTCTACATTGTCATCATGATGTTTGAGAAGGTCATGATCATGTTGGTTCTCCTTCTCCCACAGTGGAAGAAGGTCAGTCAGGTGTCCAAATACTAACGGATGTTTGTGGTTCAATGTTCTGTACTAGCAGATATTTTTGGAGAAAATTCATCATTGTGTCATTATAATACTGCTTTACTTGCAGTCAAGGAAAAATTCCACTCAAAAACTGTCATTAAATTAGTGTGGTTTATGATGTATTTGATTGGTGTTTTTGTGTGTTGGACAGCTGGCTACGCTCAATCCCATAACAAACCCTCATCTGGAGCTAGCTATCGTCATGCTAATTGTCCCGTTTTTTGTAAACGTAAGTGACACACCTTTATGTATCGTTACCATTTAGATGTTTGGGGTTAGTTTTTGCTTGTTTTGTTTGGGGTTTTTTTTCGTCTTGTATGCTTATTTAGTGTCTTATGCTCAAGGATGCATTAATTTGATGAAATATTTTTCACATTTATTCTTGTTTTTTAAGTTTAAGTTTTAAAATTACTTGTACTAAAATAAGCAATGTAATTTATTCCTTTTGATATACATTTTGAGTAGCCATTACTTTAGTCTTTAGTGTAACGCAATCTTTTCAAAATCAAATGCAGATTTATAATGTTGCGAATTGTGCATATTATTATTATTATTATTATTATTATTAATTATTTTGTGTGCGTGTCTGTAAACCATGAAAAATCTTTCAGAATTCTTTGATGGATATAAAAATTAAAAATGGCATTTATTTAAAATACAAATATTTTGTAACATTATAAATTATATAACATTTACCATCATTTTTGATCAATTTAATGCATTCTTGCTGATTTAAAATATTACTTAAAAGTAATCGTACAGACTGCATTGTTCTAGTGGTTTTATAATTTTATTTATGTTGTGATTTGTGTATATATATGTATTTTTTGTACATTAACGTAGTTGTATTTTCCTTTTTCTTATTGTACTTGTATCTTATGTAGAGAAAATGTGGCTTAAATCTAAATCATTGGTCTCAAACTCAGTTGCTAATGAAACACCTGATCCAGCTACTCAAGCTCTTCAGGTTCATTAGAAACTTCTGTGATATGGAGCTAAACTTTCGCCCTCCTGGATTTGAGTTTGGGACCTGGTACTGTCATTGTTGCAACACATCTGTTTGTGTCTGGATGTTCAACTGTTTGTGTGTGTGTCCAGGCTCTGATGTTCTGGGTGGTAGATAACTTCCTAATGAAGAAGGGCAGAACAAAAGCTAAATTGGAGGAGAGGGAAGCAGAAGATGACCCTCGTGGCTGCAGCAAAGTACGCTACAGACGTGCATTGTCACACGATGACTCTGAATCAGAAGTAAGTTACTCTTGCTGAGTCAATTTGATTTGATGTGACCGCAAAAAAGGAAAATGATTATTCCTGTAGCTGGTTAAAAAATTGAATGAGAACTGTAAGCAGTTATACGTGCCAAGAGAGCTATGCAATCTACCTTCCTGCCTGAAAAAAGTATCTTTATATATAAAAGATACTATTTTAGAAATAAAGCAACTTCATCATTTCTGGCCCCAATACCTCATGGGGTCCAATGTTCCACAGGGATTAGAACCTAACAACCTGAAATGCTTAGAGTGCATCAGGATAGCTGGGGAGTCACATTAGAAAGAATGGCAACTGCATGTTAACCAATTAGCATAATAAGATGACTAACAAGTCAACATGCACAAGTACGATTAACTTTGGAGAGGTATTTCTTGGGTAGTAAATATATCATTTCATAAATATAATTTCTGTGCAGCTCGGTCCAAAGATGGACAAAACCTATAGACAGAGTCATGCAAAAAAACATTTGTTATTTACATTAAAATTAGGAAAATTATGCTGTCAGGATAGGTAGAATCCAAGAAATGTTTCGACAGAAAACAAAATTATTGTAAGGTTTATTGTCAGAGGTTTATAAGCATTTTTGCAAAAATCTTTGTATGTCTAGAACACTAGATTGCACGTTGTTCAGACTTCATGGGTACCTCCAGGACATGCGGTCAATTAACCTTACCACATTTCTCCAAATTGCAGAGAAGATTGCAATTTATTACAAAATTATAAACTGTGGACAAGCAGTTTATCAGATCCTGGCAAAATTGATATCCTCCAGTTTGGCAATTTTGGGTTGATGTTAAGTTCCTGACACCATAACTTTTGAACAAAGTTTAGTTTAGTAATTTCTGTGTGGCTCAGTCTAAAGATCTTCTGAGCCAATCGTCAAAACAATTGGGCAAATATCGAAGGAGTAACGAAAAACAGAATACTAAATTATTTACAATGGCCACTACTGTTATGGGTGGAGTAAGAGGAGATTAAGATGAACTAAGCTTCATTTTTCTAGAACAAAGGGGAAAAACAATTTTTTTTTGAACTGGTAGTGCTATAGGCCACACACACATTTTCTGAAGTGACAACCATATTTAAACACGAGAGTGAATCCCCTAAATGATACCATAGCAATGTACTATAGTTCTCAAAACAATGGTTGTTTTAGCTGCTGATAAAATAAACATCAGAGTTGGGAAAACGTGTCAAACTGTACTAAACCGCTATAGGCAGAGGCGACGTCTGCTATTTAAAATCAAGCAACCTGCTCTTGCTCAAATGTTGTCCAAGTTCCATGATGTCGTCATCAACAACCAATTGTTAGGTTTGGTTCCATACATGCTGCACATTTCTGTAAATGTGGTTGTTACTAACTGCCTTTTGCATTTAATTTTGAGTTAAGTAGTCGAATCCCATTGTCACTCCCCTAAATTACTGAACTGTGCGTGTGTACAGAACAGGATTTAGCACTAAAAGGTGAACTGACAACCAAATTTAAATGCAGTGTGCACATGACCATAGAGTTGATCCTAGATACTCAAATTGGTTAAATCACTATTCATTATCTCAACACTCAATTTCCCATATTCTGTTCATATGGCTTCAGGAAGAAGAATAAACTAACAATTACAATAGGGGCTTGGTCCCTAATAATTACAGAATACTAAGAGAAGTGAGCAGCAACAACATGACTGATTTAAATGATTCAGTCAGCCACTTTTACCCCGGTTATATTCTGGTTATATTCGGTTATACACTTAAGAATATAATTTTGCTTTTATTAGAAATGAAATTATTTGCTTGTTTACTCCACAGAATAAATCATAACTGATGATTACATTCCATAAACTATTAAATGTTATTTAATGTATAAAACGCTTGTCAAAATAATTAACAAGGTCTTAACATTTGAGGTCTGAATCTAAACAGACTTGCTTTGACAAGACACTTGCTGCTACTTAAACATCTTTAATGGCAGAATTCATATTTTGGCCTTTCTTGATTTTGTTAAATTCAAAATCATTCCTCTACCCAAGTCCTAGATGGGACATCAGTCAAGTCAGTGAGTTTACAAAGCAGGTTAAAAATCTAACAAAGCAGGTATGCCTTAAAGAGAGTTGCACAGACTGTTTTGACTAACGAAACATCCAGTAATGAACTCTGGGAATACTTAATTTTCAGTGGAAGACTGCTAACATGCTACTAATGTAAGGTAAATGGTATCACCCAATAATATCCTGAATACATGTATATCCTGTGCTAGTGCTAGATTTGAGGAGGGAACTTGACAGTGAGTAAGTAGTCATCTTAAGTGTTGCATTTTCCATCCACTCGCTTTATCTGAGCCAAATACTCATTTGTTGACATGTCTGACATTTTAGTCAAGTGATTATAGCCCATCTTTATCACTTGTAAAGGGGCTCAGTCAGAATGTAATAGAGAATTATTACCTACTTATTTGGGTTTGCGAGGTGTATTCCACTTTTTAGGATGACATGTTTTCAGTATCACCTGATTGTTTTGTGTGTTTTTTTTGTTGTTGTTTTTTAAAAGAGGATTCATTGAACAGTCTCTCTTTGCCCTCTTCCGCTTGTGCTGGTCAGATTCTGTTCTCTGCAGATGATGAAATGGAGGATTCAGATGGTGACGACGATATACGAAGACTCACAGGGCTCAAGCCTGTTAAGAAAAAGAAGCATCGTCTTGGTATTCCAGTGTAAATTCAAATCATTGTAGACTTGAGGTCTCATTCTCATGACCCTACCTCATTTACTTGAACATTGAACCGAAAGTGAGGGGCATGAAAACTAACTCAACCTATGATTTGTGGGGGACCCATGCTCTGGTAGACAAACACGAGATAACCCTCCGGACACCACTAGAATGATTTTTGCTACCCTATGTCAAAGGGTAGAGCATAAGATTTTCAGTCTGTCAAGGTTTTTTTGTGCATATTCATCATTTTGCTTTGTCATGGTTAAAGAATGTGATTTTCCAGTGGATATACAACACATTACATCTCCTTGCATCTGCCCAGCCTTCAAAGAACATATGTTGTTCCACTGAAATAAGTACCTTTAACCATATGCATGTAATTGATCACACTGACTTCTGTTCCAAAGAGCGTTTGAGAGTGTAGCTGCTGCAGAAAGTTTTGTACGTGTCAGCTGTGAGGAAATTGTGCTGATAAATGTTACAGAATAGCATTGGTCAGCAGTGTTATGAGATACCATTACAATTCACTTGGTACAGTCTGCTTGCAATGTGTATTTTTTTTTTTTTTTTTACCATTTGGCAGCAGACTTTCTGAGAAGGTACATAAATGAGGGGATGGCTCGTCTTACTGTTTGGCTTTTCAAAGCATATCTGCCTCAATTCAGTGTCGTTAACACACATTTTCCCTGTATTTATGTCTTTTTTGTTGTTTGTTTGGTCTCTTAAAAGGACAGATTTCCCAAAAATGATAATTCAGTCATTTACTTGCCCTCATGTCATTGCAGCCGGTATGACTTTTATTCTTCTGTAGAATGTTAAGAACATTGAGGGACAAAAATCATTGGACTTACATTGTATGGACAAAAAAATGCTTTTATTTAATAGATTTTTTGCTTCTGACAGAAGAACAAAAGCCATAGTTTTTGAACGACATGATTTAAAGCACATTTCATTTTAGGGTGAACGTCCTTAAACCTGGTTTCTGTTTTGCTACTCATTGCAGGATAAGATGCTGTGGTGCAAATGCTTCTGTAACTTCTTGCACAGTTTGGTGTTATGTTGTGGTATCTTTTATGCGGTATTACCTTCAAGTTTATGTTTTTAAGCATTCCCCGTTGTCTCTATGTACTAAGACACTGTCAAACCCTCAACACTAAACCAGCAGGCCTTTCTTTCAAATGCTTTCTCATCCACCCTCACACATTTATGCTCTATAGAGTATTTGGATTTTATTCCAACACTAAAGCACAGGTCCTTACACAGGTCGTTACAGTCTGAAGATGGATATAATGTGAAGAGGAAGCTGCCTGTAGGTTTAGAGTTGGAGTGAATGTAACTGGGAGTACAGGACCAGTTGTTTTATCACTTGTATTGTCAAACTGATATTTAATGGACCAAGTTTGTGGAAGTACTGTTTGCACATGGTATGTGTTTGTGTTTTACAGGGATGAACTAAAACCAGGCCTTCTGAATGAACAAGGTTACTGATAAGGATTTTGTCTAGGTGGAAATATAACTGCCTTTCCCTCTTCAGATTTGATTCTGACTATTATTACAGAGCAATCTTGGTTACATTGGGAGAATGATGCAAATTGGATGTGGAGAGGGGTGTTAAGTACTTAATATTAGACTTACTGGCTTACAGAATAACTGACAAATTATGAACGTAGGTATGCTTTTTCAATAAACAGTGTAAAAATGGCTATTTGTATGTTGTTACTTATTGATCAGTAACTTTTTGTTTGTTTGTTTTTAAATCCTTCAATGTAAATCTTAACCAAACAGTTATTTAATATATTGTATTATATATAAAATATGCATGTAAATTGTAATTTGAAATAGCATACTTTCTTTAACTTCTGTAATATGACTGATGTACACTTAAAGATCGACTAATCATTCCAATTCTATAAGATTAGGGAACTCCATGCCACAACTATAAAAAAATAATATTGTTGCAGTCACTCTCAGAATATTTAATAACCACAAGTGTAAAATAGAATCCATATTTAAAGAACTTGAACAATTAAAGTGGCAGCTGAAAACATTTGGCTATGTCACTGTTAGCTTTACTGCTCCTTTCTTATTTGTGATCTGAAAAATAAATCGGAACATTATAATATGGCTGTTTAGACTGCAGTAACACTGCAAAACATCTCTGACCCGTATCAGATTATGTTCCACATATGTCAGTGGCACAAATCAGAATTAGAGTTTAGATGTCATGTGGTTTGTGCTGTTCACTGTCATGAGAAAAACATAGGAGTCACGCGAGCAAAAAATCTGATTTGGGCCACATTACTGTTCTTGATGTGAACTTGTATTCTGGATTCGACTGAATCATGTAAAGTGGGTGTTCAATACCAACATATAGATGGATGCGAGTTTACAAACATCCCAAGTTAAACAAGAATAGACTTACTTTATATCATCTTTAATTATATTAGGCACATGGGGGTCCTCTGTTGGTTCTTCTTCTGAGCTGTATGGCGACACCTCAGGAGAATCCTCCATGCGTGGTCTTTTAATTGGTATTAATGTAAATGAAGATTCAGATTTGACTGGGAAATCCTCATCGGAGCAGGATACACTAGCACATTGACTCGAAAGAGGTCTCACTTGAATGGCTGTTATTAAATCACATATAAATTAACAACATATGAAGCAACACACTAAACTGTCAAGTGAACTGTTAGCTAAAGTTGTTACCTTTACTTCGCCGTTTTGGCTTTTTTGGGGTGCGTACTGCTTGGACCGCAACACTCTTCAGAATCGGAGCACTACATTGGCAGCCTACCTCGCGCGTTATGGGCTGTTGGAAAGATAAAGCAATGCAAATATTCTTTCTAAAGCTCTTGTGTTACAAAAAACATGACCTACAATCATGTTGACATTTTCTTAAAGTTGTTCGCATAGATTACTATCCAGACTAAAAAACTTTTACAAACATTGTCTTCCACAGAACAAAAAGTCATACAGGTTTGGTTACTTGTATGTTACAGGTTACTTTTGCGCTGAACTGTCCTTTTAAATGCAAAAAACTAACATGATTGGTGGTTCTATACGCAAATCAGACTGCCACTTCCGGTCAGAGTAGGCGGTACTTAGCTAGCATAAACTGCAATGTTAACCAGGCAGGTGTATTTACTTACCTTCACGCTCGGTGCCGGGCCAACGGTGTATATTGTCGGAACGGCCATATCTATCAAGCTAAGAAAGTCAGCGAAGCCCATTTCGTACTGCTGTAAATTTGTGAAGCATTCTGGGGCGAAATGCTTCGCACACAACCGCGAGCTCTCTGATACTCCTCCTTCCTCAAAATGCAAAAATTCAAGCCAGCGGGCTCGCAACCACGGCAGTTTGGGGAAAGGGAACAAGGTTTTGTGAGGATAACAACCCAAAACGCACCTTTTTACCATATCTATCCGTCGCTCGACGTGCTAGTTCAATGTTTGGCAATCCGACTCTTTTCCTTGGCGCGAACTGGTTCGGTTTTAACGGTTCATTTCAAAGAATCGGTTCGAAAGAGCCGGTTTAAATGATTCCCGACGCCGTTACGTCACTCAGCAGAACACACAACGTTTCCGAGGCGGAGAGCTCAGTGATTACATTTTTTTTAAGAAATGCAACGTCCAAGAAGCTCCTGAAGGAAGCAATACTTACTCGCGCGGGAGGGGAAGCGCCTACGGTGTACAGACTGGGAACGGCCGTGTTTGCTAATGTGAGGTAGCACGTTATTCCAGCAGTAACCATCCCCAAATTGGTGAAGGACTCGTCAGAGAAGTGCCTGTCACAAAGCCGCGAGCTGGCGCAAATAGCCTCTTCTTCGAAATGTATGAACTCCAGCCACTTTTTTCGTAACCAGTTTGTGGATGGGAAACAAAATAAAGTACGTGTATTAGAACAGCCAAATACACACCGACGAACCATGATTGGAGCAGGGAAGAGATCATTTAGTGGGAGGGGCATTCTCATTCTGGAGGGCATCTGATTGGACAAAAGCCCGTGTAGTGCTGGATGACTCAGATGTTTTGTTCCGTTTTGCCGTGAATGCCCTTTTGGGTAGAATGAAACAAGTTTTCTTGTGTGTTTCTTTAAATGCAAACCAGCTACATTTATGCGGTTCTGCTGATAAAGTTAACATCTTTTAGTTTTTTTTTAGTGGAAACAGATAGCCCTATATATATTGCAATGTAAAATTGTCTGTGTTTTAAAAAGAAAACCTGTAAATTTGACCATTTTCTTCAAGTTGTCCACATAGCGCACAGCGTTACTTCTCTTAATGTTTTAGAGAGGCGTTCACATGTCATCAACACCTCCATGTTAGCAGCTGCAGTTGTACAGTAATCTGTTCTCGTTAGACTCATTCAAACCAGATTAATGAACCGTTCAAGCACCGAATCCAGCAGTGTCTGCCACAATATTGAGGTAAATGCACATCACTGATCATTGCTCTCATTAAAATAAATATTTTCTCATAAGCCAATCCACCACGAATGTCTCTTCATATACAGGTACATCTCAAAAAATTAGAATATCACAAAACATTTTTTTGTAACTTATTAAAAAAAATGAAACTTTAATATATTTATAACATGTAAAACATTTTTAATTTTGATTATTAGCGTTTACAGCTAATAAAAGTCAAAATCTGGTGTCTATATTAGATTATTATTATATAAATATTAGACACCAGATATTTATTATATAAATATTAGAATATTTATTTTATTAAACAATTATTAACAAGTTACAATAGAAATTCTGGGTATGTCTTGTTCTATAATGCATTGATAATGGGGAAGGCTGCTGATCTGACAATGGTCCAGAAGACAATGTGGCCAACTTATTGGAGAAAAATATTGTGGCATCATGAGATTTTCTCCCCATTTTCAATGCCTTTATTTAAGTGATTGCTTCAAATTTTGTGATTTAAAAAAAAAAAAAAAAACACATGCAGCTTTTTTTTCACAGCCACCTTTCCTCATGTTTACTAGTGGTGCTCATATTAGTGGAGGGCACTGTACACCTATTTGACTGCATTTAACATAATAAATGTCTTTGTGATAACTTTTTATTGTTTTGATCTGCAAGTCAAGAGGAAAAAGACAATACACTGCTAGTATAAGCACCTCTTTGAGTTATGAGATCCACAGAGATGGCAACACGGAATAGTTGCACATTCCAGCTTCCTGTCTCATAAAACGGATATAATCTAGGCTACCTGTCCAAAATAAAAAGTCACCACCTGGATTTAACTAAGAAAATAGGTGCTATGATTAAGGTTTCCTGCAGTTGGCCAGGTCTAAGTTCGGCTATGTTATGTGTCCAAAGAATTAAGTCAGCGGACCACCTGAATATACTGAATGACCAGGTTATTCCCAGGGCTGGGTATCATTCAAAATAAATTCAATACTGGTCCCTGAACGATACCTTTTTCTATACCAATTTTATGAAATCAGTCTTAACAAAATTACATTATCTCAAAAACATTTTTGTTGACATTTATACAGACTCAAAACCTCATCTCCTGAGCCACTGCACGGAAAAAAATATATCCAACACAATCAATCAGTGCAAATTAGTTTTAATAAAGTTCAAATAGTTTTGTTTACACATATGTTATGCTACCTTTACATTGGTGCATTATTATTTATTCTTACAATAACCATATCATTTTTATTAAAATCTACAATAGCATTAAAATTTTTAAAGGCATAAAACAGTTAATGAAGATTTTGTTTTATTGTTGGAAAATAAAGGGGGGTGAGCAAGCGGTGTGCTCATGTTTATGTGTGTGTGTGTGTGCAGGGGCAGATTTAGTGAATTTGGGACCTCAGTGCAAATACAGGAATGGGGCCCTATATTTGCACACATTTAACGTTATTTGACATAGTTATGTCCAGTGTTTCATGTATATATTATTATGGGATTCTTCCATTAACATTTATTCGTCATGTTGCAGACCATGAAATAGCAATTGATTTACTGTTAAGATGCAGGAACAGAAGTATAAAATTATTATTACTTATTTAATGACACAACCTTGTTTAGGCTACATTTTCGTGCACATACTGTATTTTGATGCAGCTAAATTCTCAATAAATCTGTTTGCATTGATAATGTTTCTGTTGTCATAAAACGGGAGAAATATGAAATAGTGACTTATTAAAACGCTTCTTTCCAAGATGTCAATCCGCACAAAAAATCTGATTTATGATCATTTAAAAATCGGCTAACCATTACACATAAAGATAACGATGATAGCTCGGCTTGCATGTACAATTAGGCCCTGTTTACACTAGTGCGTTTTTGCATTAAAAGGGCGTTTTAGAATGTTAATGATCCTCATTTACACTGGCGTTAAACCTACCCCGGAGTTTTCAAACTAAAACAGGGTCTGTAGCGTTTTAGGCGGAACCGTAACAAAAAGATTTATATCCTTATATATGTGCGCTAGATTTGAAACTAGGCTATTTAAACGCCATAGTCAAAGGTAGGCTACGATAGATTATAGAAAACTGCTTAGGAGCGCAGATGATTTTTTCACCCCCAATTAGTGCTTGTGCCGTCGCCGCCGCCCCCGCCGGGGTGTAGCGATCTAACACTTTTAGAAACAGGTGATTCTGTCCCCCACACTTTTTTTTTTACCTAGTGCCAATATTTCCGCCCGTATTCTCTGATTTGTTAGTTAGATTTGAGTGAACAAACGTTTAGCCAATCACAGCTCGAATGTCTTGTGCGTCTGCAATGAGCTTTAAATCTTGTTGCTCTTGTGAATTTTCTTTCGTTCACCCACATGGGTGTCTGGGGTAAAATGCACCCTAGAAAAAAGCAGAGGACTATTACATCCTGGTACAGAATGTTGCGATGACACCAATCGCATGTTACCGTGTTATGATTTAATGTGGAAAGAACAGAACCTGTTCTGTGTACCTCGTCACGTTTCCTGTTAATTCAGTGCGTGTTCAATGTTGTGGTGCAATAAAATTTCCATTGTTCTTCTATTCAGGGTTTATTATACTGCATGAACACCTTTGGATCACATCACCATATCGTCCCCCCCACTTTTGGAATTGGCTGCTACGCCCCTGCCCCCACGTGTCATGAAAAAATGACGCCCCAGGCAGCTGCCACTGAAACCGCCACTGTTAATAATTCAGCATATTAGAGTGATTTCTGAAAGGTCTGAAAGTGACACTGAAGACTGGAGTAATGATGCTTTGTATCACAGGAATAAATTACATTATATTCACACAGAAAACAGTTATTTTAAATTGAAACAATATTTCCCAAAATTACAGTTTTTTCTGGATTTTTTTATCCAATAAATGCAGCCTTGATGAGCAGAAGAAACATCTTTAAAAACCATTAAATATCCTACTGACCCCAAATTTTTGAATGGCAGTGTACATGTAAAAGTTGTTGTGTACACACCAACACACTATGGTACAATAGAGTTAGTTAGGTAAGCTGCATAGTAATAGATTGCTGACATTACACATATCTGATGTGAACTTGTGCTGACCTCTGCTGACGCTCAGAGCTGTATCCTCTTTGATTCTGTGTTCAGTAAGCATTAGCAGACAGCAAGTGAGTGATGTACAATACCATTGTATTAGATTTTTAAAACACTGAATATCTTACTAGCCACAAGCATGTAGTGTACAATCAATGACTACTGACATAAAAACTCTTTCTCAATATCTTTATTAGTGCATGATGTCACATGCAACTCATTCACAAAAGCTGACTCACCAGCCCAGAAAAGTGTGTAATGATTTGGTTATATAATCTGTATGGCATGTTAACGTCTCCATCATTTTCTACTTTTGTCACAACCAACAAAGTTTAATTTTTTTAACCTATCCACCATTCAGGTATAGTATATTACATCAGTTATTGTTATAGATTTGAGAGTATCATATATGTGACCCTTAAGTGACAGTTTTTCGAAAATGAGATTTATAGGTTATATGAAAGTTAATAAATAAGCTTTCCATTGATGTATGGTTTGTTAGGATAGGACACTATGCAACTATTTTAAAATCTGGAATCTGAGGGTGCAAAAAATGTAAAATAAAATAATTTTTAAATGAAGTTATTAGCTATGCATATTACAAATCAAAACTTACGTTTTAATATATTTATGGTATGAAATTTACAAAGTAGCTTCATGGAGCATGATCTTTACTTAATATCCTCATCATTTTTAGCAAAAAAGTAAAATGGACAATTTTGACCCATAAAATATATTTTTGGCTATTGCTACAGTCCAGCGACTTAAGACTAGTTTTGTGGATCAAGGTCACATATATCAAAAGCTATTAGTTTTTCACTGCT
Organism: Enteromius afrohamiltoni; assembly: GCA_034779775.1. Lineage (NCBI taxonomy): Eukaryota > Metazoa > Chordata > Actinopteri > Cypriniformes > Cyprinidae > Enteromius > Enteromius afrohamiltoni. The sequence continues at coordinate 14,619,724 of JAUYWG010000045.1, forward strand.
TTGACACAAATATTCAAGCACACTTGAATTTGTATTTTTAAAACAGCGTGCTTAAGTAAATAAATAAAAGGACTATTTCATTGTCGCTTTAAAAAAAAATTATGGAAGCTCTGAGAGTCTTTAAGCTTTTCTAGCTCTTCAGGTGTGTTTGTTCTGTTCGTACATAAATGAATAGACTTGATATTATCATATATATTGACCTGTAGTAACAAAATGCATTCTTTCATCTACACGTCACTGATCCGAGGAGGGGTGTGAGGGTGTTTTGTCTGTAATGTGTTCAGCTGTTCATAGTACTCATGCTCAGAAAGACACTTTCTGACACTGACTGCAGAGCTAATAATATATAATGATAAGAGAGAGAGGGGGGATGGGGCTTACACAGAGCTGGTAACAAGGGTATAAAAGAGCCAGGACGAAAAGAAGACAAATACACAAGGCGCCAACTTTTCCAGAAACCAGACCTGTGCAAACGTACATAATGTCTCAGGTATGTAGATTTATCTATTAAGTTAGCCGATTAGAAATCAAAGTATGTGTAACTACTGTAGGCATTTCTCTTTTGAAATGATATTTCCATCAGCCAGAGGTTAAGAAGAAGAAGAGGCCAGTTGTAAAGGAGGAGGACCTGAAAGGAGCCCGTAGTAAACTTGGGCTGAAGGGAGAGGTCAAGAGCAAAACATACGAGGTCATGGCAGAGTGCGGTAAGTTTGTCATATTTGGACCATAAATCAACAGATTAGCTTTTATAGATTAGTTTAGGACAGGGATTGTCCTTTTTTGAAACTTTTTTTGTACTTGCTTTTCTATTTTTTTCTATAATTTTGACTTAAGGAACCTATGGTATATTGCTGTAATACTGCAATATTGTAGAATAAAATAATAATAGTAATGTATAGTTATTACATACTAAAGGATAGTATATTATCAGGGTCACTGTAGGTTTTTGAAGGATTAAGACCCTTTGAAGACCAGGCAAAGATTTTTTGGAAAAGAAAAGAGCACATGTCAGTATGTTTCGTAAATGTAATAATGTAGCATAACTGGAAAATATGAAAATATATCTTTTGATTGTACTGCAAAAAGTGATATTCCTGCTCAGAATTTTTGTTGTTTTTCTAGTGCAAATGTTGAAACATGCCAATAACAAGAAATATTAAGTATACATTTACGATTGAAATGAGAAAAGATATCTGCCATCGGGCTGAAAAAAAACGACACTGAATTGAAGCAGGAAAGCAAAAACCCCTGAAATCTAACTGTGGTGTTTTTGTCCTGTGTAGAACGCATGGGGAAGGTGGCGCCGTCTGTTTTCAGTGGAGCACGATCTGGAAGCGAGACAGTGCTTGAGAAACCCAAGCCTCCATCAGGAAGCGTGTTTGGCAAATGAGTGCAGAACGGATAAATGGACTCTGGGTTTTAAATGTATGTTTATGAGCACAGAGAGTACTCTTTTAGCATCCACATCATAAATTAATCAACTGTAATTTGGATAATTATGTTGCATATTTGTAAGTATTAGTGTATGTTTTTTATACCGTTTGCTCTTGCTAAACATGTTGCAAAAAAAAAATGTTTTCTATATTAATAAATTGCTAAAAGTGTCTCTGAGTCACCAAGTTTGATTTCTTGGTCATGTCAGTACAAATAGAAATAGGTGCTCATTAAAGTATGTAGTCATCTAAGCTTTCCTTGTCAATTTAGGGTTGAAATTCTATATCGATGGCTGTTTAGCACATCCATAATTTTAACATCACCAGTAAAGCAATTCCCACAATTGCATGAAGTTATTAGTAAGTTTTGGGATATTGCCATCAGCTGATAAAGTGACAAAAGAACAAGTCTTTGTCATTTACAAGGTTAAATTTTTTTTTAGTAAAGCAAGGCCTGCAAACTTACACAACTATAATATAATCAAAGGTTTATAAATCATTAAACCAATAAATTGCCTATAAATTATATTTCTTAAAAAAAAAAAAAAAAAACGACTGTGCCAAAACACAAAATCAGTCTTATACAAAAAAACCAAGCACGCTGTTCATGTTTAAATAAGTGACTTTTGTGATTGAATTTTAAAAATTGGTCCAGTTTTACTACTTAAACTAGATGACACTACTTGCTGCACAACAGCAGACCAAGAAGTCTTTTACAAATGATCTTTCAAACAAGTAAAAGATGCTACCGAAGGCAACAAAATGAAGCACAAATATTGAGTGACACAAATTTACATTTTTAAAACAGCGTGTTTATTTATTTCATTTTAAAAAATAAAAAATAAAACTAAAAAGGACTATTTCATTGTCGCTATAAGAAACAGTACGGAAGCACTGAGAGTCTTTGAGCATTTCTAGCTCTTCAAGTATGTTCGTTCTGTTCATACACCAGGGGACTGTGCCTCTTTGAGGGCATGGGACCGACTCGGCTCATTCCATCAAACTCCAGATCCTCTCCAACGAATCCATCTTTTCCTTCATTCAGCAACAACTGCAGTGAAGTCCAAACAGCAGCAAACGGTTTCGAGTGGGAAAAGAGAAGCGGTGAGCACAAGTAATGAATCGAGTTAGAGATGCACGTAAGAGGAAGAGCAAGACAACAGTAGAAGAGACTCAGAGGAGTAAAAGAAAGTTAGGAGGGAAGAGAGCAGTTGCTATGGTATTAAAAAACGAGGAGAAAGATCTCCATCCAGTGTATGTTAAAACCACTCCAGTCAATTCAATGCAATGCAACACTCAGGAAATTGCATAAATGTACACCCTAAAGATAATTACGAGAACCATGAACAACACGGCTTGCATCATTTCCAACAACAAATAAAAGGAAACTCAGCAATACAATTTATGTTGACGGAAAAAGATCAAAATGTAAACAAATTCACTCCTTCGGAGAAACAAAGAGGAAAAAGTGGTTGTAGGATTTGTCCGTGTCCTCCACTCTTGTGCTGCTTCCCTTCATACTAAGTGCAACTGAGGCAGTGTTAGTCTCCATCTTTGAATTAAAATTCCCGCCCTCCAGTCCCTTCACGAAACGACAACCGCAGCGCCCCTGCAGGTCATCTGGGGTGCAGCAGAAACCGGTCCAGGTACTGCGACATGGCTTCCCAATTCCGCCACAGAAAAGCCAAGATTACCACAAGGAGCAATGTGGAAAGCGTACGGCTACGTGTTTTCATCAGCGGAACTACACAGTTAGCGACCGTCGAGACGAATACTAGGAGCACCGCCATGACGGCCAGCAGCACGTTGATGAGTTTGCCAAGTAAAGTGCGTGCTGTGGCGTTTTCCAACCCTTCCAACTGAACCACTTGCTGTTGCTGCTGTTGAAGCTCCATCTTAGAGATGCGTGTTTGACAGGCCTCTAGTGCCTCCTACAGGAAGGGAGAGAGAATGGCGTTACAATTATCAAAATCTTACAAAACAACCCACCTGGCCTCAGTTATTTCCAATGGAGTCTGTTGGAGCTGCATGGAGTTACGGTTATAAAAGTACACAAAGTCTGATATACGCTTACAATGCAGTGTAATATTTGAGATGTATTCTACTAAAAAAAAAACTTCTTAACTCTATTACTGTAAAATCAGTGGTTAATCCCATTATGCTTGGAACAAATGCGTTGTAATTAATAAAAAATGATTTGTGCTCCAGAACTTTTTTTCCCCCAGATGTATCGTTGGTTATTTGTTTTGTATGGATATTTGAACACATTCCTCATTCATTTTACCATAGTAAATAAGCAAAGGGGAACAGCTGCTACTGAAAGCTAAGCTATCCTTTCGAAAAAGACAACATGAAGTGAACGCGGCTCATCCACATGAATGTAAGACTTGAATACTAATGAAGGGTAGCGCAGTACAACATGGACATTTTAGCTTCACCATATCATTAAGAATAAGCCCTCGAAGAGGACTCTGAGTGAGTCACATGGACGTCATTATGAAAACTGAATTAGAAGACTAAATGTTTTCCATCAGATCGATACAAAATAGCTTTATGATAACAGCTAATGTTCTTTCCCATCAGAAACCTCAGCTTTAACATTCTCCAGTTACACTTAAAGGTTTATATACCCAAACAAAGATTGGTAACAAAAAAAACAAACTGTAAAATATTTCCAGTTGTCTTAGTTGGGTTAACTGCAAGAACAGTAAATGGGGGAGTACCACAAATATATATATATTTTTTGGGCTCAAATAGCAAAAGAAGCACCCCACAACAGTGTTTTCATGACTTTAAAAAAGAAAAATAAAGAGAGTGTGCAATGTTAAATTTACCATCCCACTCATACACGCTGTATTTTTTTAAATATATTTGATGTAATACAAAGTATAGTGTAATAAAAATCAAATATAAACAAACTTAAGGATTTACAATGCTGATGACCATAAACTCGTCAGTGTAGTCCTGTAAAAAGGGACCCTCTGAATTTTTAAGACTAATCAACCACCTTTTGTTTTTTTGTTTTTTTGTAAAATAAAAAATAGCTTTTCTTTTTGTTCTTATCAGGTTTAAGGGATTATGCTATTCATTCTTTGACACCTCTCACTAAAAAGACATCTATGTCCTTCTTTAAAAATGATCAAATTAAAACGTAAAGATAACAAAATAACAGCAGTGTTGGATGTGAGCACCTGTATGTCTCTGGCTCGTTCATTAGACTGGTAAGCAATTTTCTCCTCCATGCTGGCAAGCTCCTGCTTCAAGTTGTGAATCTCATTTTGATGCAGTTCTGTTAAATCATTCAACTGCTCCTCCAGACGTTCACACCTAACACACGAACATACAAAATGAGATAAAGCAGCAAAATAAAAGGCCAGGCAACTAGAAATCATCATCCTCTCCGGTGCCTTCTCAACAAGCATGCTGTTTGACTGTGAAAGCTTCGATATCTACACAAACCTACACACACCACACAGCAGTGCCAGCCGAATCAGTTTCTATAGTAACGTGTACTGATATGTACCTGTATCTCTCTTCTTGCAGGGCTTGCATGATTTCTGTGTAGTCTCTCTGATAGTGACTCTTCAGGTTGTCAAAGGATTCTTCTAGGCGATTCTGGTTGTCTTTCAGTTCCTGGATCTCGTGCAGCAGTGCATCAAAGCCTGAGCTCTGGCCATGCTCCAGTGTATTACCCTTTGAGCTCGGAGGGCCTCCGGGAGCCCCCGTGGTGCTGTTTGCTCCTGCTGACCCTGATGTAGCACTGGAGCAGTCATCCTCACTGCCGTATTTTGGGCTGGATTGCAGCTGCCCGGGTCCTGGGGTCCTGGTGACTGCTGTCCGTGAACTTGTTACAGACTCATCAGGCCCTTGTTGTTCATCTAAAGAGTCTTTTAGAGCAGAGATGTTGTCTGCACTTCCAAACTTGTTGCGGATGAGAGAGGCAAACTCACGAGGTTTAGACACGACTGCTCCCGCGGCGGAGTGCGTTGCCTGAGAGATACTAGAGAGGCCACCGGTTACCTGAGAGAGACAAATGATGTAGTAAAGTATATTTAGCAGTGACACCAAGTTATGAGCTGATTCTGATCTGGATGAGTTTGTGGGTGGCTGATATGAAAATCATTGTTACCCGAGTAGTTAGTTGCTACTAACAAAAAGAGACAAAAAGTAGTTGCAAATATACAAAATTTGCTTTATGTTTATTGTTAAAATCTGGTCAAAAATGCCTGGAAAAAAAAAAAAAAAAAAAAAAAAAAAAAAAAAAAATCACTAACAGGGAGCTAGTAAGCCGCCTACCCAGACAGCATTTTAAGGCACCACAGGCACGCTTCCAAAATGCAGGCTGTTCTGAAAGGTAGGCAGCCACATTACAAAAGGATATACTTATAGAAGGCAATACCAGAATGTAATGTCACAGAGAAAACTCAGGACTGGTTATTCAATATCATGAAGTATCAATAAAAATTGCCTCCATCCATTCTTTCCAAGCTGCTCACTTTAAGTTACTTAGAGTCAAAGGGATGCTTGGAGCTTAGCGTCGCAGGCCAATGATTATTTATGTAATTAAAATATAATTAAAAAAAGGGTTAATTTAATAAATAAAAAATTGCCCAATACTTCTATGTGCTAGGCATGTTTAATAGTTATTAGAATATGATATTGTTGAATTAGTAACAAACTAATATTAGACAATATCATTTGATTGTTTTGTTAATGTGGAGATTTCTGTGGCTACATGCCAAGGCTGCAAGAAATTTAAGAAATACATTACCCATGCAATATTACATAATGCATGCATCAGAGGGGCACACACAGATCTTAGTAAAATAGCATGCCCTATCTCTGCTATCTGCAGTGACATTTAGTGACTTATAGAACTATTAAAATTTAAAAATGAAAAGTAATTTATGGCAAGCCTTGCAATATGCATAAACATTTGTTGGCTGCCCTAGCATTCGTGCAGCTGCTACTTATGTAAAAGCATTTTAAAATCTCTAATAATATTCTATTTATGTTAGGATACTGCCTTAAGGCTACAGCTTTTAAAACACTAGGCATCAGTGTTGATTATGATGCCCATGCAGAAATAGGTAGGCTACTTATAAAAGACTATAGTGTACAAGCAATCCGTTACAGCACTCGCCGGACAGTGGAAAAGCATCTAGAAAGAGCTGGTGACTTAACATCCTGATTCTCGCGGTTCTATTAATTAAAAACCAAACATTTTATTCCATACTGTAAAGATCCAAATGTGACTTGCTGAAAAAGTGCATGCTTGCATATGTAATACGCTCCGGTTTGAATTCAAATATTTTAGATCGGAAACCATCACGCACAACCTCCAATGTACCAAAATGTATAGAAGGTAGACAATCTTTACCTTGGCACCTACATCCTTCAAACCCTGGTGCATGTCTCGCAGAACATCTTTGGGCTGGCGTGGTATTCCGTTGTGCTCCACCTCTCTGAGCTTGCGGTGGTAATGCTCTAGCTTCCTCTGCAGCTGCTGGATGGTCTGCGCAGACTTCTGGTTCTTCTTCTCAAACACTTGCTTGATGCGAGCGCTCTGCTGTTTGTCTGCATTGTTGGCCAGCTTCAGGTATTCAGCTACGTTGTCATCTCTTGCCGTTTGTTCGATTTTGATCTGCTCTGTGAGTTTGAGGATCTTCTGCTGTAGCTGAGCGATGGCCTGCTTGGTGCGCTGAGGGTCTGGAGTTCCATCCACTGAGTCCACACCGTACTGACCGCCGTCTGAGCTGGTCGACAGAGCATTGGGAGACACGGCAGGACCTGACACCTCCAAACGATCTTGCTGCAATGAGAAGAGTGAGATTTAGTGCTTACTTTCATCAGCGATGCCCAGAGTTGGCACATGATGACCTTTGATTTGGAAAATAGGAAAATGTACTTCACTTCAAGTGAGAGCTAGATGATTTTAAAGCACAAAATTAAAATGTCATTTAATATAACCTTTAAGAAAAATCTTAAACTGTACATTATAATAGTTATAATAATTTAATTAATGCTTAATTTGACTAGTATCGTTTAAATGTATTTTAGCTTTTATTTTTTTGGTTTTTTTTAATTAATATAGAAAAAAGCATTTTATTATCAACCCACTATACTCATTGAAACACAAAAATAATTATAGCTCCAAATTTTAACGATTGAATACAGTTAAACAAATAAGAAAGTTATTAAAATAAGCACGTTTCTTGTACTGGACAGAAGTGACAACGTTTCAATCGATCCAATTATGATATTGTTACTCCCTGCAATGTATTCAACCATGACTGTGACCCAGAAAGGTTACTGACAAATAAATGATTAACTTAGATAACAGGAGAAAATTAAAATATAGATTTTGCACTCCGTTTTCATACAACAGAAGAATAGAAATAAATTACCATTAACGGTTCACTCTCAGTGCAGTCCATCTTGAAAGATTTGCCACATCTGAACTATGTGAGTGACTATACCAGTCTCGTTGACAGTTTGGACCTCTGTACTATGACATAGCCCTCAAATTCTGAGATAATGCACACCATTCACTGATAAAAAAAAAAAAGGCAAACTGTACTTCTCATCAACTGAAGAAGATGACAAGGGAGCCAACATTGAGGAAAGAATGTAATATTTGTTAAATTCTTTCTGCTTTTTTCTGTATGATTAATACACTGTTTATAAGCAAGATGTGGTCTTGTTCAATCTTTAGCACAGCCTTGCAATGCAATGAACTCTGTCCTTCCACCCATTGACAGACGAGTCGAAACCAGATTATCAGTGATATGGCCTTCACTGATTGTAGATAAAGAGCTATGGATGATCTAAGCATCCATGAGAGCCATTGTAAACTGGATAAAAGCCCCACCAGCATTGTTCGACCATGAATAAAGGAATTATTCATGCTAATACGTTTAGGTGTTTACAGCAAATATTACATTCCCCTATTGCAATAAGTCACATGGGTGGATGTTGACGTGCATGCAGTGAAAAACTAGGTGAACTGATCAATGTGGCCAACAGCCCATTTGATAAGACCCAGACAATGCCTGTAGAGACACTACAACTGACTTCTGATGCTTTTTTCATACCTGTCCATCAGAGGATTTTATCTGAGAAGCACAGTTCTGTTTGATTAACAAAGGTGTTAAAGCCTCTTACAGAGCTGAGCTAACTCCGTGACAAAATACGTTGACCTCAAGTTTAACGGACAACAAAACTAAGCCGTAAAAACGAAACCGTAATCACAGACAGTGGCTAGCCGATGGACAAACTGCAGCATTTTTTTTAAACTCAGAAACAAAAACCCAGCACACCATACCCAGCTAAAACCATCGTAAACTCCATTTACTGAGCTAGCCAGGCAGAAATGGTGGTCTGAAATAAATGAGAGTGCTTATGTTTGGACACTCCCCACGAGAGGGGAACATTCTGGATGCTGCTAGAATCTGCTGCTAAGTTCTCCGGCAACAGGTGAGTCGAATCACTTTGGCAGTCACCCAGACCCTTTAGTCTATCTGGTAGAAATGCTTAGCTGTTGCAAAAGGCATGCTTAAAAGCATAGTACCATGCAAGCAAAAGTACCCCAGAGAGACTTAATACAGTAGTCTTGGACAACATCGCTCCCGGTAAATGAATTCTGAATGCTATTTTGAGAGAGCAGCAGGAAAAAGCATCTGGTAATGGGGTAAGGCTAAGCAGATGAGTAACTGGTTTTTCAACTATCTGAACTGCGGTTCTTAAGAAAGTTGCTACACCTGTCACACAAGAGCAAACTTAACCTTGACTGTATCCTAGAGGACACAGGAAAGCAAACAGTTACCCTGATCCCACATCCTGGTTGGAAAAAAGGCACAAAGGCTATCGTTTTGAAATTACGCTCAATGCTGCCTACAGAAGTGCTCTGAACTGAAGTGAATCCAAAGACCTGACTAAATATAGTAGGGCTTAAGAACATAGTGACCTGCCACACAAGCTTCCTGACCTGTAAATGCCGTCAACTCGTCCATCCATCCTGGAGGCTTCTTGCAGACACACACAGCAGGCAACAGATTGCCATCTGCCCAGATTGCTGTTCAATTCAAATCTCTTTATCCTTATTTTCAAACAACCTACTATCACTGCCTATTGAAAACTGATCACACTTTCCTTGGCAAAACGATTGCGAGTACGTGAAAGGCATGCTGTAATAATTTTTTAAAACTCAATTTCAAGGATTTATTTTCTGTATGCTTGGTCAGGCCAGAAGTTCAGGACATCTTCCACTGAACACCTAAGTAGACTGTAGAGACCTTTCGATTTTAAATTAGCATTTTTATATCAACAATTTTATATTAGAATTGATATTTTATACATTTAGGTTATATTTTTATTTTATGTTTAATATTTTTATTAAATAATTTTTCATAAGTTTAAAAAGATTATAAAGTTTAATATAAGTTCAAGAAGGTTATTTAAATTGAGGTATAATTTAGGAAATTCAAAGGAATACTTTTAATTGAAAACAAAGGTTTTCCACGCCGCCTTCAAAATTTGAACAGAAGAAGGTACATCTGGAGACAGGAAGTGAAGCAGAATTTGGATTCAGACATGCCTCAATGCCTTCCCACACTGGAATACTGCCTCCGAAGGCAGCGATTTAAAGCTTTTGGACGCCACCAAAGATATTAATAGTAAATAAATTATTGGTAATTGGTAAATTGGTTTGCAATTTTAAACACATTCTTAATAAAAACCTCATCACTGTTACCCAGCAAGGTTTACATGGTCATCACTTTGAGAAATCGCATCTTGGCCACCACAATGACCATCACAGCTCAGTCATTGAAGAAATCCCCTTGACAAACCTGTGTCCCTCATGTTGCACTTACCCGATCAGCCTCCTCGGTGGAGTGGTACCCCGAGGTCAGCAACATGTCTGCCAAAGCTGGGCTGCTGGGTGTATCGGTGGTGGAGGAGGAGCGTGGCCGTCCCACCTGCAGCAAGGTCTCCTGAGTACTGCGCCTGTGGATCTGGGGGCTGCCTTTCTGGGGGGGCTCCCCTCCCCCCCCTGCCTTGCTGCGGCGACTCTGCAGGCTGGTCCCTCTCTTCATCATGGGGGGGCCTCGAATCTGCTGTAGCACACGGCTCAGAGCTGCAGGGGGGGTGGAAGCGTGGGGGTCAGAGTTAGGGGCGGCGACCACCACGACAGGCGCTTCCCCCAACTCTGTCCCTGCTTCTTGGGGCTCAGGGATAGGGCCTGTGAAGGAAGAGGTGTAGTCGTGCGGCGAGACGGACGAGCGTCTGCGCTGAGGTTGGAAGAAGTGCTTCAGGCCGTGGCCCAGTGCGCCCATGTTCTCCAAGGCATTGTGGGTAATTTTGGACAAGCCGTGATCAGGCTCGGATGCCCTCCTGCTCACCTCCCGCTCTGCTCGACCCCCAGAGTCTGGCTCCTCCACCCCAGGCTGCTCGCTACCACCCTGGTCCATCAGGAGGCGCCAGTCTCACTCAGAGGGTCAGCACAGGGGTGGGGTCTAGCTAAGCCCCGCCTCCACCAGCCCTCTGATTGGCAGTTTCAAAAGCCAGGAAGCAGAGCGTGGCAGCAGTCAGGTGGACTCTGAGAGCGTACATGCATCTGTGGTTTGGTGCAAAGTCATGCTCGTCTACCACAGAAGGAAAATAAAATGGATTATGTCATGCAGCTGTGAGCGATGGAACACAAGCAACAACTACATGAGCTCAAATCACAACAGCAGCACTGCATTAGTTGGCTCAGAGACAAAAAGTTGCAGCTGACATCTTTTTTTCCCAGTTTCAGCTTGTATCAGATGAATTGCATTTTAATTCCCAATCATATCTCGCCAATCTATTAATGAGAGTGATGGCAGAGGTCATGGATTAAATAAGCCACGCCTTGAAGGTTCTGAGCCAACCAACTAAAACTACATTAGCAATATCACTATTGACAGACTACTAGCATCTACAGCCATGGGTGTTGCCAAGCAAATGAGGTGGGACAGAACTACAAAGAAAAAATGAGGGTGCTAATTTCTGAAATGCTTAAAGGGTCTCCGGGTCAAATTACGTTAGAGCACTTAGACAGCATCACATGGTTGCTTATGCAATGTTAGACCCTTTAAATGGAAATCATTGCAGAAATTTCTTAAATCATTATCATTGTCCTTTGTGGACAAGGTCAAAAGCATGAACACTAAGTAGGGCTGCACAATTTGAGGAAATTGCAATTCTGACTAACAAATTTGTAGGACTGTACTATTTATCTAAAAACTTTGGGATTCATTTACGAATAATTATTATTAGCATTACACCTAAATAACAATAAATACACTAAATACAAACAAAATAAGTAATTGTTATTGAATTAATATTATTATTATTATTGAAATTAATTTTTAAAAATTAAATTAAAAATTAAAAGTAATTAAAAAATTAAAAATAAAAAGTATTTAAGAAAAAATATTTTAACAGAATTTTACTATACAACTACAAAATTACAGTACTAATATTTATGGCTATTTCCAACCCCTGTTTTGTTGACAACTGCTTATCGTTACAAGTATTGGAAGATGTTCCAAAATGCAAGTTAAAGCAAACAAAAACCAGTGGAAAATGAAATGCTCATGTAAGAGCACACTAAAATACACAGAGAATTTACTTATTCAAATAAACTAATTTCATTATCACACTAAGCCATAAAGATCTTATTTTATTTAATCATGCAGCCCTTGTGTAAAGCTTAGGTAAGTAGAGGTGATGAGTTGAGGCTTTGGCATCGTTTAACACAAAAGTGAGGTGAAAAAACTTCAGTGGAGCCGAGGCAATACTACAACCCCAGGTGGCATAGCAACAAATCGTTTGTCCATCAAGCACTTCTAAATGTTCAGCTTGTTTGTTTTGGACACACACAAATTAGTTTAGACTGATATAGCACTGTATACAGGACTATATCACATCAGATCTCAAAAGACAAATATGATATAAAGCAACATAACGACATAAAGTAAATCATGTCTCCTACCATTAGTCCAGCCTGGCTTCCACTGGCTCACAGTTCAGGGTTTGCTGTGGAGAAAATTGGTTTGTCAGATGGGACTCAACTTATTGTGGCACACAAATTCTACATGATAGTCATTTACTTTAATGGTACAGATTCACACAGTGACAACAGGGTGTGTTCATGTTTGGATTATGATGCATGATTTTGGCAGCTGTAGTCGAGTCATTTCCGGGAACATTTACATTCCATTTTGGATTACATCATTAGATGACAGTGCATTACCGGTGTAAATAACCTTTTTATTTTCTTGATAAATTTGCTGCACTCATTTTGTAAACTTCGTTGGACAAACAAACAAAAAAATGATGTGCGTTGCATAAAACATTACAAAGTCTTAAATCAAAAAAGAAAATCCATTCTGCAGGCGTTGAATCAAGGTGTGTTGAGTCTGATGGTGGAACTCAGACTTAAGATGAGCCTCGATGGAGAGAATAACAGCCAGCTGTAATCCTCTTTACTCAGCTTTAACGCACATGAACCTTCTTACTACCACAGAGTAACACAAAAAAGTTTTTGAAAATTGAACAAAATGTACATCCACTAACAACCTTGTAGCTCACCTCTCAACAGATCTGTCATTTAAGGTTTATAAGTTACTGTTCAAAATCTATTTCTCTGTGGAGGAAAGTAATGCCATTTTCACTTGCTGAACCTGACTGTTGCAGTCTATAAAGTATATTAAGCTATGTCAATCTTCAAAATGAAATGACGTACATAAAAACTTGCATGCATGAAACCTAATGGGATTTCATACATTGCACCAGTGGTTTACAGCACTTCTTGAATGTCAAGCTCCCCATCTTGAGTATTCTGGGAAATGATTCTTCTTACCCTTTGCAAACAGACGGCACTATCAAAAATCATCTTGCGAACTTAAATACCAACCACGCAAAGATCAACCACCCATATTCAAACAGAATATGAGAAACATGTCATCCAGACTTACTAAAGTCCTACACCTAGTTAAGCAGGAAACAAACCCACACCTAGTTTAGCAGTAAACAAAACCTGACCTTAATTAGTTTAGAAACACAGTATCCTCCAGATGTGGGAGTGGCACAAAAGCAAGGTGACACATGCGGTGAATGAACATTCGTGTCTGTGAAGCTTTACCCGGAGAAGAGTGTTGATGTGTCTGTGTCCTACATGCATAATTAAATGAGTGACAGAGTGACGCACATGCCTGGCACAGCTATTCTATAACACAATCATATTCAACACAACAGCAGTTTAACAGACCCTGCACACACCCAAGAACACCCTGGGGTGCTGTCACACCAGTTCTATCAGCCCCAAAAAATGAAGGTATGGAATGAAGGTACCTTCACAGACTTCTGTGAGCAACATTCTTGTCACCACTCCGTTCTAGTACTTTAGGGTTGATATTTAACTCCCCTTCATCTCATAATGGCAAAAGAAAAGGTCACAAAAAGCCAATAGTGTGTCATGAGCATCTGTTTATATTGTGAGAAAGCTCTTTCTGAACTTTCCAAAGCTGGCCATGCATTTTTTTTTCTTTATGTTGACAGAGAAAAATATTTTTGCATGCATTCACTAAATAAGCGACATTTTGAGGAATAGATTTTATGTTTCCATGAATTCAAATCCATGACCTTGCCGTTGCTAGTGCCATTCTCTACTAGCAGCTGAGCTACAGGAACTCAATTTGATTTTTATAACATGGCACGTCATCTTAACAACACAACAGCACACCAATCACAGCAGGCTGCTCAAGAAAAAGAGTGAGATGCAACACAATGACCAAAGTCGTGTATGGCTTGAGAAGCTTCGCTTTTAAAACAGGATACATTTCAAGACACATTTTCAAATGTTCTTTTCTAGGTTAACTATCCCTTTAAAGTACTACTTGTCTTGTTGGAAAACTAGTTGACCCGTGACGGCCTAATACATGAAGAATTTGGCCTGCAGCGTTGTGCCAATAAGACAGAAATGCTTTAAACGCTTCTGCTAAAAGAAGATTGGGTTATAGAGGCTTAATTATCTAAAAGTCATATTTCAGGATGGATGAAGTGCATCTGCAGGATTTGTGACCAGTATATCTTAAAAACAAACGAATCGTTACATTCCTACGCCTTCAAAAGCACTGTATTTTCTGTGACTGAAATGGGTCAGTTTACTCTCTCCCCCAGTCTCATTCTCATAGCTTCCCAAGGTCACATCACTGTCTCTACGTGTGTGTGTGTGTGCCTTTCAGCAATAATACAATCCACTACAGTCAAGACATTCAGGACACTCAGCACATCCAACAACAGTGGCATTATAATTCTTCATGCATCTATCTGCCAGTACGTTCAGGACAACTTAATTGGAAAAATATTTGTAGCACAATCCTTCCCGAATAAAAACGATGCGATAAATGACATAAACAGCGCCTCATACCTTCAGTTCCAGTCATCCTGCTCATTCTTCTTCTCAACACAGAAATATGATACTGTGGATAAATCTAAGAGGAAATCCAAAACTGCAGATAGACAACGACCCCCAGGGCTGGGTAGGCTCTCCTCTTGACACTTCAGTCTACTTGCTCCCCGTAAATGTAAGATTATCACATGCTGAAAAAGAGTCAAATACATAAAATTCAGTAAAGTAGATACGTATACCTTTATTTTACAAACAAATGTGAAATACTTTTACAGTGACAGTACGTTAATATCATCAAGATCAATCTGTTAAAAACGACAAATTTAACGCAATTTATATTTTATCTAGCAGACGAACAAACACTTGTGAGAACTTAACGGAGAAAACATAAAGAAAACACCCATGCATGTCTATATATTAAACAAGACGGTCAATACGTTAAACAAGACTGTTAACTACTTATTAACCAGTTCGATGGGTTAGTAAGGTTGCATGCGGTCCGTCCATCTGACGGTAAACACGCTCGTAAACCAAAAACAAGAATGATTAAAATGTCATGTCAAAAACTGCAACTGAAACACAAGACTGGCTAAGGGTATGAAGCTAACTCTCGTCGTGTCATCAAGAACTCGAGCTGTCACTGTAGGATTTCAGGATGGCATGCCACACGGAGGGGCTAAAACAGGAGTACAAACCCATTTCACTTTATTAGACAAGCGAACGTGGCTGAATTAATCCGATCATTTTCCTGGACTGCCCGCTGATGCGTTCGCTAGCTCAGTTAGCTGCCCGGCTAACGTTAGCTGGTAAATGGGCAGTTTACGCCCAACCCAAGCTAATACTATTAGATGGTCGATATAACGCGCCGCTGCACACGGTCGTCAGAGACTGATACACACACACACACACAATGAAAACATCGGAAACACTGCGCTCAAACCGCACGAACGGAAGAAGTAAGGACGACCAACCCTTAAAACCGGCTTCTGGTTAAATCGCAGGCTGTATGTAAACGCCTGTCAAAGTCATACAAACAGACAGCATCAGCATCTGATCACGCCAATGAGCTTGTCTGGGTGGCACCATGCGATGGCATACATACAATATATTTATACACGAGTGGGTGGCTAGCAGTTTCTTATGATTTGCGATTATACGAACGATTATCCTCACTTTACCATCAAGCACCCTTTACGTGGAAGATGAACTATTTCCACAATAACTCATAACTGAATCATTCGTTTGAATATATAACAGTTGGTAACAAACATAATTTAATAGACATAAAAATCAAGTGGTTGCTTGCCTGGTTGAATCCATTCAGATCAAAAATCAGCTTGCAATTCTCTCAAGTAAGTTAAGTAAACGTTATGCGAAAGATAACGTTATTTTCATCTTGAGAAAACAAAACAATAAGGGTCTTGAATTTATATTATAAACACTATGTTTCTGAACAATAATCTGAAGGCATCGCAGTAGCGAATGTACAGATCAATAACACCGTTGGTTGTTTTTATATGAACGTACGCTACAGTGCAACTATGTACTGTATTTTGTCTTGTATTCATATGGCACTTGTACATTAAGCATATTACATCTGTTTGATAAGGAGCGGTTAGCAGTGAGATATTTTGTCGTAAATGTAAGGTTTAGGTGATGTCTGACCTGCTGCACCTGATCTCGCGGCGTGTGCTCCAGGCGAGCAGCGCCGCTAGGCTGCTAACGTCATCAGCGACACAGGCTAAACCCGACTAGCTGGCTAACAGCTCAGCCAACAAACTAACCGACTGTGCCCAGGCCCACAATTCGAGCTACACCATGTCGGCGACGACTTCGACTTAACGCTGTACATTTATGGAAGGCAAAAGCGTACGCGATTCGCGGTTACAACTTACATGAACGCTGATATAGAATTGTGCTGATGTCCGTTAATTTCTCCAGATGGGACACTCCCACGATGACGTCAGCGGCGCGCTCACAACGCCAGGGAGCGTGGCACGATATGACGGAGTGACCGCATCAGAGGCTCAAAACCAGTGGTCAGTGGTCATCAGAATCATGCACTCACACTTTCGTAATAGTTAACACGAATAGAAATCCTCCTGTTATGCAAAACCCATGTGATTTCAAAGATATATGTTGTCGATTATAGATCGGTGTTCATAACCAGTTTCAGAAACACTGAATTTGATTGACTTTTTTTATACATGACTTTATTCAAAACACAATACTGTGTGTATTTAAAAATATAAATACTAATTCGTGTTCGGTTCAGATTACCGTGTACTTCAGGAGCTGTTCTGTTCATTGATGCAAAAGCTTTAAAAATGAATCTCTTACCACTAAAAATACACTAAAAAAAGCTTGGTTTCAGATAACAAATTGGCTGATATTTGCACTAGACTGCTAGCGTCTTACTTATTCTGCAATAAGTTATAACTTTTTAACTATACTCCTACAAGGGTCCATAAGACATTGGGTGCATTTTCCCTCAGTTCTTCAGAACAAGCATGGCAGACTTGTTACTCACCTGTTAGGATAATGATGTGTGGAGAATTTTCTTAACTGAGTTAAAGGAATCAAGGAGAAGGTCATCAGAGTCTGCAGAAATGATTGGTGTTAAAAGATAAAGCCTTTATAATTAGCACTAGTGTTCTCATTAATCTCTTTCTGACAGAGACAGATCTAGATTAAGCGGTAGCAGAGATCAATATATTGAGGAAAATTACAGATGTGATCAGATATTGGTACATCCTTAAAGGGGTCATAAGATGCTCTTCTTAAGGATGATTATTTGTGCTTTTGGTGTAACAGAATATGTTTACATGATTTAATGTTCAGTAAACACATGATTTTTCAAATGTTGTTGTTTCAAACGACAAGCACAGTCTGCTCTGATTGGCCAGCTGACACAGTGCACAGTGATTGGCTGAACACCACAAGCGTGTGTCAGAAATGTAATGCCCCTGACTATAATCGTGAGCTTCAGCTTTCAAAGTAAATGTAAAGACAGTTAATAATCTTGTTAGTTTTACCATCAGTTCAGGCCTGGAAGGGGAAGAGTCGTATGACAAACACAGTGATGATGCTTGTATTTTTTTGCAGTACACAAGCCATTGCTAAGACAGCTGACATACTATGATTTCTGACAGGCTGTACACTTCGCTGTGATGAGACTCTGTTCTCAGTGTTGCTAATTCAGCATTTTTGTAGCTAGATTTAGCAACTTCCTCACCCCTTGAGACTTTTTTCAAAGGTTTGGGGACAAATACAGCATCTTTTTGGCATTATCCATTTTCAGTTGAAAGCAGTTGGCAACACTGTCTGTTCCCCTCACACACGTTAGTCTACACTGCACAAAACTCTGCATTTAAACAGTTAATAGCAAATAATTAAACTAATATCAAAACATAGTTGCTGATTCAGAAGTGCCAGACTGTCATAATATTAAGATGGACAGACAAATCTCAATAAATTAGAATGTCTTGGAAAAGTTTCATGTTAAGTTAATAATTCAACTCAAATTGTGAAACTTGTGTATTAAAAACAAATTTAGTGCACACAGACTGAATTAGTTTACGTCTTTGGCATAAATTGTGTTAATTATGCTCACATTTAACAAAAACCCACCAATTCATTATCTCAACAATACTCCATAAGACCACAAAAAAACATTTATAGTGAATTGTTGGCCTACTGGAAGGTATGTTTGTTTACTGTATATGTATTCAATACTTGATAAGGGCTCCTTTTGCTTTAATTACTGCCTCAATTTGGCATGGCGGTGATCAGTTTGAGGCACTGCTGAGGTGGTGTTTCTTTGACAGTGGTCTTTAGCTCATCTGCATTTTTTTGGTCTCTTGTTTCTCATTTTTCTCTTGACAATAGCCCATAGATTATCTGTGGGGTTCAGGTCTGGTGAGTTAGCACACCACGGTCATTTAACCAATTTTTGGTGTTTTTGGCAGTGTGGGCAGGTGTCAAATCCTGCTGGAAAATGAAATCAGCATCTTTAAAAAGCTGGTCAAAGAAGGATGGATGAAGTTCTCCAAAATGTATTGGTAAATGGGTGCAGTGACATTGGTTTTTAAAAAACACAATTGACCAACACCGGCAGATGACATTGCACCCCAAATCATCACAAACTATGGAAACTTACTGGACTTCATGCAAATTCCTTGACACGTCTGTGTGTGGTGGGTCTTGATGCCTTAACCCCAGCTTCTGCCAATTCCTAGTGAAGCTCACTCAAACTCTTGGATCGATTTTGCTTCTTGGTTAGTTGTGTATCTTTTTACTTCCTAACAACTTTAACATGCTTGGATACAGTACCCTGAACAGCCAGCTTCTTTGGCAATTAATGTGGCTTACCCTACCTGTGAAAGGGTGTCAATGATTGTTTCTGGACAACTGGACAATCAGCTGTCTACCCCATGATTGTGTAGCTTTGTGAACTAAACAGACCGTGTTGAAGGCTCAGGAAACCTTTGCTTGGGTTGAGTTGATTGACATGTCACCATATTTTAAATTACTGAGTGAATTGGTGGGTTTGTTAAATGTGAGCAAGTCGTCACTACAGAACCAAAGACTTTGGTCTGTGTGCATCAAGTTAAGTGTCGCAATCCGAGTTGAATTACTGAATTAACATTTTCATGATATTCTAATTTGAGATGCACCTGTACTATAAAGCAGTGTACAGCCCAAGAAATGTTTGATTTTAGCAATACTAAAATCAAAGTCACACTGTGTGGCATGTAAATCACACAAACATGGCTACGGCAGGTGTAGCCTGTACAATAAAGTCCATGGAGTTGTTTGCGACAGTTTCATTTAGCACCGGATTTCAGCAGTATGTGCTAGTGGCAAGCAAAAAGAGCATGAGACGACATGTTTGGGTGTACAATATTGTGCAACTAAAGAAAGCTTGAAATCACTTCAAATTCCGCATGATCAGTGCACAGGGTGTTTGTAACAACCCACATTTCTGGACCAGCCAGACAAAATGCAACAGGATTGTGGATCAATGCAACATGACAGTCAAACAAATTGCTTGGTTTGTTTTTTGGAGCCAGATGAATCAGCTCTTTGGCCAATGATCAAAATCTTCAGTTTAGTTAAACTAACCTACAACTTTAAGGCACATGGTTTTCACACAAAACACCCACACGGCAATGAAGTCTCATGAAGTTTTATTGGTCTCAAAGTGGAAAAAGCAAACAAAGTAACCGGAGTCTTGTCTAGTTATATATTTAAAAAAAAAAAAAAAAAAAAACCCCCAAACACGACAACATCCCTTCAGAGACTAAGAAGACCGAAGATCAGACCTTTAGGATACTGGCATAAAAGGATATCTACCTGGAGGCACAAAAGACTTCATAGGTTGATAACCATAAAACGGTGGGTACATTGGAAAACCTGGATACCGCTTCGGTGGTTGGTATGGGGCAGGTGTTGTTGCAGGAGGGGTCACAACAGGGTTTTGGAAGCCATACACGGGAGGAAACTTTGGGTACCAGGGAGCAGCTGGGTCACGGTTAGAGTAGAAGTATGGATCAAATAATGGCCCAGGATACATAGGATATTGAGGAGCAGCAGTGGTAGTTGTAGTTGGCACAGTGGGAGGCAGGGTAGCAGGTACACGACGATACGGAGGATACCACCAGGGTCTTCCAAAAGGGTCAAAGAACGGTTGCATGTTTGGGTCACGGACAGCAGGTGTGGTTGGGGCCGTAGTTGGCGGTGCGAGACGACAGGAAACGGTCACCTCTCGCTCACCGTATGTCAAAGGAAGTTGCCATTCAGTGTCCTGGAGCAGGGAAACACTAGTAAACGGTTCGGAGGGGGAAAAAAAAAAATAAACTTAGAACACCCCACTTACAGTCACTTCCAAACAGCTTCCTGTGAACGGTGCAGTGATAACCAGCGAACCGCCGG
>JAUYWG010000045.1:14646102-14674615 GCA_034779775.1 Enteromius afrohamiltoni
TATATAAATGCATTTGTTTAAACGTTTGCGTAGCCCAAATGTCTACCTCTGCAGCTTACTGTAGGTGAACTACAGTACGTTGTTGTCCCAACAAACCCAAATACTCCCCAACAGACCTTTTAAACTCTTACCTAAAGTTCCTGAGGACCACCGTAAAACGAATGTCACTGTTCCTTAGAGCACTTCTCAAATATAAATCCTTTTTTGTGCACGGCCGGGGCAGTCGTCTTTGAATGCTGTCCTCTTAAAACTGCTGTATCCTTGTGCTGATGCTTAGAATTTAGCCCACCTGACGTTTCACTCTAATCTTTCGCCATCTGGTTGATGTCCTGCTGGACTTACATCTCTGGGCAGAGCTCTGATCCCCAATCCAAACAACAAAGTTAACAAAACCCAGGGGCTTTGAAACATTTCTGTAAAATGAAACGTGTCAAGCCAGTGTCACAAAATGTATAGTCTTCAGAAAATATAGATACTTTACTTTTTCAGTTTTGTGCATCTGTTCCTTTTTTGGTATCACAGATGTGTGAAGGTAATCTCTTAATATAAAGGATTTCAGTAAGACCATTAGTTCTGTAAACAAGTCTGTTCCTTACACTGAAATCTAATTGAACAAGAAAAATCCCATCACAGTTGACGTAATGTGAGAAAAATATTTTCTCAGCTGTTTTTTTTTTACTGGTTCAATAAAGTTCTTGACACTAACATGCAAACCTGAATTTAAGCAAATTGTATATGAATGCATGTAGTGTAAAATGCTCCCACACACACAAAAAACAGACTTTTTCTTTCAATTCACTTTGAATTTTTTTTTTTTTAAGTATTAAAAAAGAGAGAATTTTAAGTTATCTGTTGTATGTGTACTGTAGCTCTAGGCTGGCCCAAATTACAATAAAAAATAATTCTACCAAAAAAGTGCACGTGTTTCAGTTTAACATTTAATCATAATTTAAAATGTTTATTTTTTTGATTGTGCTATTAATAATGCATGGCTATTTGCAATAACTAGCACAGAAAAAATACATATATAGGCTTGATTTTCTGATATTTACTAATGTGATTTGCTGAGATAATTTGACTCCTACTATGCAAATTATTAAACGATCTGTGAAGAGCTATAAGTTTATCCAAATTATTGAACAGGGTCAATCTGGGGTTAAGAGAGAGACCGTGGGAATTAACTCTTTCTGAACTCATAACAGTCATATGATTAAGCGATATACAGCTTATCTCACCCGGTCCACCTTAAGAGCTCAGTCAGGCAGCCTTTTGCAGGGCGATCAGGGGGAGGCCCCCACAGACACATGCTTAGCGCTTTAAGGCGGACTGGAGCGAATAAAGCTCCGCTTAAAGGCACAAGCACGCCGAAATGACATATCCACAATGACTTTACCTCACTCTGTTACGTACACAGTGATACGCAATGCAATTAAAATGCATACATAATGGTGCTATCATTATTATAGCCTATACTTCTTTAATAGCATACTCTCGTAAAATAAGTTATTTATAAAATATTTCATAATGACATCACAAGCAGTTTTTTTTACAGAGAATATGAAGAAAAATCACGGGCAAATCACATCTAATTTAACTTTGTTTTTTTTTTTAAGCAACAAACAGCGTTTTATAGTGTATTCCAACATATTAAGGTATAACAGCACTAATCAACAGAGTAGTAGGTCTGTTCTTTATATTCCTGTGTAACCATTTAATGTAAAATGTCATTCATAGCCAGTGCGCGCGCCCGTGCCGTGTTGCCAAGTCCGCTAAATATAAGCGGACTTTAAAAATGATAAGCTGCTGCTCCAGCATGATAAAGTGACTAACCACTAAGTGGATTTATAGTCATATCACCAACTCAATAATAATATATATTCAGCAATTTGATAATCTAAAGATAACCATAAATAAAGACTGAAACTTGACAATATAATAGTTTAGTTCACAATTCACATGTTAATAATATTGAAGATATTTTGACACTCAAACTCCATCACTCTCTCCTAATTAAATTTTATGTTTTCTTTTTAAATGTATACATCTGCTTGCTTTCTTTTTATTTCTTATTTAAAAACCTTGCATACTGTGTTAGACTGACTAAGACTTTTAAAAGTTACTTTTAAAAGTAATGCATTACAGTATTGTTACTCTCTAAAAGTGTAACTAATTACCTTACTTAGTTACTTTTTATTGAAAGTAATGCATTCCATTACTTTTTAAATATGGGCAGAGCAGGAGTGTTTGTTTTTAATATAAGAAGTTCTATTGATAGCCAATGTAAAAGCCCTTTCACACCAAAACCTGTCACGATTAAACCTCAGGCTGAAGAAAAAGTAAATTCACATCTGTACAGAAGAATACACAGGAAAGTTCAATACTCTTCAGCAATAAAGAAAACACTAAAGCACAATAGTTCTGAAGCCATTTTTGCCTGTAAGTATGGTTGAACTGGATCATCAGAGGTCAGCAGCAAAGACATTGGTTAATAAAATGGTATTAGATACTAGATAGATTTAATAGATATTAGATAGATTTGTGTAATTTAATTATTGCGGGTTTACATCATATTCTGAGTTTATCTGTTAATCTGTTTTTGAGAGTGAGATGAATTAATGCACATTCACATTTAGTCTAGAACTACACTGTATCCACACACCGCACACAATGCCGTTACTTTTTTGAAAAAGTAACTCAGATCAGGGCCTTGCACAGACCTTTTGAGGGGCATGTGCTGAAACTGAAAAAAAAGGCACCCGCCAACCTCATACATGCAGATTACATTGTGCATGAAAAAATATATAGAATGGACAGTAACCTGTTGATTTTCATTGTGTAAAGTAATTTTTAATCAATACATCATTAATACAGTAGTAAACCATGTTTATACATGTGAAGACGAGCGGGGAGTATACAATAGGCCTACTAGATTTTTCTTTTTTTAAAGGCTTAAATGTGTGATTCGAAGAAATAATTTCTGAAACTGATTTTTAGTATTCTAAATTGGTTCTCAATTATTGAAATGACTAGACTATTCATTATGTTTCATATTTTATACCTGATTTTTATATTCTACTGCAAATACGTATTGATGTTGTATTGTTGTTAAAAAACACCCACACACAGAAACACACTGTTCCTAAAGCCAGTATAAGCGGTATGTGTTGAAAATGACCAGTCACAACAGCGGAGAGATCTGATATTTGATTCCCGCCTCCTAAGTTTTAATAGTGTATTTGACGAGCGAGCAGGGGCTGAGCACCTGAGAGAGAGCGCAGACGGGCGCGCGAGTGCTGCTCGGCGCCATTCTCGCGAGAGCGCGTTTTTGTTGCGTGCTCTGGCGATGCAGAAATGCTCCCTCACGAGAATGGTTCTCCGCGCGCCTTTAATTGGTTAAATATTTGTTAAAAGACAAACAGATTTAAATGGTTACAAATATCATTGATTTATATATAAAAAAAAAAAAAAAACCTCCCCCCAAAAAAGGGCACTTCTGAGTGTAATTACAAAAAGGGCATGTGCAGGTTGAGCCCTTCCTGAGCACGTACCTGACTCAGATATATTACTTTAAAATTAAAAAGTAACACGTTATTTTACTAGTTACTTGGAAAAAGTAATATTATTACGCAACTTGTGTTACTTGTAATGCGTTACCCCAACGCTGTTTATTACAGGCATTTGTTGATTTTAATTGGCCTCATTTGCAAGCCGCTTTGATTATTTTATTGATTATGGTCTATTATATAATGTGATTTATTAGCTGTTGTGGTTGTGGTTCTTTAGTCTGAATCAAATCGTTTTATCTGTTTTTCTTTTTACTGATTAAGTGATTTAGCGATTATTGGCCACCATATATGGGTCCCCTGTAAATATACCCCACGCATTTCTCTCATTTACACTACAGAGCTATATTTTAATATTGCGCACGCAAAACATTTTTTTTTCGCGATATGGCAAAATCTGGCAACACTGTGCTCCGCGTTCATGGCATTGTGAATGTGCTCGCGGCAGCGGTGGAGCCGGAAGGGGGAGCTGCGAATCCGTCCCCGCCTTCACGCTACAGGACAGCCCGGGGTCTAGCGCTGTCACAGCAGGCCTACTTCCGTCAGCTCTATCGCAAACATTATTGTTCTAAAATAACATTTTCAGCCATCCAAGCAGCGCGTTAGTGTATTTTTCAATACGGTAGGACATGTTTGCAGCGGGATTTAAACCGTTTCATTTATATGTGTGGCAGAATACGCACACGTCACGACATAAATCGCACTTAAATATTGACAAATGTGTTTGAGTGCGGAAAAAACGAGATGCAGCAAAGCAAGCGGACTTAACATGCGCACGGCCAGCTTTAGTTCAGCTTTAGTGGGGTTTTTGTTTTTTGAACGGCGTGTTTTGGCGGAAATTGCTTTGGCTTTTATTTAAGGTAGCATGGGACGATTAGCACGTGAGCTCGCGTTAGCTAAACAAATGCGCGCGCGTTGGCACATTAACCGCGGGAATGATGATTAATATCGCATAGCGACGTGTCGCAAACGCATTTAGCCTCGTAACGCGGGTCCTCGCGCTCTTTTCTGAGGGTTTTGAAGTTTCGTTTTATAAAGGTTAGCAAGTTAGCATTGATGCTAGCCTATTTTCGAGGCAAAAGCAGTGTGTGTCCAGTATGTGGTTGACCATGCTTACAGACACATACAATTACAGCAATTGCTTGTGTGTAACAATGCAAAAATGCCATAGCTGAGCATTCAAAGTGAGGTTAGCTTTGCGATTTGAGAGCAACTCGTTTATTTTGCTCGAGGGGTCCAAAGTCCAGCAAGGGTAACGTAGAGACTGTTTCTGTCTGAATGCTTTAAACGCATAGCTCTTCATCATTACCAAATCACGTGAAACACCGTTAGGCTTAACAATTTTATTTCATCTGCAAAAGGATGCATGCAGGTTTCATATGTTTATGGCGTGCTGATGCACTTAAAAAGTGTGCAGAGATTTTATTGAATGCTTCATATGCCAGTGTAGACATAGCTGTGATCTATCAAGTGCATATATACGCGTTGGTTATGTTAATGTATTGTGTATTAGTGGATTACACAAGTGATACAATTTCATTGTACAATAATAATTTATGTAAACCTAAATTACCAGTCAATATTAGAATAATAATAACATTTGTCTATGGACCCATTTCACATATTGTGATTACATATTCACGTTATTAACTTTTATTATGTTTTCATCATAATCGATCTCTATTTTCTCTGTTTTGTAAACAAGCAGATGGGAATGCAAGAAAAAGTGTTTTATTGTTGTTTCTGTTTATCAATGATAACACTTTTCAGGGCCCCAGAAATATGAAAAGGATCCATGTCACTTTTTATGTACTTATTTATTTTTTTTGCATACGCCTAAAGTTTGAATGTCAATGATCATGCACAACACGCATACAGTCTGTCAAATTTTGACTGGTATTATGTTCATGTCATTTGTGTTCAAGGCTCTTGTGCAGGGTGGATTGACCTGTCATGAATGAGCCCATTGAAGGCGGTGCAATCTCGTTCGACGAGTATGTGCGGCAGAAGGCGCGCACTATACCTCAGCACCGCATGAAGGAGTTTCTGGAGTCGCTGGCCTCAAAAGGCCCGGAGGTTCTGCAGGAGTTCAGTCAGCAGACCAGCGGCACCACCACTACTATGGTGTACCAGCAGGGGGCCAACTGCATCTACACGGACAGCACAGAGGTAGCAGGCTCCTTGTTGGAGCTGGCATGTCCGGTAAGAAAATAATCATTTTGCAGTTTCATTTTAACTGTGGTTTAAAAAGCAAAAACGTGTAGTCCAATTTCTGCTTCATCTCTGAGCAGGTGCAGGTGACATCTACACAGATCTCCCCACAGCTGGCTGCAGCTGTGCATCAAGCATCTGAACAGCAGATCCAAGTACAGGTTTGTCTCTGTCTTTTTTGGTTCTGTTTTTATGTGTATTACCTGCAGGGCTAATGTACAACATTTACTGCGGTTGTTGGGTTAAAGGGGTAGTTTGGCCAAAAATGAAATTCAGTCATCATTTATTTTCTTTCATGTCATTCCCAAGCTGCGCGACTGACGTTCTTTTACAAAACACAAGGAAGGTTCATTCTTAAGGATGTTGGGAACCAACCAGTCCAATAATTAGAATCCAAAAACATGCGTAAATGTGCTGGACAGAACTGACCCGACCCGGACCTGTATTTTGTTTTAAAGTGGTACCCGAACCCGTGAAGCCCCAGAAATATCTTAAATGTACTGGAAAGATTAGACAGCAGGCTATAGACAAGCATCTTTCTATCGTATTTTCCAGCGTTCTTCTCCGAACACTGTGTGCCATGTGCTTTGATTTGTAATTTCTCTGCTACGCGCTTCTAAATGATACTTTTTTTAGGTTGTAAAAGACTCAATTATTTATTTATAATGCAGTAAACTTTGTATGTTCAATATGTTCAATCTTCTCCAGTAAGATAAAACCATACAAAACACATGTTTAAAGCTCCACTTACGGCACCTAGTGCTCACCTTACGAAGCTTAGAGGAATTTACACGTATAGCACAAAACTTTAATAGCTTATTCTGATAAGAGTGTATTTTTTAGTCAAGCTTGACCAAAAATGTTAAATATAACAAGATGATTCTTTCATATTATTTTAAACACGTAAGAAAAAAATGCAATGCATACTATGGCAGAGCAAAAGTCACGTTGCCATAGAAACATTTAATGTGCGTGAAACTGCACGTTATGCGCTGACTGACTCAGTGTTAAACAGACCCGGGACCTGAATTAATAGATTTGGACCCGACCCGGACCCAGCTAACCATTTACAATATAGACCCGAAGCCACACGGGTCCTCTAAAGAGCTGTAATGCAGTCCTTGTGCGTTGCAAAAGCAGAACGGACCCATTGTGCCTTCAAACAGAACATCTGCAGCTGTCTAACACAAGTGTATATATATTAGAGCTGCACAATTTTGGATAAAAAGAGAATCCCGTTTAAATCAAATTGATTTCACAAAAATTAGCTGGTACTGCATAAACAGGTAAGACTAATAAAAGTGTATTTAATAAGGCTATTAAATAGCAGTCCCAAACTAGTTGGTATGAGCCACCAAAACATACACAAATTGACGCAAAGTGAAAATATTTTGGGGTTGAGGGAACAACCGTTATCGTTATGATTATACAATACTAACGTTGAACTGTTAACGAAACTGCTCCTGAATTAAACAGAGATCATACTTTCACGCAAATCTTTACCAGTTATCCAGCCATCTCGTATTGTTTCTGCGCTTTAATAAAGTGATATACAGTGCGCCGCCACATTGTGCTTTTAAAGAGTGCTCGCTCTGAGCGCGATACATCTGACAGGACAGGATAGTTAGTTTTTTTTAGGTGAGAGATGTATTAAATAATTTCATAACTTAGCAAATAATGATAGAACGTTGACACTGACATTAATCGATCAACATGTCATCTGACCGCATGCAAGTTTTTCCCAGGCGCGCTTTCACACTGCGTCTGACAGAAGTGTCAAAGGCTTTTAAAATGTCTCGCATCAGAGGACAAAAACACATTTAGACGTTTTTTTCCCTGTACTTGACCCACCAGGTGAGAAACGCTGGCCTATGTTGTATTAGGCTGTCACAAATATACTAAATTAAAACTAAACGCACCGCAAACACACTGCACTCAGAGTATGTGTGAAACAGCAATTCATGAGTATATCCATTTTTGCTGGCATGGCGTTAAATCTTAAATAAATGAATAAATAAATACATCTGTAATGTTAAAAATGAATGTTTTAAATGAAACCATTCTAATTGTTGGATGTTGCTCTAAAAAATATTAGTATTATTTTTTTAATAATAATAATAATGTAATCAACTAGTCATCGCTTACTCATGAAGACAAATATCCCTCAAAACCATGAATGAAGAGTAGATTAATATAAACGAAAGTAAAACAACACAAATGTTTGGCTGCTCTCTAGAAGTGATGCACACTGATGAGAAATGATAGTTAAACACTAAATCGGCATATTTTATTTTTCCCCCAAAGGTTTTTCGTATGCACCAACTAGGGTGGGGCGATGTTGACCAATTTGTAATGTGAAACGTTGCGATGGACGATGGTATCGTTGTCGCCATGGGTGGGTGGGTTTAGTTGTAACTAAAACACCGAGCCCCGCCCCACGACTGACAAAACGGTGTTCACACGAGCAGGTGAGAGAGGATTTATCGCGCGAGAGTGCTTGAATTGCGCACGGATGACACATCAATTGCGCGCGAGGGTTTGAAATGAGCTTGCGGCCCCGTTTTTTCCCATGTACATCTGTTTTCCTGTCGCGGAAATGATTTACCGCGCTCGCCAGCATCAGTGGTGCGCTCCCTTATTAATGGCATAGATTTGCTGCGGCTGGGCGGAGCATCGTGATGTCTATCGGCCGTCAGTGATCCATCGACCCAACCCTAGCACCAACCTGTAAACTTGACTTATTTATAAACACATTTTAGTAGGAAAATTATACTACATAGATGGCAAATCTAGATTGAGACCATGCCCCAGGTAAGTTGGACATCCTTATTATTGAGTCCTGCTTTAATAGGTCTCCATCTCTTAATTGGCAGGTGCAGATCCAGGGGGAGCAGGGGCAGACGGTTGGCCAGGTACTACAGGTGGCTTCTCCCACCCAACAGCAGCTACAGGGAGTTACCACTACACAGCTGGTGCAACAGGGAGAACTCACAGAAGAACAACAGCAACAGGTAATGCCCACCAATACATGATCGGCTTCTACATTTATGCATTTTAGATTCTTATCGTAATGTGTGTTTGACTCGCAGCTCCAAGCCCAGCTTGTGGCAGCGGTTGCCGGAGGTCAGCAGATTCAGATCCAGACTGTGGAGGCTCTGTCCCCTCCTCAGCAGCAAGGCTCCCCCAGAGAGGCAGAGCGGCGACCTGGAGGCTCTCCCGCTGTCCTCCAGCCTGCAAAGAAACGCAAGGTGGATGTCCCGACAGTTGTGTCCTACTCGCTTCCTCAAGGGCAGCAGCTGGCTACGGTATTGGCGATCCCACAGGGCCAACAGCAGGGCTACTTGTCGCTCCGGCCAGACCTGCTGACCGTTGATAGCACTCATCTCTACAGCGCCACTGGTACCATCACAGGCCCAGCCGGTGAGACCTGGACCATACCCGTGTACTCTGCCCCTCAGCAGCAGGGTGTGGCCCACATCGCCATCCCTCAGGAGGCCTACAGCACCGTGCAGGTACAGGCCTCGCCTACCGATAAAGACAAGGACAAGATGGTAATCGGTGCATCTCAGGGTGCCGGGGCAGTGGCCGTTCCAGTGTCTGGCTCAGGAGTGACCACTCAGGAGGAGGTTGTACATTCGCTGTTCCCAGCGCAGTTTATGAATGGAAACATTCACATCCCTGTAGCGGTGCAGACCGTAGGGGGCGCTTACTCTGGGACGACGCAGGCCTTGCACATATGGGATCCACAGCAACAGCAGCACATACAGGATGGAGAGGCTCAGGAACAACAGCTTCACCTGCAGGTAAATACATTCTAGGAGGAATCCTGCATGCTTAAAGGTAATTGGTTCACCCCTAAATGAACAATGTCATTACTTAATCACACTCATGTCGTTACAAACCCGTAATATCTTCGTTTATTTCTCAGAACACAAATGATTATTTTATGAAATTTGAGAGCTGTCTGTCCTTCCCTAGACAGCAATACAACTGAAATGTTTCCAGGTCCAGAAATGTAGTAAATACATCGCTAAGACAGTCCATGTGGCATCAGTGACTCAGTGACAGTTTTACGACGATAGGAGAATACTCAATGAAAGCAATGGCCATTTTTTATGTGTCGGGGAAAGTGTACGTATACATTGTGATACTCTAGAATGGAAGGTGTAGTTTTGGGAAGAATAACGGTTGAGTAGTATTCAAATTATTTTTGTTTTCTTTGCACAAAAACAGTATTTTCAAAGTGTTGCAAAACTGAAGTTGAGCCACTGATGTCACATGGACTGTTTTACTGATGTATTTTAGGTTTCTGGATCTGGGATCATTTCAGTTGTATTGCTGTCTGTGGAGGGTCAGATAGCTCTTTGATTTCATCATAAATGTCTTCTTTGGTGTTCAAAAGATGAACGTAGGTATTGTGGGTTAGGAAAGACATGAGGGTGAATATTTAATGACAGAATTTAAATTTTGGGGTGAGCTTACCTTTTAGGTATTCATAACCCCTAGGCTGTCTCAAGGTGGTTTGCATTGCTTTAGTGGGTGATACGCATTTAAGCTGTGAAGGATCACTTATGCATATTAAAACAATGTGGCGCTGATGTGTTTTCAGGCGCAGGCAGAGGCAGAACCACAGGTGGAACCTCCTCCAGAGCTGGTCCTCCCCAACACGCTGAAGCCTGAGGAAGGGCTGGAAGTGTGGAGGCTGTGGGTTCAGCGCAAAAATGCTGAGCTGGACAAGAATGAACAAAATAAGCTGGCACCTATAGGACGTGAGTGAATATTTAGATTGTCTTTACTGTATTTTGTTACTAGATTAAAAGTTTAGTTGGCAATATGAGTGAAATATTGTAATTCACACAGTTTAGCTCACAGATCAATTATCATTCCATGCTTAGAAATATTTGCATGCATTTAAAAATCATAGATTGAAACTTGAAAAATATATACCCCCAGATTCACAGACAAGGCTTAAGCTAGTCCCAGACTAAACTGCATGTTTGAGCTGTCTCAGATGAAAATATCTTTCTCTGAAATATCTTAAAACATGTCAGTGTTCTGTGTTAAGATGCACACCTGTAATATTTTCTTATAAGGCTTTTTTGTAAAAGTTACATAAATATCTTAATTTAACTCATGCCTAGTCCTGGCTTAAGCTAAGCCCCGTTTGTAAACTAGGCCATAGTTTTCTGAGTACATTTAGGTCAAGTCAAGTCTCCTTTTATATCCTATTAAGCTTAACCAAAGTTTATGTAAAAAAACACATGAAGACGCAGTTTTTGTAATCACAATTCGGTGGTTGTGTACGTATATTTCTGATGCAGAATTCTGTTCAAAAACAATATCAAAAACTATTTGTGGTCTTTTTGTGGAAGTTTAATAAATTAATAATTAGGAGAACTAAATGAGAATAAAACAGAAGCCGTAATAATATTTCAAATAAAAATAGGATCAAATAAATGCAACCTTTGACCAATACTTCTTTCGAAAACACAAATTGTCCTGCCCCAGAACTGTCCACCAGTAGCGTATATGGTTTACTTATTTATTTTGTTATATTTATTACATTAGTTCGTAAAAGGTCCCTTTAATGCATGTGTCCTGTTTCTGATAAGCATCCAGTGCAGTGTGTCCCTTAGGGTTTTGGCTTTGTGGGGGTTGACTTATTTATAGATGAAATTGATGAAATTTTATTAATCATAAAAAGCATATCTAATTGATATTAAATTGTTTCAGTTTCGTGATTTAAATTAATTTATTAAAAGTTTAACAAAATGACATGTTTAGGGCTCTATTAAATTTTCTTTTTGCCCAACCTTATGTTATTTTTACCAAATTCTGTGTTTTAGCAAGTCTAATTATTTGAAAGCATAAAAACAAGTTTTATATATTCTTACAATAGCCCTATGCATTTTTTTTTCCTCCTCAGAAATTCTGTTGTGTATTTATACAATTTGTAAACCATAAAACATTACTCTAATGAAAGTGACTCTCAGAGCTGTCCTGGAGATGTTGTTCATGGATTTATATAGCGAGAGGACAGATGTTAATATCACCACAAGCATCACATGCATGAGTAGTACACAAATTCATTAATGATGAGACGAAATTTTATATTTAAATAGTCTTTGGTGGGCTGCCCTGCTAAAATAATAACAGGGGAAACACTATAGTAATGTTTATTTACAGCAAGATGATTGTCTGTGCAGGTCGACAGCCGCTCCGCTTCCAGGATGATCTTGTGTCAAGCTCAGTGGGCGAGCTGAACTTGGCTCTGTCTTTGATGACCCAAGAGGCTCGTGGGCTGGAGGGGGAGCCATTTGAACCTGATTCACTATACTATGTATTTTTATGTATACAGAAAGTATGTACTTCCTATTTTGGTTTCTGCTGATTATGTTGGATGATTAGTTTGCACAAACAAATGTTCTTCTTTTTGTGTTTTGTTCAGTACATGTTTGAGAACTCTAGAGTAGACGACATCTTCTCTGATCAGTACTACAGCCGGTTTTGTCAGTGTTTACACAAAATTCTTGAAGAGTGGAGGCCCAGTGTTCACCCTCTTGGTAAGATGTCGGTGTGGGTTTTTAAACCATGTACTGTTGAGTTTTGTCAAATTTATGCTAATTGCCTTTGCATTTTCCAGGCTACATTATCCCAAGTCATGTGACCGAGGAGATGCTCTGGGAGTGTAAGCAGCTAGGAGCTCATTCTCCATCCACTCTACTTACTACACTGATGTACTTCAATACCAAGTGAGTCTCCTTCTCTTCAAATGGGATGGCAGTGAGTGCTCGGGGGTTATAATGTTGTCTCTCTGCGAAGGTACTTCCACTTGACCACAGTGGAGCAGCATATGAAAGTGGCCTTCTCCAAAGTGCTCAGACACACCAAAAAGAATCCCACCAACCCTAAAGACAAGAGCACCAGCATCCGCTACCTGAAAGGAGTCGGGCCACACCATGTTGGACAGAAAGGTTAGGAGGCAGCCAGAAAACAAGGGTGGATGTTTTCAGATGTTACGAGATAAATATGAATTTTTCCCTTTTGTAAAGTGCAAACTAGGGATGCACAATACTGGATTTTTGTTGATATGCCCATGTTTTTCCAACTCATTTCGGCTGATGCTGATATATTTTCTTCTGTTTTGAAACAATGCCTAGTCTCTTCTATGTAGAAATTATATGCAAAATATTGGTAGTTTTGGTTAGTTCTTTTAAGAATAATTATCCAGTCCTGACCATGCAAACTTCTACAGTGAATAATAACAGTGTGCATGACCTATAATTGTGATGTTTGCCATGAATGTATAAATAAAAGTTAAAGTCATAAATTTATTGGGCAAAAACTGCAGGAAGTCATGAATCACTTCTATTATTGTTCTAGTGACGGATGACATGTACGCAGAGCAGGCCGAGGACCCAGAGAACCCGCTACGTTGTCCTATCAAGCTCTATGACTTTTACCTCTTCAAATGGTAAGCCACTGATTTTATTATATGCTAATGTGCTTGTTTTTGATTATTAGAACCTCCCTATAATGAAGAGATGCCTATTATGAGTATTTTATTTTGGTTTAACAGATTAACAAGGTTTACATTTGCATTAATTTCCTTATAATATGCATTTAATTTTACCTTATTTACTCAACTTGCATGATGCTAACTATGTGATGATTGGCCGATTTCATTTAAAGCATTGTTTGTTAGGTTTTAATGCCCGAGCGGCACCTAGGGGCAAAGAATGAATTAGCAATTTTATTCAGACCAATGTGAAAATCAAGTTTCCCCAGGTCTGTGTGGCCAATATGCTAAAGTTTCATGTTGACAACATTATTAAAAACGGCTTGGGATTTGTTTTTTGTTTTTAAATCGTCTGGTTTTAGATGAGTCAGAGTAAACTCTTTCTTTTGAGTGGCAATAACTTGATGCACAGTGCACTTTTTAATTGAAAGCTTTGCAGGATGTTTTTATTCACTAAGAGCTGTGCTATACGTATATGTTATACGTTTTGGCCATTACTGTATTGAAATTACTTATCCACTGAAAAAGTAATTGAGATATTACCATTTTACTTTAACGGTAATATCTTGTTTTCTTTCCTGATTCAGAGAGAAACCATACAGATAGGACTAAAATTAATCTTAGAAATATATATAGACATGAAAAATATATCTGTATCATTATATGCAGTCACCTGCGCATAAAAACGCAGGTTTTTTTTAACACCTTCTATGAGTAATGAGCTAGAATTGACCTCAGAAGAATTTATATAGCGATTTGAATAATTACGTTACTTGTTGAGTAACTAAATTACTTTCAGACAGATTAATTGAAGTCACTTAAATACAGTGCTGATGATGCAGTTAGTAACTGTAATTGTCTTTTGAAGGTAACTTACCCACTGGTTATATAGTAATACTTTTTCTGTATCTTTCTCATTGTTTTGTCTGTCCTCAGTCCCCAGACTGCAAAGGGTCGTAATGACACGTATTACCTGACGCCAGAGCCTGTCGTGGCACCCAACAGCCCTATTTGGTACTCCACTCAGCCAATCACGAGTGAGCAGCTGGAGCACATGCTAACACGCATCATGATGGTGCGGGAAATCCAGGAGATAATCTCCATTGCGCAGGCCAACGTACACTGAGAGAAGACGAGGGCAAATGAAAGAAAGCTAGATGGAATAAGAGAGGCTTTCTCCAGCGCTCCATCATGCCATCATCCTCCCCTTTCTCAAGAGACTGAATCAAATAGCCTCTGCAGCATCTCCTTATATTTCACCCATGATTCAAAGGAGAGCGAAGGGGTTCAAGAGGGGTTTTCAATGAACTGGACATGCATACAAGCCTTTTTTGTTGTTCGTTTTAGATACAGGAACTATTTCTGTTTGTTCCTCCGATGACCATTGAAACGTATTTGCCCAGATCCTTGCTGTGTGCATTTTCTTTCTGCCATGTATGTAACGCTCCATCCTTCTTCTCACTGTCCTCTCCATTAATTTTTTCTTTAAGTGCAGAACTGTAAGGATCTGGTGGTTTTTAAGAATGCATAGTAAACTTAAGTGATTATTGGCAGCGGACTGGAACACCATGTGATGGTCAGGTGTAAACACATTTAAAAAGGTGGCTTCATCCATCGGTAACACCTAACACAACCCCCGCTCACCCCAAGGAGCTTGCAGTAGCAGAGTTCACGTACCCGAGGAGTGTATTATACATGAAGACTTTTTGGTTCTGTTTTTATTTTTTTTTTTATATATATATACATGCATCTACGGTAACCTGATATGTATTGATATTATAGTGGTGCTGGAGAATTGAAGCCTGTGTTTTCAAACATGCCTTTTTGTACAGTGAATTACCTGTATGTGTCGTCTTTGACCCTCTCTGCAGTCCCTGGTCAGTTCCGACACACAAGCACACTTGGGCCTCAGAAACAGAATAAATTTCTGCACAAGTAGTTCGCAAAACTATTACATGCATTACTGAATTGAATACAACAATTCTTTAGTAAAGAATTTGCACAAGGGATATGCTGGCATTTAAATCCCAGCCAATGAGAATTTTCATGTTATTCCCCTAAATTAAATAAATGAAGGTTTTCAACCAGCAAACCTCCAAGTGATTAATTTAAAAAAACAACGAGTCCTGAATCACTCAATTATATTTTATTTTGTCCTCTCAAACACCGTGTGAATCCAGGTTTTTTCTAATATCTATAATACTGACGCCAGGTTTTTAAAAGTCTTATTTCTAGACCCGTTTTTTATCGGTTAAACAGATTTTTAAATCCTTAATCTTCCTGTAAAAAAAAAAAAAATATATATATATATCACAGACTACTAAAAAAGTATACTCATTGGGCCTGAAAGATTGAGATTACCACTGCTTTTTGATATTACATGTGAATTTAGGCATCTCAACATTAAAATAAAAAGTATGAAATTCAAAAAAAACCATGAATGTTATGATAACTGTGAAAATAGGGCAAATGTGTATGCACAATTAAATATGCAGCATCAACAAATGATTATTTTAAAATCTGATGTCTGATCAATTCATGAAATCACAGGTGAAGTGCCATTTTTCTTTTTTCAAAGGTCGTTTATTACAAAGTCCAGACCAAAACAAACATTCAGGATATGCAACAAAATATTGTCTGGTTTGTACATGACCTTGTCTACAAAGCCAAACCCGCCGCACTTCGTCCTCTCAATGCAACTATACATTTTCTATTGGAGTTGCTAGCGGCGATCCATCTCATTCTTTCCCCGGTAGTGAGATCTGTAGTCTCCTTAAGGTGTTGGTGAAGTATTTAGGAAGGGGACAGGACACTGTGATGTCA
Source organism: Enteromius afrohamiltoni (assembly GCA_034779775.1). Taxonomy (NCBI): domain Eukaryota; kingdom Metazoa; phylum Chordata; class Actinopteri; order Cypriniformes; family Cyprinidae; genus Enteromius; species Enteromius afrohamiltoni. The sequence continues at coordinate 14,662,219 of JAUYWG010000045.1, forward strand.
CTGTATCCTTTGACCCCTGGCAGGACGATCCTTCGGGAGTGCAGGTGAAGAGGGAGGTATCGTGTTTTACTCTGCACCAGGCCCAGCCGTCGCAGTATGCCCTCTGGCAGCTTCTGTAATCCGAAATGTGAGACCCGCGCGTGGTCAGTCTTCAAACGTGACAATGAGTCATGTCTCGAGAAAACACTACACCACCTCTTGATTATTCATTATTAACACCCTTACTATGCTCATAGACTCAGTAAATACTGTAGTAAAACTGGACCTAGACTTGGTTGTGCAAGTGTTCGTTAAAATTACTGGAATCTGGAAATACAATATCGTTTAAAAGTTTGTGATCCATGTTTTTTTCTTTGATAATGCAGGCTTGGTTAAAATAATTGACTTTTAAAAACATATTTTGAATGGCAGCACAGGCTCATATTTCAAAGAACCAATGCTACAACACTTGTATATATTATACCTGTGGTGCTAATTTGTTCCAGTGAGCATATTTGTGGTCTCCAAGAATGGGGCAGGCCAAAGCAAGAGCCATGTGCACGCGAAGTTGGTTTTTCACACCTAAAACAGATCGGTTCTAGTCGTCATATGCCTGAATATCTTCTTTTACATAAATCAAAACACAATCTTACATTAAATATTGGTAAACCTGGCAACATTTACAAAAGGGAAGGAATATAGGGCACAGTTAGGAGGTAGTTTTCATAAGTCATGATCCGTCAGTACCTGTGACAGGCTGCAGTTCCACCAAACTGCAGCCGCCGGTGCTCTCCAGAACCCGATACTGTGTGACTGCACCTTGTGCCTGTCGATGAGCTCTTACCCGGGTCACTCCATCTCCCTCTTCTTTCACTTTGAACAATGGGCTTAGACCCATCTGAGCGGAATAAACAAGCATACAGTAATCCTAGTAAAGCACTGGAGAAGATCCTAGTCTAAATGCATTACAATTTTTTTTGTAATTGTGAACAATTCATGCACAGGAACGGATCGTCTGCAGTGAATGGGTGCCGTCAGAACGTGTTTGTGAGGTGTCTTAAAATAAATCTGATGCATCTGGTAAAAAGTCTATGATCCATAATAATGTTTCCTCCAGGAAAGGATTTTATACTTTCACTCGTTTAAACTCTGCAGATTTCTCTCACGATTCAATTTTTTCAATGTTGAAGTTAACAGCATCTTCCTTACAAACACGCCGCTTTTCACTTTACGAGATGTTAGTTTGGTGGACAGGAGTCTTGTGGATTACGGTGATCATTCTGGATTTGAACATTCTGACGGCACCCTTTCACTGAATATAATTTGCTGAGCGATGAAGAAATACTAATTTACATCCCGAAAGGCCTGAGGGTGAGCACATTTTAATAATAAAATAAAAACCATCCTTTCACATGGTTTTTAAAAACAGATTAGAATAAGAGGGGTTTTTTTAATGAACACAATCGTTACCTTAAAATGTGGCTGCGGTCCCGTGACCTCCTTCTCTATAATGGGAATGTCAATCACTCCCTCGGACGGAACAGGCACACCTACAGTGACTGCCCTGAACAAAACCAATGAGATTATTTTTAATTTATTGCATGCTGTTGCAAGAGAATCAGTTATCAAGAAACAAACAAAAAAAAAGGGATAATAATGGCATGCCACGAATAAATGACCTTTTAAAAAATTAAATTGCATCCAACAGAAGAAGTTTAACTTACAAGTACTTCCTTTCCACTTTGTGTGATCTGATAAGTGTTTGGACATGTTCAGCAGCTTCCTCGGTTTTAGCCAGGATCAAAGCTCCAGTATTTTCCTTTTCCAGGCTATGGCATACATGCAACCGTGCTCCAGGCCGCATGCCATCGGTTATCTTTGCTAGCAAAGGAAGACATTCTGCTATGCTGTTTCTGATGCCATCTACATCTATAAGAATTGAACAAGGAAATGAACAAGTATGTTAGTATATCCAAAGACCTGGCTTGAGCAATCATGCGAGACTCATTATCAGGTATGTACTTAGTTGCATATTTTGTACATATTTGACTTTATCGGAATTGTGTGAAATCTGTGCATGTTTGTTGCATTAACTATATTAAACCGAATTATCCAAAAATGGGAAGATTAACGAGAAGTCAAGTACTTACTATACAGAGGAACGCCATATGGTTTATTTATGGCCAAAATGTTTTGGTCTTGATAAAGTGTGCCTCTGTAAAGAGCTTTTACGAGCACGCTGGGATGAACAGATTGTAGTTGCTGAGAAAACAGTTTGAGTTCGTTTACTCTGTTTTGAAGAGGTGACACCGGAACCTTTGGAGGGGAACGAAAAAAGACGGAACCCAAATGGTTGCACATAAAGATACTTCAGTCAAAACACACTATACACTCACAAACAAGCATCTAACCTCATTTTCATTTGTTTGTTTTTCCTTTTCGCTCCTGAGTCTGTTCGCAATATCTGCTGCTTTAAGCCCTGCTTTTCCGTTAGAAGCGACGGTCTCGGTCTTTGAAGCTGTGGCATACGCTCGCACGAGCATCCTAAATGTCACCTCACGTGCATGGCGCATTTTCACAGGCAACTCTCTTTCCTCAAATCTGAGCTCCTAGACCTTACTTTACTCACTGACGTATATGTCCGATTAAAAAGCTAGTATGACAGGAAAAGCTGAGAAGACAGTCCAAGAAGACATTAAACACATGAGTAAAATAAACAGCTGAGAAAGAAGTAGTAGTGATAGGACAAGAATTCAAAATAAAAGTCATTGGTCCGCGTAAGATTACATCCAGCCAAATCAGGTCAAAAGAATTGTTCTGGTCATGCTGAACGTTTTTGAATTATTCACTGATTAATTTCCAGTGCATAAATAATCTCTTATATCAGTTTAGTAAATAATATATAAATAACTTGTAGAGACGTATTCAGTAGTTTGGTCATAAATATGCTATGAATTACCTCAAGAGGTATTTTGGACGAATTTAAAATGCATGCTATTTATCTTTGGAATTATTTGAGCTATTTATTTTCACCAAAATTGTAATTTTAGTGGATGACATTAGTGCAATTCAAAATAAAAGGCACTGGGTAGAGTGATATTAATAAAATATATTCGATATAAAAAACAAAACAAGCAAAAACAAGAAGTCTACGTATGTCGTATTAAAATTGTGTGGTGTGAAGGAGAAAGAGAATCTGTGTGTGCAGAGCATGTGTCTATCTTTGAAGGGAGGGCTGCGCTTGAATAATGAATAATGGCTGGGTTTGTGCTCACAGCTGAGTGAATTAAACATGAAGCAGCACTAGAAAACTTATAGGTATGTTCTATCTCTTTCTGTTTGTCTTTATACAGACAGATAATATCATATTTAAAACTTTCTGTCTGTTATGTGCTCTAATGAAATAAAAAGCCCTTTTAGAAACACGTTAATTTCCTTGCAGCAAATCTGATAAACTTCATGCAAAAACCATAAGTGTGGTCAAGGGGGTGAGTTTACAGTTTGAAATGGCCTTTCGATAGCTGGTTAGAGTGTCTGAACGAACCGCCTGTCCTGCTGGTTGGGGGTCAGCAGCCGCCTGCATGATATCTCATGACAGCCTGGTGGAATTTGAGCTACCACAGGCCACTGCTTTATAAGCTCCTATCAGGTCCTCGATGTTTGTGAGTGATAATGTGCCATTTCTTTTCACAAATGGAGCGTGGCATAACTGTTTGAAGAAGAGCAGAGATAGACAGATAATGTCCAGACTCTCATTTTCAGTCGGGTACTTCCTTTTATTCTACACTAGAGCTTCAGCATTCAGCTCATCACAGATATCAGATGTTGTCATCCACTTTATACCCAATAAGGGCCACCAGTGATGGACAAATAATACTAGATAGGTGGTGTGCTGGAACCCATCCCTTGACAGGTGTAATATTAGGCTACACATCTTCCTCAGTTCCGCAGATCAAGTTTCAAACAGGATTCCCCAGGTAAGATGCTTAAGGGGCGTTGATGTCATTGTACGGAAGTGAGTTGGACCACACTGCTGGGCACAGATAGCAGTGCCACTGAAGACAATAGGAGGACAACGTGGGAGTTTCGGCAGGAATTTAGACTGAGCTGGACCATCGAGGAGATTTGGGATGTCGCACCAGACGGGTATTCATGGTAGGCACCATATCAGTACACAGCTGCCTATATAAGTTTACACAATTTTGCATTTAGAATAAATCCCTTTATATGTTTTCTTTATCTTGTCTTTTTAGTGAAAGAAATGAATGCATTTTGAGTTAAAAAGTGAGTTGAAAACAGATACTATTAAGATATGCAAAAAGTAAAAAAAAGAGGGACTTTGGAATAAAACCTGGGAAAGCTCTAGATTAAAAACATTTGCGTTAAAATCTTGCATTGAACTTTTACAGAACTGCATGGAGCCTTGGAGCGCAAATGTGTTTATCTATGGGCAAAGGAATCTATTTAAAAATAAAATTTTACTACTAAAAATGTTCTTAGTAGGAATATTGATAGCTCTGCTTAATTCTAGGTTTTAGCTAACAAACTTTTGGTTCTATAGTATCGTGGTCTATATAGGTTTGAAACACAGAGATCATTTTATGCAGTGTTTTATGTGAATGATGATGGGAGGTAATTTAAGCTTACGGGCGGAAGCGCTGTTCCTCATCCATCTCACCTGCACCTACATCATTTATGAGTCCTGATGCCCTGTTACCATGGTGAGGCCAAGAACGAGGCACAGGCCGCACAGTGTGGAAGCAGTGTAAAATTTCCTTTGTTTCAGTCAGTTTTCTTGGTCTTTTTGTAATTAATCACATGAAATACTAGGTCTATGTAATGGGGTAGTCTCTCTCTATTCTTATGATATTTAAAGGTTTGTAGCATAAATTCCTAAACCTAATTCTTATGTTTACTCACTGTATCCTGTCACTGTTGTATTGTACTCAAACCAGCCACTCCAGACTTGAGAGAGTTTCTCATAAAGGCGAGAAGGGGCGCTGTCAGAGTGCTGAAGATAGTGATAAGGAGCGGTGAGTAGGAGCATTTGTTTGTGAGACCATCTGTATATGTAGTATATTAATAGTATTTCATAGCCACAAGATAGTTTTGTTTGAGCACAAATGTTATTTACCCTTTCCAGTTAATGCATCGGCCTTACATTATTTTGCAATAAAAAAATACCTACTGTAGAATAAGCTCTACATCACATATTGGTCATATCATTTAGAAAAGTATTAGCACAAATCACACATAAATATTTAATTTCTGAGTCAAAAAAGACCTGCACTTGATTGTAATAGATGTAAACTTGTAATGCAATTTAAATCTTAGAATTATGTTTTTTAAAAATTATAATATTAATGAAATAAATAGCCTCTTAAGTGTTTTTACATTTGTAGGACATACCACTATATGGTACACCTTAAAATGTTTTAAATATACTTTTTTAAATAATATTTTATTTTAGTTATAATTTGCCATGCTTTTAGTAAGCCCCCTAATTTTTATGTGTTGACAAACATCATAAAGCACATGTAAAGTAGACTACTTGATTAAAAATGTACATAGTGTTTGTTAGTGCGATAAAGTAGTGTGAAACAATACAAATATTTATGGCATGATATGGAAAAAACTGTAATTGGTCCTTCTTAAGAAGCACTTTAAAGTTTAACTAATTGCAGTTAATATAAATTTTAATTATATTACAGATCAATAAGGGCAATTAACATGCACTTACATGTCTAAAAACAGTACATTCTATTCACATAAAAAAAAAAAAAAAAAAATATATATATATATATATATATATATATTTAAAAATTGAAATTCCTAACAAAAATATATATGTTTTGCTTAGAAGTGTGCTTTTGCTATCTTTAAAAATAAATGACACTACTCTAGCAAATGTATTTCAGTCACTGGTTAAATGTCAAGTAAATGTTGAGATAAACTGGACTGTGGAATGTTATCCATGCAGTGTCAGTCTATGATAACATGGCACCATGCTGTTTTTGGACCCAGAGTGATAGTCAGCACATTTATCTGGGGCTACTGCAAGTAGTCAGGGTGTGTGTTATGAGGTGTGTATGTGTGTGTATCTGTGTGTGCTTCAGAACAGCTGGTGTTGGGAGCGTACAGAGAGGTGTCTCAAAGCTGGGATCAAGACTATGACGCATGTGTCCTGCCCATGCTGGAAGGTCTGGAACCCTGTTATATCCTTTACCGCCTTGACTCACAGAACCAGCTGGGATATGAGTGGCTGTTTATCTCCTGGTCACCAGACCAGTCACCAGTAAGAAACGCATTATAAAGTGGAATGTGTATGCTAAATACAAACTCTCACCTTCGTACTCTATAAATAATGTTTCCTTTGGCTCAAAATATTCATCCATTCATTCCACACAACACAGGTGAGGTTAAAGATGGTGTATGCTGCTACCCGTGCTACACTGAAGAAAGAGTTTGGAGGAAGTCACCTGAAAGATGAGCTGTTTGGAACAGTCCAGGTGTGTAGACGGGTATATTTGAACATCAAATAAAGATGAGCGGAAATTATTTTAGAACTGTACTATTACAGTATATGTTCAACTACTGGAATCTTTATTTTTAAGAGAGTAACTTCATTTAGTAACCATATCTCTTTTTAATTTCTGTGTTTTTTATTTTATATATATATATGGTGGAAAATTTTTATTAATATTAAAATGTTCTTCACACACACAAAAAGTTACTAAGCCATATCTCTCTTTAATTTCCGTGTGTATATATATATATATATATATATATATATATATTTCACAACATTAAACCTACCATGTTTTTTGTTTTGCTTGTGCCCTGCACTCACCTTTGCTCGGGTTTCATCTTAGAGGTGTGATGATGTGTCCTCTAAGCACTATTTCTATTCTTTTCTGCAGGAAGATGTCTGTTTCCAAGGTTATCTACGACACTTGTCGTCCTCCGCCTGTCCAGCTCCTCTCACCACTGCTGAGCAACAGCTTCATCAGATTAAAATCACAGAGGTGAGGAAGGTCAAACATTTTCATATGCTTCAAATGGCTTTGCACCAAAACTATCTGAGAGTTTGACTGCCTAAATATCTAATAAACAAATAATTTCTTAATAACGCCGCTGACAGGACAAAGTGGCACGGGTAAGTGCACTACGATGGATTTGGTTTTCAAATTATTCAAAGTATTAAGGGGATTTTCACAAAACCTTTTTACTTTTCTATTTAGGATGAGAGAAGACGAGTTGCCAGCATAAGTGGACAAGCAAAGGTAGACATAGCAATCTAAATAAATGTTAATGTAACAGATTAAACAGATGTATATATACAGTGCCCTCCATAAGTATTGCAGCAGTTTGCTGTGGAGTCAAGAAATCTGTAAATATGATTAAAAGATGAATATGAGACGATACTACAGAATGTCACAGTTTATTATTGAGTGATTCAACACATATATGTTATACCAGCTAAGAAGATCAGCAGTTTTATCCTCCTGTTTGATGTATTATAAATATTGGATGTGATCAGCTGTGTCCTGTTGCATTAATTGTTCAGATACTAAAAGCAGGGATTTTCTGTATTCTGAGTCTTGCATTTGATAACAGCACAAACAAACCAGGATGAAGATGAGGGAGCTGACTGCAAATGATCCTGTGCATACAACCTCATCTGTAAAACATGCCGGAGGAGATGTCCTGGCTCTGGAACAGGTTCTCTCAACTTTATCAATGACTTAATGTAATGACAGTAGCAGAAGGAATTCAGAAGAGTACTAAACCGTACTGGTTACTAATATGCCACCAGACTGTGCTTCACACTGGATCAGGACAATGACCCAAACACACCCTGCCAGTTCAGTCAAGGAGTTTATCAGGGCAAAGAAATGGAATAGATCTCCGGATTGAATCTGATTGTACATGAATTTCACCAGCTGAAGAGGAGACTAATGGCAAAAACTCTCCCCAAAAAGCAACAGTCAGAATTGGTTGCATTAAAGGCCGGGAAAAGCATTTTTAAAGGATGAGACAAAGAGTCTAGTGATGTCTATGCAACGCAGACTCACTGCTCAGATTCATGTCCAACTGTTCCAATGCTCACATCAAATAGTGGGATGCACTCTAAAAGTGCCGTCCTTTTTATTTGGTTAAACATGCATGTGTTGAAATACCTTATAATAAAATGTGACATTCTGTAGTTTTGTCTAATATTCATCTTTTAATGAAATTTCCAGATGTTTTGTTTACCCAGCAAACAAAGCAATTTTGGCATTACTGTCCCAATACTTAAGGAGTCTGTATCGGACTGTATTCTGTGTTTCGGATACAGACAGAGATCAGCGTGGAGAGTAAAAATCCGACTTTGCAGGGTTTGGCGTTCCCATTGCAAGAAGAGGCTAAACATGCTTTACAGCAGCTTAAACTCAAACGGATAAATTACATTCAACTAGTAAGTTCCACATACTGCCATGTATATTTTTGACAGTACAGGTTGCACTGAATAAGCACATGAAGTAACAATTACCTTCATTATACATACAAATAAAATTAATTAAAACAAAGGAATGGGGGTAAATAAAGGACTGGTAGGCTCACCAAGGCTGCAATTGTTTAAACAAAAATACAGTAATAATTTATTTCAAAGTTTCTATTTGAATATATTTTAAAATGTAATTTATTCCTGTAATGGCAAAGAATGAACATTTTAATTACTCAGAAATCACTTTAATATGCTGATTTGCTGCTCGCTATTCTTCTACTTATACATTTTGTAAAATGTCATGCTTCTTGTGGAAACCATAATATATTGTTTTAGGATTCTTTGATGATTATAAAGCTCAAAAGGTACAGGGTTAGAGTTAGGTTGAATTGTTTGGTAACATTGTAAAGGCATCCTTGCTGAACAAAAGTATGCATTTCTTTAAAAAATTATTTTGAACTCTTCGAATAAGAGTTGAACAATATTATATCAGCTGCACACCACATAATCTCCGTAAGCTTAATAACAAAGCACATTTTACTGTCCCATCTTTAAGCGGCTGGACACCGAAAGAGAGACAATTGAGCTGGTCCACACTAGTCCTACAGAGACCAAAGATCTGCCGAGCAGAATCCCCACTGATGCCCCACGATACCACTTATACCTGTACAAACACACCCATCAAGGACAGGCACTGGATGCTGTAGGTTAGTGCCAAAATATTAACTATTCTGCTAGGATTGACGAATTGGCTTCTCAGGATTGGTAATGAGATATTTTTTATTTTTTATTCAAAGCTAATGTTTGTTATGTTTGTGTTTGAATATGTGGACCAGTTTTCATCTACTCGATGCCTGGGTATAGCTGTAGCATCAAAGAAAGGATGCTGTATTCCAGCTGTAAGAATCGACTGCTGGATGAGGTGGAGAGAGACTATCACATAGAGATCACCAAAAAGGTACAATAACAGCAACAAATGGTCCTAACACTGTATATATGTGCGTGTCTGGTGTTTTTAAATAGCCGTTGAACACACAAGCTTTGACCTGAGTAGAAGAGTACAAGGATACCATTTTCTTGAGAATGAAAATAAAATCATATTTTACTCCTTACAATTTTATTTAGACCTCCAAAGTACATGTTTTGCTGCTCATCAGGACATAAAATCAGCAGATATCAAGTAAAATCACAGTTCCTTGGAGTTAGCTTAAATTCCTGAATTTATTTGATCAAAAATAGAGTTAACATATTATTATCATCACATATAACTATTCCTACATTTCTTACATGTAGCAACATTACTTCTTATTAGGCTATCAATGTTGAAAATAGTGGTGTTTTTTTTTTTGTGATACTTTTTGATTAATATATGACATTTTGTATTTTGTAACATTATTGTTAATATCTTTGCTGTCACTTTTGATCGGCTTAGTCCATCAAAACAATTGAAACATTTGAAACTTTGAATAATAACTTAAATCATTTGAATTCATCCACATTTCAGTGAATCTGTTTGTGTCGTGTGTGTAGATGGAGATTGACAGTGGAGAGTGCCTGACAGAGGATTTCCTGTATGAAGAGGTTTACCCGAAGCAGCATGCTCTGAAACAAGCCTTCACCAAGCCAAAGGGCCCAACAGGGAAACGAGGAAACAAGCGTCTAATCAAAGGATCGGGAGAAAATGGAGATGAGAGCTAGAATAATACAGTCAGAACATGTCAAATGACAGCTGATACATTTGTTTAAATTCACCCTTAATTGCCTGTAGCTTATTTCTGGTCTTAGCTATCCTTTTCGTGCTTATTATTTTTTATGTTAGATTTTAACTAGTCTTCTTTCAGTCTGAAACCCAAGGTTTTCAAGGCCACATAAATGTGTTGTTTAGATGATGATTTTTATGTTAATAAAATCGATTAATCTGTCTTATAAATTCTCCTTTTTGTCTAACTATGAAGAAGTGTTTTATATATATATATATATATATATACACACACACACATTTACATTTAGTCATTTTGCAGGCTTACAATTGTGGAATATTGAAACATTCTTCATAAAGAGGTGAACGGAAGAACTGTGGAAACGTCTCCAAGATGCTTCAAAAAACCTGACAAACTATGGGCAAGTGTACCTCGGAACAGAAGCTGTTTTACCAAAATCTGTAATACCAAATATTTATTGGATTTAGTTAATAGAAGTTATTTGACAAATTAAATCTATTTATGGCATTACTATATGGCATATGCCTATTTTACAGCATTTTTACATGAGTGTCTAAAACTTTGAACAGTAGTAGGTTTTTTTTCTTTCTCTTGGAGAGGTTGCCACAGTTCTTCTGGATTTAGTCTGTCTCGGTTTGTTCTGTTACTTCATGTCATTCCAGACAGACTGGATGATGATCAGATCAGATCTCTGTGTGCAAAAAACAGAAATAACCGAATAAAAACAAATTTTTGTTGCTGAAAATACTAGTGGCTTAAGACACATATTAAGCACTGCCTGCATCTAGTCATTTAACTGATATTCATCTCTATTATCCAGTTTCTTACTAGTAATGAAGTTATATTTTATGGATTAGTAGAAGCACATAAAATTTGAGGTTTTTAAAAACGCACTTTTTATTATAATGTATAATATTTATTATCAAAAGTTATTCCATTATGTTTTTTCTGGGTTTCTCTCAAAGGGTTAATGCATGTACTGATCCAGGGCCAGCTCTATCAGTTACCAGGCTGTTGGGATGTAATTAACCATACCCCTAACATTCTGGCAATAAACATTTTCTGGAATTAGACTTACTCAGCACTATGCTTACCTGCAGTCACCTCCCATCCCAGCCTTCTCTGTCGCCCAGAGACCTCTCAGTTAATGCAGCTGGCGCAGAGGTCAATTTCAGCGACTGTTTCAGCATTCCTGGAAAGCTCTTTACTGGGAAAGTCATCCGCCTCTGAAACCGGCACGGGCGCTTCGTCAGCGGCGCACGGCAGCCAATGGAAACGCAGCGACGGTCGAGAGCGCACAGATGCAGTGCTCTTCTCGGAACGAGTTTCCTAGAACGCGCGTCACCTCATAAAACAGCCAAACGTGCTGCAAAGGCGTTTCTTATTGCTCTTATTACAGGAACATAACAATCCACCAAGCCAAACGACCTATTGCTTTTGTTTGAGTACTACAAAAGCTTTTTGTTGTTTTGCGTCATTTTTCGTCCTCGTTTCGCTCCCTGCGATTTTCTGAAGAATATTTGACTGAGAAGGCTTATTCGGCTTAGACAGCATCAGAGATTATTGTTGTACATATTTTAAATGTTGACCAGATTCCCTCACTTTGAGGACGTTTTATCGCCATCGTAGCAGCGCTGGAACAATGTCAGCAGCTTTGACACATACTCGCGTAAATTTCACGGTGTTTTCAAACAGTCCTCGCACATGCTGCTGCCTCTTGGTGAATTACAGAAGGTGACGATTTTATGCCCACAAAGGTAAGAAATCGACCTGATTTATATGTCAAATCCCTTTAGTTTCATGAGAACTGTGAGGCGGCCAGACCTGTATGGTGGGTTTGCTCTTTCGACTTTTTTGGTGAACTGCAAAGGTTACATCAAGTATGTCATGTACAGTGGGTAACGTACGGAAAGTATTCACCCTTAAATGTTACACTCTTTGTTATATTGCAGCCATTTGCTAAAATCATTTTCTTTCCCCCCCTCTTTCCTCAAAGCTTGTCACGGTGCGTGTTTCGCTGCTCATTGCACAATGCAATTTTAAAAAGCATTTTGATGAGAACAAAATGTTACATTTCGAAATATCAGCAACAGAAATCGGGAATGGATTAAGATCAGTCAGGAAGGGAAGGATCACATATACAGTGGGTACGGAAAGTATTCAGACCCCCTTAAATTTTTCACTCTTTGTTATATTGCAGCCATTTGCT
>JAUYWG010000045.1:14674715-14688313 GCA_034779775.1 Enteromius afrohamiltoni
GCTCACAATGCATGTCAGAGCAAACGAGAATCATGAGGTCAAAGAAACTGCCTGAAGAGCTCAGAGACAGAATTGTGGGAAGGCACAGATCTGGCCAAGATTACAAAAAACCTTCTGCTGTACTTAAGGTTCCTAAGAGCACAGTGGCCTCCATAATCCTTAAATAAAAGACATTTGGGATGACCAGAACCCTTCCTAGAGCTGGCCGTCCAGCCAAACTGGGCTATCAGGGGAGAAGAGCCTTGGTGAGAGAGGTAAAGAAGAACCAAAAGATCACTGTTTCTGAGCTCCAGAGATGCAGTCGGGATGTCGGAGAAAGTTGTAGAAAGTCAACCATCACTGCAGCCCTCCACCAGTCAGGGCTTTATGACAGAGTGGCCCGACGGAAGCCTGCATGGAGTTTGCTAAAAAAAACACCTGAAGGACACCAAGATGGTGAGAAATAAGATTCTCTGGTCTGATGAGACCAAGATAGAACTTTTTTGGCCTTAATTCTAAGCGTTAGGCACTGCTCATCTCCTGTCCAATACAGTCCCAACAGTGAAGCAGCATCAGGCTGTGGGGGTGTTTTTCAGCTTCAGGGACAGGACGACTGGTTGCACTCGAGGGAAAGATGAATGCAGCCAAGTACAGGGATCTCCTGGACCAAAACCTTCTCCAGAGTGCTCAGGACCTCAGACTGGGCCAAAGGTTTACCTTCCAACAAGACAATGACCCTAAGCACACAGCTAAAATAACGAAGGAGTGGCTTCACAACAACTCTGTGACTGTTCTTGAATGGCTCAGCCAGAGCCCTGACTTAAACCCAATGAGCAATGAGCAGCGAAACATGCACCGTGACAAGCTTTGTGACTAAATTTACTGAGCATACATGAAAACTTTTGATGTAAGCTATATTGCGATACCTTTTTTTTTTAAATCCGAACATGCGCATTTCCCTGACATAGCTACTGATCAATTATCAATTTCTTTTCTTTTCATATTTTTTTTTTTACATTTTATTTACAAGACAATTTATTGTAGTTTAAAAAACCTAAAGCTTTCCATTTTAATCGTTTTTATTTGATAGAATTAATAACGTGTCATACCTTTTACTGTTTGTGTAAATATAAAAGCAAGTCCAACAGCGCTATTTTTATCTATTATACAACAGCGCTGTATTTGTCCCAAAAGCTCTATTTGTAATGTCTTTTAGAATAAAAACCACATTTACTTTTCTGGGGCGTTTCAGAAATGAGTGTAAAAGTATGCTGACTTAACCATTGGTGTCATGATATTTATGTAATCCCATATATAAAGAAATAACATTTAATGTTTAGATTTAATGCTTTTTAGCTTGCCAACAGCATATGGGTCTGATTTATACTGTTTTAGATGTGACATATTTGTAACTTGTTGTCTTGTAAAATTGGTTGTTTACCCTGTTTCTTTCCAACTGAAATTATTGCCAGGTTGTGTAAATAGCATGTGAGTGCATTCTCTTGTTCTTGGCAAACTGCACTTCCATTGTTTGTTCTTTCTTTGATTTCAGTGAAATGACAAAGCAATGACGTAGAAACCACAGCGATTTTTAAACCTTTGGACTGTTTTCTCTGCTGTCTCACTTCACATCATTTTTAAGTTTTATGTAAAATAAATCTGCTGATTACGCAGTAATTAATCTGAAGAAATTTGTTTTCTTTCTTTAAAAAGAAAGCTGTCATGCCAGAGCCACCTTCAGGAATGGTTGCTAGCCATACAGGTGCCCAAAATGAGAGGGATGAATCAGTGGTTCAACAAATTCAACAGTCCCAGGCCGCTCCCTACTCATGGGCACCGGCTGAGGACTTGCGTTTCATCACCACCACCTTTCAGCACCTTCATACCTCAGGTATGTAATATTTAAGCATTCAAGGAACTGATATGCGCTTCTTTCTCATGCTTCATATTTCTTGATTTGCATCTGTCCTGTATCAGCAACTATCAGGTCAAATATCCTCCATTACAGATGGCCAATAAAAACCTAATCATATTCTACACAAACATCGTGGAAGGCAATGACTCCCTCTTTATTTGAACAATCACTGAAGCACAGGCACCGATTTATGTTTTTGCCGGGGGTTCTCAAGACCACAACCCCAAAAAACAACAAATGTAATATTTTCTATTTTATTTGCATTACTCATTGATTAAATATATTGGGTTTTAGTCTTTTTTTTCGCCTATGCACTGAAGATCGTCTAATACTGGATTCTAATAACAAGTCATATAAAGAGTCTCAATGCATCTTTTTATATTTAGGTAAATATTTATATTTTATGAAAAACAGACTGTGACCTGTGTCCTAAAGCGACTACAGTAGCATTGTATTTCTATTTGTACATAAAAAATACTATTTTTAATTATTAACTAAATCATTATTTATAATTTAATTATGTTCTAAACCAATTCTGAAATTATTATTATTTTTTGCATTCGAAAGAAGACTCTACTAATCAAAGCTGCAGCTTTTTGCACAATTTAAAATAATAGTTTTATATTTAAATATATTTTATTCCTGTGATGTCAAAGATTAATTTTTATATGATTCTTCAGAAATCATTCTAATCGGATTTTTTGCTCAAGAAACATTTGTTATTATTATCAGTGTTTGAAAAGGTTGTGCTGCTTCATATTTTTGTTACACACAAACACTCATTATTTTTTAGAATTGAATGTGCCCTTGCTGATCTCTGATAGTAGTGTATACCATATTAATATGGTTTCTTTATGTTTTAGGCTGGTACTGGGGTGGTATGACAGCCAGTGAGGCAAGGGATTCCCTAATTGGAGCATCAGAAGGGACTTTCCTTGTCCGTGACAGCAGCCACCCACTCTATCTCTTCACCCTCTCTGTACAGACGCGGAGAGGTCCCACTAATGTCCGCATCGAATACGACAGTGGCCGATTCCGTCTCGATTCCAGTTTTCCTGCCCGATCTAGCCTGTTGTCCTTTTCTGCTCTTCCTAGTCTCGTGCAGCACTATACATCCACGAGTCAAGAGGATGAGAAGATAGCAGAAGAGCAACACATGGTATCAAAGGACAACGCCATCCTGCTGAAGCTCAGGAAGCCTCTGTACAGGCCTCAGGCCTTTCCGACATTACAGCACCTCACACGCCTTACTATAAACAGACAGACAGATTTCCATACGCAGCTCTTTCTGCCACGGCCGCTGCTGCTGTACTTGCAAGAATACCCCTTTCAGATGTGAGGGGGGGGGGGTCCATTTTTGTAAAGTGACAAGTGATTTAGCCAAAATTTGCTAATATTTCTCCCTGCCAGAATCTTGGGTACTTTTATTACTTTTTATTTTGGTTGCATGTCAGAGATGCACAAATAAGCAAGGAAAATGTTTTGTATATATATTTTTTTACAAACATATTTGTAAATACTTCTCACTTTAGTAAACAAAATGTTTCTCTGTTTCTTTCTGTGCTTCTAAGAGTGGAGCTTCAACTCTGCACACACACTACCATCACCAGAATAAGGAAAAAAATAAAATATCAAAAGAAGTGTACATAACTATTCTGACTGGGTGTAATTTCCCAGAATGCAATTTATTAAGTCTGCAATTATTGCACTTTGTAGAGATTATTTTAGAAACTAGTTAACAAATAAAAAACAAGTAATAGAATGTTTATTTGTCATTTAGATGCTCTGGCAGTGAGTCCATAAGCTTGTACCCAACTTTAACTAACATGAAAGACATTTTAACAGACAACATCATCATTCAAAGAAAAGTTTTTTTTCACACACCAAACACATGAACAACAAAATAAAAGCAACAACTACAAAATACATCGTCTTTGAATGTGTAGAGCAATGAACTTCCATTTTACATTGTTAATGTAGGCTATTGTTTTTATTTATTTTACCTAGTAAAAGTACAAATAATATGTCAGTAGGCTACACATGATGACATTCCATGAGCGTCTTGTAACGTGACCGTCTTAGTACTTACTCCTCAAGTATAATTAATTAAATGCTAAAATGAATCTGAGACGTAACTTTTTTGACGTTGCAAAAGACGTAACAATTTTTGTAAATGACTTTACTCACTAACATGTCATTTGATAAAGTCTTAAAATGAAATGAAAATAAAACAGCCCACGTTTCATCCGACGGACATACAATAAGCTCTCTGGAAATTAAAAGATAATGTAACGCAACACTGGCCCCTTTATTAAGCAGGACAGTAGGTAATCGCTAAAAAAATTAATGACAACAAAGTTTGTCAGAGACAGATGTAGACAAATGCGTTGGATTAAGTTCAGTGAATGATTAATCAGATATCTTCCAAATCAGTAAGTAGTCTTTTAAAACTACAAATATGTCGAATTGGCTTGTGCCGTAATTTTGTTTGTTTAAATATGTTTTTTTTTTTAAGAGACTTTTATTTTGGAAATGGCGCTGCGCGTCAGGTAGAGCGGAGCTTTGCCTTGTCATAAGGTTGCGCATTTCACTTCGAATGTTTATGACAATATGGCGGAAGGAGAGGAGCCGTAAGTGAAATTTTGTACAAAACTGCACATAAATCCCTCGTAACAGTGCTTTTAGTTCAACCAACAGGACGCAAGAACGTTAACTTGCGGGTAGCAGAGCATGAATGAACCTTCTTTTATTCTCTCTTTTTAGGGAGAAGAAAAGAAGGAGAATAGAGGAGCTGAATGAGAAGTTAGTGAAATGAAAGATAAGAATTTAGATGTGGCAGCCAGCAGGTTTGCTTTGGGAGGTGTTGAATCTTACAATGAGCTTCATCTGTACTGCAGATATTGTTCAGACATGATCTTGAACAGCTCTCCGCATATAGGCCCACTGTACATTTAATACAATGTAATCTAACGCTCGATTGAAAACTTGAGAAACCTCCAAACACCGCTTTTTGCACACATGCCATAACGTTTATTTATAACAGTTAATATAAACAATTCCTTATTATCCATGATGACATTTACCTAAATCCAGTGTCATACCTTAATTATTATTGTACATGAAAAATATTGCATATCATGTTATAGGCAATGTGACCCTGGACCACAGCCAACCATAATCATAAAAGAATCATGCTCTGCAGTCTAAATAATTCAGCTTTATATCGATGTGTGATTTGTTAGGATCGGACAATATTTGGCCTTGAACTATTAGGGTGCAAAAACAAATACTAATCAAAAGTTAGTTTTTGATATGAATGGTAGTAAGTTTACAAAATAACTTAATGGGATATAATCTTTACTTAATATCCTTATGATTTTTGGCATAAAGGAAAAATCTATAATTTTGACCCTACAATGTATTCTACAAACATACCCGTGCTACTTATGACTGGTTTTGTGATCCAGGGTCACATATGCGAATGTGTTTTGTAATTACTAAATAAACCTGAGTAGTGAGGGTGCTGTGTTCCTAAATATCTGTGTTTCTCCACAGTATGGTTGTGGATGGTGGCAGTGGGGACCGCACTGACTGGCAGGGGAGATGGGACCATGTCAAAAAGTTCTTAGAGAGAGCTGGACCCTTCACTCATCCAGAGTTTGAACCCAGCGCTGAGGTATGACATACTTTTCAATGCATTCTGTTATGCTAAATATAATTTATAATATTATTTTATGTGTGTATATATATGTATATTGCACACCCCATTAGAAATGTTTACTTTAATCTATGGCTACTGTTATGGAGATAATTAGATAATCACAAAGTTCAGCCGTTTTATAAGAACAGTTCATTTTATTTTTTTAAATTTTGCTTTGCATAGATTACTTGATAACTAGTTAAAAAAATAACAAGCCTGGCTGCTAGTTTATTTATTGTGCATTTATTGGGCTCTGCTTCTTACCAAATATATAAAAAATAAATAAATAAATAAAAGTTACATTTTCAGTGAATTTTTCCTATAAATATCTTTGCCTGATAAGCCAGGGTGGCTGAGGTTATCATGGAGTTATTACATTGTTGTAACAGATAAAGATTTGTGCTGAAAATTATGAGCGTAGGGACATTTTTCTTTCCTTTACCTCTTTTTAATTAACTATATGCAGAATATTTTATTCAAGTTTTGCTCTTAAGATGACTGACAAATAAAGCATTAAAATACACAAAACATGTAATCTAATGTATCCCCTCAACAGCTGTCTTACATAATCAGGCGAGAAATTTCTAAAAGAGAGTTATATATATATATATATATATATACAGTGAAGTCAAAATGTATTTGATCATGGAGGGGTCTACAATTTTCAGCATAGGTGCATTTCCACTGTGAGAGACCGAATCTAAAAAGAAAAATCCGGAAATCCCATCGTATGATTTGTATGAAGTATATGATCACTTGCCTATTCAGCCAGATTTCTGACCCTCAAAGACCTGTTATTTTGTTTTTAACTAGTCCAGCTACACTCTGCTCATGATTCTAAATTAGTAGCACCTGTCTGAGGTCGTTAGCTGACATAAAGGCATCTGTGCACCCCACAATCAGACAAAGTCAAAGACACAAGAGACAAAATTGTAGACCTTCACAAAGCTGGAAAGGTTACGGGGCAGTTGCCAAGCAGCTTGGTGAAAAAAGAACAACTGTTGGATCAAGTGTCAGAAAATGGAAGAGGCTAATGATGACTGTCATTGTCCCTCGGACTGGGGCCCCACGGAAGATCTCTCCTCGTGGGGTATCAATGATGCTAAGAATGGTGAAGAATCGGCCCAGAACTACACGGGAGGAGCTGGTCAATGCCGTGAAGAGAGCTGGGAACATCATTTCCAAGGCTACTATCAGTAATACACTAAGACGTCGTGGTTTAAAGTCTTGCATCACACAGAAGGTTCCCCTGCTTAAGTCCCGTGTCCAGGTCCGTCTGAAGTTTGCCAGGGACCATCTGGATGATCCAGAGGAGTAATGGGAGAAAGTCCTGTGGTCAGATGAGACCAAAGTAGAACTTTTTGGTCTTGACTCCATTCGCCGTGTTTGGAGGAAGAAGAATGATGAGTATCATCCCAATAATACCATACCTACAGTGAAACATGGGGCTGGAAGCATCAGCTCTGGGGGTGTTTTTTAGCACAGCGGACAGGGCGACTGCACTGTATTAAGGAGAGGATGCACAGGGACATGTATTGTGACATATTGGGTAAAAACCTCCTTCCCTCAATCAGAGCATTAAAGATGGGTCTTGGCTGGAAAACCACAGCCAGGAAAACCAAGGAGTGGCTCCGTAAGAAGCATATCAAGGTTCTGGAGTGGCCTAGCCAGTCTCCAGACCTGAATTCAATTGAAAATCTTTGGAGGGAGCCGAAACTCAGTCTTGCTCAGCGATAGCCCAGAAACCTGACGGATCTAGAGAAGATCTGTATGGAGGAATAGACCAAAATCCCTCCTGCAGTGTGTGCAAACCTGGTGAAGAACTACAGGAACCGTTTGACCTCTGAAATTGTTAACAAAGCCTTCTGTACCAAATATACATTTTTTTTTTTTACTCAAGTGATCAAATACTTAAAGTTGTAAAAAAACATACAATGTAATTTCCGCTTTTCTTTTTAGATTCTGTCTGTCACAGTGGAAATGCACCTATTCTAACAATTGTAGACCCCTCCATGATTTCTAAGTGAGAGAACTTGCAAAAATCACAGGGTGATCAAGTACTTATTGACCTCACTGTAAATATAAATATTCAGAATCAGAGTTCAAACAGCTGATAAAAAACATCACAAAAATCCACCATTGTCATAAAGGATTATGGTTTTGAGCTATTTACTCTCTTCTCTTTTTCTAGTCTCTCCAGTTTTTACAGGACACATGCAAAATTCTAGTTATCGGAGCTGGTGGACTTGGATGTGAGCTGCTCAAAGATCTGGTACAGTTAATGACAGCTGGAGTACTCTATACCTTGTAATTACGAAGAGGCTAATTGCTGTGTTTTGTCTTAACATGCTCATGTGTGGTGCGATTTTATCACCCAGGCCTTGTCAGGTTTTCGGCACATTCATGTGGTGGACATGGACACCATTGATGTTTCTAACCTCAACAGACAGTTCCTCTTCAGGTTAGTCTTTGTCAGCTGTCTGTTTGAGCATTTTCTTGTTCTTTTTTTTTTTATCAGTGTAAACTGATCGCTGTTGTATCTACAGACCAAGGGATGTGGGACGACCAAAGGCAGAGGTTGCAGCAGACTTTGTAAATGGCAGGGTCCCGGGCTGCAATGTTGTCCCGTATCCTTTAAAGTGTATTAGATTTAGCCTGGATGTTCGAATTTTAAAACATCGCTTTAATCGTTACCTCAAGACATTTTCAGTTTTGGCAATGCTTCAGTAGGTTTTTATTTTCTTGAGCACAAAAATCTGCATATTAGCATTATTTCTGAAGGATCGTGTGTTGATGATATCTTAAGTAAGGGCAGCTGAAAACCAGCTCTGTCATCAAAGGAATAACTCATATTTTAATATTGACAACTGTAAAACAGCTTTTTTTAAAGTGTAATAATATTCCAAAATATTACAGTTTTTACAATATTTTTGGAGTGTATATGTTATATTTATGTGTGGCAGTATATTTGTATTTACCTTAATAAACAATACAGACATTTTAAGAAAATCCAGGACTTGGATGAGACATTTTACAGGCGTAAATACCTATTTTTCTGTTGTCTAAAATGTCATAGCTCATCTTAACCCAATATTATATGAAACAGTTTGGTCCTGCATTGTGATACTGTTGTTTTCATATATTATGACACTTTCTGGAGGCTTGGAGATCTGAGTAATGTACCTTTTTTTGAATTATTCTAATTCATTTTGCTGTCTAGAATTTCACATAGTAGTCTGTGGCCTGGACTCTGTTATCGCCAGAAGATGGATGAATGGGATGCTGGTATGTGTTTATTGTCCTGAACATCTTACAATCTGTCTGTTTAAGTGCATAGACCTAAGGTCCTCTCTATTTCATTTAAATAAAGTGTTTCTATTCTTTGAGAAGTTATTATATTATAGCTTACATATATCTATTCACATAGAAATATGAGAGAATGTGCTTTTTAAGAATGTGCTTTGTTACTGATATCCGACATAAACTCATTATTATTCTTCTGAAACTAAAATTTCCGACTCTACAAACTCCAAACTCGGCCCAGACTGGTCTCACCGGGTGTGCTGTATCTTTTCTAACTGATCCGACTTTCTAAAAAATTAAGATTAAAAATAAAAAACCATAGACTCCCGTTCACGTAATGTTAAGATGAGCCAAGACTTTTTTAATTTAACTTTTTTCTCAAGCCAACTTAAAGTTTGTCTAGACAAACTTTTTTATCTAGTTAATGTTTGTTGATGTACTTAAACATTACCAGATCCAAAGGTACACTGGACATTGAATGTTTTTATGAAGTGTTACCTTGTTCTGTCTTTCTCAGTTATCTCTGCTGATTTATGAAGATGGTGTCCTAGATCCCGGTTCCATTATTCCATTAATAGATGGAGGCACAGAGGGCTTCAAGGGCAATGCCCGAGTCATTCTTCCAGGCATGACAGCTTGCATCGATTGCACCCTTGAGCTCTACCCTCCACAGGTGCACACTGGGATTTTGTGTTAAGTTGAATTTCAAAAGCCTTTTGTCATACTCATTTTTGTCCCCTACACAGATAAACTTCCCGATGTGTACTATAGCCTCTATGCCACGGTTACCAGAACATTGTGTTGAATACGTCCGCATGCTGCTCTGGCCCAAAGATAAGCCTTTTGGAGGTGCTCGAATTCATAGTATCTGCAAAACAACCCATGCGTATTTGGTTATATTGCTGCCTGCTATTATTTCACATTTTAATGTGTTTTTCTCAGATGGTATAGCCCTAGATGGAGATGACCCAACACACATCCAGTGGGTGTACCAGAAATCTCTGGAAAGAGCAGCAGAGTTCAGCATCACTGGGGTGACTTACAGACTCACCCAGGGTGAGTGAAAGAGGGACCAGAGGGACCTCTTTAGCAAATTTTGACAGAGACAATGTCCGTAAATGTATTTATTGATTGATTGATTTTATTTAGCAAGAATACATTCAAATCTGTCATGGTTTCTGCACACAAATCAGACTGTACAACAATTTTCAACATTGATTATAAGAAGAAATGTGTTTTGAGAAGCAAATATTGTGAAGACTGGAGTGATGGCTGCTGTAAAGTGAGCTTTTCATGGCTGTATTACACTTTAAAATATTTAAAATGGAAAAAAATGTGATTCTAGTAACATATAACACTATTGCGGTTTTTACTGTATTTTGAGCAAAAAAGAGACTTTTTTTCAAAAGCTTAACCTAAACTACAGAAAAATGTAGTTCCCAAGTTTGGGAACCTGTACCATATTGAGAGTCCTGGATATCCGAGTAGGTAACTTGTAGCAGCTTCATTCCGAGGGTCTTTTGACTGTTAGCAACCACCCAGAACTATGTGATATAACAAAATAACAACTGCATACTGTACCACTGCCCTAGCAAACACCCACAATGCATCATCATCATGGCGCATAACTTTACATAGGCAAGTACTATTTTAGTTTAGCAAGTCAAAATCAGGTTTCTACTTACAATCATACACATTTCTGTTTGTTAGTTTTTGTTCAGACGCTCCTGTTGTTGATGTTCTACCTCACGTGTGTTTCAGGTGTCGTGAAGAGAATAATTCCTGCTGTGGCTTCCACTAATGCTGTTATTTCTGGTATGCTGACATTGCAAGTGTTTCCTGGTTTAATGATGCTTGAAAGCCATTTGATATTTTGAGCTGTAAGTGGAAACACTGCATCTTCCTTTCTTTCACATTTTAGCTGCGTGTGCCACCGAGGTTTTTAAAATTGCCACAAGGTAAGTTGTCATAACCTATTTCCCAGGGGAGAGTTTTGTAGTCACTATTCATTTATACTTCTGACTTCTTTTTTTTTTTTTTTCACCTCTGCTGAACAGCGCCTATGTTCCCTTAAACAACTACCTGGTGTTCAATGATGTGGATGGGCTCTACACGTACACCTTTGAGGCTGAGAGAAAGGTTAATGATTTGAACATGGCTTAAAGGACGGGGAAAAAGGACTAAATAAATGGCACATTAATGCTAAATGTCTCTGTTAAACGTGTAGGAGAACTGTTCTGCCTGCAGTCAGGTGCCACAGGACCTGCAGTTCCCACCTTCGGCTAAACTACAGGACATTCGAGACTACTTGACTGAGAACGCCTCTCTGTGAGTCTCAATGTCATTCATGTTCATCTGTGGTTCATATTTATAATCATAAATGTTAGCAAAAAAACATAAACATAATATATAATATATGCAAAACATAATATATGTAAAAATGAGATGTACATATACATACATACAATCTAGTTCTATACATATGTGTGTTCTATACAATTCGTGGGGGTGCTTTTGTTTGTTATAAAATGTTAAAACAAGACGGAAACTGTATTTTACTTGATAAGTATGAAAAAGGCTAAATGTCATTTTGTAAATTTGAAACATCATTTAATAAAACTTTT
This sequence comes from Enteromius afrohamiltoni, assembly GCA_034779775.1. NCBI lineage: Eukaryota > Metazoa > Chordata > Actinopteri > Cypriniformes > Cyprinidae > Enteromius > Enteromius afrohamiltoni. Next base: position 14,686,237 of record JAUYWG010000045.1, read on the forward strand.
TTGTTTCATTATCATTCTGAATTATTACTATATTAATTAAATTGTTAGATACACTTGCCATTAAATGATCATTTTACTGTATTATATGAATACATATCAACAAAATGCAAAATATCTTCTTTTCTACTGAAAGAATCTGATTCATCTTGCCACTTAAATGTTATTATAATCCTTTTAGTTAAAAAAATAAATAAAATGTTATATATTATATAATATGTGACAATGCTACATATTACCAAATGCAAAAAATGTGTTGTCCTCATGTTTTAACTTGATCTTTTCTGGAGCTATTTTTTTTTTTTTTGCTTTTCCTCCTGTTTGTAATAACACTGAGTTCTTTGTCCACTAGCCAAATGAAGTCTCCTGCCATCACGACAACTTTGGACGGAAAAAACAAAACTCTGTATTTACAGGTTTGTACCAACTTGTACCAAAAAGTGACACTTTTTCTGAAGATGCATTTTATGCTTTAGCGGTTAATTTTTGATGATTTGAATCAGTTTGCTTTTACTTTCAGACCGTAGCATCTATTGAAGAGAGAACGCGACCAAATCTAAACAAAACGCTGAAAGGTGATTGGAAGTATATTGTTATTTATGACCTTGTAGTATATGTATCTATTTAATAAGTGTATTTAAAAATATATATATTGATGTTGTTTAATGCTTGCTTGTGCTTGCAGAGCTTGGACTAGTCGATGGGCAGGAACTGGCAGTGGCTGATGTCACCAGTCCTCAGACTGTACTCTTCAAGCTCAACTTCATCTCATAGGACAAATGCTTCATTCTTACAGACATTTGCAGGTGGTTACTGCAGTCATCATCAAAATGAACTCAACATATCAGCAGAGACATCACATGCACATGCTCGGCTGGAATCGCTGCAGTTTGTATTTAGATTTTTTTTGGTCAACTCTGTCCATCAAAGACACTTACAGGAGGCTTTAGTTTCATCGTCTTGCACTGCTATAGCTGTAAGAGTCGTTTTGGTGGATTTCTTTTTTATGCAAACTGTTTATCTATTTATTTTGTTGTTGTGCATTCACGGTGTCTTGTTCTATGTCTTGTAGAAAAAAAAAATTGAATTAAAATTAGAAACCATGTTTTAAACAAGTGTTGAAGTACTAGTCCGGTAATGTTTTCCTATAAACTTAATTTGTGAATAAATATATTTGATTACATATTTAAATGGACTCAAGGTATTAATTACACTTACACTGTACTGTACTGCACTGTAATGTTAGGAAAGCGGTATTAGGTATACTCTACTATTTTATTTGTTTTATGTGGCAATGTCATGCAACAGGTTTGTAAAAATACAATGTAGACACTTATTTGCAAGATCAAACTTTATATGTTGTTTGACATGCTACAAAGTGATTAATTAATATGCAATGAAATTATTTGTTTGATAAAGTTGATTGCTATGCTTATTTTCCTACTACATTTTAAAACCATTGCAATAACTTCAGTTCATATTTAAGTATTAATGTAATAATTTATATTCATATTAATTTCAATTAAATATCTTAATGCAAGAATTTCCACATTTGTGCATTAAAGACCGCATGGTGTCACCCTTTCGCCTAGCAATAAACTCCAGTCTGACAAGACTCTGAACGAGGTCACTTACCAAAAAAAACAAACAAACTAAAAACCCGGGGCTCGTTCTTCGTACCTCGCTAACTCCGTTAGCTGGATTTGATTGTTGTGGACTTGTCCTGATCTTGGATCGTTCGGTTCTTCGAAGCTCATCCGGGACTTGCTGTCATAGCAACGGGTCCGTAAGCTTGGACCTAGTCGGGAACAGGTTTATTTCATGTATACAGGATTTAGGCTGCACTCCTGGCGGGTTATGATTGGTTGAAATGGCGAGGTCACACCTGATTGGTTAAAGAGCATGGGTGACGCGGTCTGACTCGCGTGAGAAAAGAAAAGTATCTTGCACGAAAGTGTAGAAAATAATTACGATGATTCACACACGATATATATAAAAAAATATAATATAATTTTATTTATATTTTATATATATATATATATATATATATATATATAAAATATAAATAAAATATCGTGTC
>JAUYWG010000045.1:14696298-14710765 GCA_034779775.1 Enteromius afrohamiltoni
TTGGGTGCTAAATAGGAAAAAGATCTGCCACCCGCAGTAGATTTTGATATTCTAGGTATTATCAAATGGCCAGAGTTGTGAGAACGCAGCAGACGTGGAGGACTATAACTTGTCATTCTCTCCTCTCAGCTGATGCCCAAGCACAGCTTGCTGTTTCTGTAGAAAAAGAGCGTTCGGCTACAGAGGAGCTGCTAGCTATCCGAGCTCAGATAGCGTCTTTAGAGTCTCAGGGTTCTCTGTTGAGGCAAGAGAAGGGACGTCTGCAGGGGCAGCTGGATGCAGAGAGGATGCGGCGGGAAAAACTGGAGGATGACTTAAGCAGGTAGGAGAATTGTATGAAATTAAAAAAGAAGCTGTTATTGTAGGTGCCAGTACTTATTTCTGTGTCTGTAGGGAGCGTGTAGAGCTGGATAATCTAAAAGGAGAACATGCTCGAGGATTGGAGGAGGCCAAGAAGGAGAAGGTATTGTTTGTACCTTGACCACTGTAAGAAAATATATACACACATATGTATTCTCAGTATGTGTATTATACGGTCCTGTCCAGTTGCTTCTCACCAACCAACTTGAAATGGAGAAAATGAAGGTGGAGCAGGAGAAGAAAAAATGTTACCTTGCACAAGAGGCCCTCAAAGAAAAGGTTTGCTTGAAAAGACCTGTTCTGAATCTGCTTAATGAATAATGCTTTCCTCAGTATTTTACTTTAAATTGCTTAAGGGTCTGAGAGTAAAATCAGCTAGTCTCTGTTTTTGTTTCATCAGGAGAGGAAGTCTTTAAGTCTTTCTGTGACCGATGCTCCAGCATCCTCCACTCCTTCGCTGTCACGTTCCAGTTCTGTCAGTGGGGCTGAGCACGCAGGCTTACAATCCTCCCTTTTCTCACAGGTATATTCATCTCACCCCTGTCCGCACTTATTTAGATGTGGTGAATCTTTTCTCCTCCTCGTTATCTCACATTCTGTCATCGCCTCACCTGGCTTTTGTAATTATGTTTTTCAGCAGGAAGATTCTCTTGACCATTCTTTCAACACGATGACCATGTCCATCAGTGGGACCAACCTTTATGAGGCGGCTCGATTGGGTGGTGGATCCAGTGTCATTGAGAGCCTGCAGTCTCAGCTCAAACTCAGAGAGGGCGAGATCGCCCAGTTGCAGGTGTGCCTTTGTTTTTCTGTGTACAATTACATCTTACATGTTTATAACCAGGTTTATAACTGGTTGTATTCAATACTTTTGATCATCCTGAAGATGGAGATTGCTAGTCTAGAGAGAAGCCGCACTGTCATGGCAGAAGAACTAGTGCGACTGACCAATCAGAATGATGAGATGGAGAGTAAAGTGATGGAAATCCCTAAACTGAAAGTGCAACTAAAGGTTTGTTTAATAATTCAATGATGGTCTTCAGTGTCACATGATCTTTCAGAAAGTTAACAAAGTAATAAAGTTCAAAAGAGCTAAATTACTTGGTTAAAATACAATTCCTTTTTTTAATGTGTCCAGGAGAGTGCACCCTCTGCAAAAATCATTTTTTCTATATGTGTTTCCATCCCATTTAAACAATTCGACCATTCTTGCACAGAGCCTGCTAGATGATCAGTTTGCTAAGGAGCACCGAGCACGTTGGACTGTTATTCTGGTAGTTTAAAACTTATCAGATGTTTGTGTTCCTCACAGGATCTAGAACAAAGGCACAACACAATTCTACAGATGTACGGCGAGAAGGCAGAGGAGGCAGAAGAGCTGCGTCTGGACCTAGAGGATGTGAAGAACATGTACAAAACGCAAATAGATGAACTATTAAAAAATCAAAAGTAATTGACTCCGCAAATAGATGGACACATGCTTACTGTAAACAGAACTTTACTTTGTTGGTAATAAAAGAGCAGGTAATTTAAATGTATTTTATTCTGTGAGAAGAGTTCATTCATCATATTTCAAGGATCAGCGATTTAGTTATTTAAGAGTCATGGTTTATGGCATTTTATTTAAAATAATTTTTTCAGTTAATAAACATGTATGGTTGAAGAAGATCTTTTATTATCTATTCGTGTGTAGATGTCTAAGTAAGCTGGTTTCTTAACTCTTGAATTTGCACAGTGAAGTGGGACTTTATGTGTTCAGACTTTACATGATTGGATTATAATCAGAATGAATGGCTAAGTTTTCCTCTGATCTTCATCCTCTGAGCTGTGCATCTTAGTGGTAAGCAGTTGATTTGCTTGTAGACAAGGAAATATGCTTTTTTCAGATTACTGTGCAGTACCACACATTCTTAGTAGACTCAAAGTCAAGTTTGCACTCTTTTTTTTATCTCATCCCACGCTGATTGAATTTTAGTGAGGAGGATGAGGGGATCCAGGAAAGTCCTTAACTGTCATATTCTATGCGATATGATCTCTGTAAATCATAAATTACAGTCAAGACTGTCACATGTCAGTTTTATGCACACATGTAAATAAAGTAAGAGATATGAGATTGGGGAGACTCTTTGTTTTCCTTCTTTAATAAATCTTTGATTTTTAAATTATACGCTAAATTATATGGCAACTATTATCATTATTTTTATTAATCTCTTATTAATCTCCAGCTTTGTTTAACAGCTAGTATTAATTTACTTGTATAGTAAGAAAATTAATTCTTTTTAATCTCTGCTTTAATTTTTTTTTAAGCTTTGTTAATGTTTTTAATGTATAATATAAGGTATTGTTTTTGATTATATGGTGATGAACATGCTAATATGACTTTTAATATGACAATTATGTATCAACGTTATGTATAAATATATTATAAAAATGCTCAAAGGCTTTGTTTTTAATAATATATTATGATTATTATTAAGCTCTACTTTGTTTTCCAGCTTGACTGTTTTTAACCTTTTATCGATAGTTATTATTATTCATTACTGAGCTTTCTTGGACGTCTACATAATCGCGGAGAATGCATGTTTATGGAAAAATTAGGAATGCAAAATTAGGCTCAACTCTTGCGCCCCTCACGGTTCCTAACAGTAACACATGCCGGTTGATAGTTTCCGGTATTATGGCGACTGCATCCTTAAATTCACCCACTGCCTCTTCTTACTTTCTCCAAGGAGGTAAGCAAGTACTTACTTTTTTATTAGTATTCCAAGCTTTTCTCCACTCAAACTTTTTCTGAATTACTTAAAGAGCAAATTCATTTGCTGCTTTAGTCACGAGCGTTTTCCGCTCTAGAAAGGCAGCTGATGTAATTGATGCTGGGACGGCTGTGATAGACCCCGACTCTGGCAACGTGTCAAGTCTTTGTGGTTTCTGCGGTTTACGACTTAGTTTGCAATATTATTTTTTGTTATTGTTGTTTTGACAGTGAATTGCAGCTCTGTAGTTTGACTGCTTAAACAAAAAACAAAAAAACTAAAAACTAACTTTCGCAGTGTAGTAAGTTCTGAGATTTAAAATCCAGTCCATTTACTCTTCTGCAGCATTTGTAACAGAGCTGCTGCATGAAGCGCATGGGACAACTAACCAATCTAACTGATCTGCCCTGTCTAGACTGACCGCATTAGACTCTGAGTTTAGAAGCGTCCCGTGCTAATCCTACCGTCCCTCTATTGTTACTACTGTAAATCATAAACAATTAACGAGGCTTTTATTTGAAATAATGCAGGAAGCTTGTCAGAATAGTTCTGTCATTGTGTTAAGTTTTATTGTAATCTTTGATCGCTGTATATTTGTGCAGTGTCTGCTCAGTTAATAGGGTCATTTAAAGTTGTCTGGTCGCATTTTTCCCACGGGTTTTTAATAATTATGTAATCTGTAATTACGTTGTCATAATTACAAAGCAACACAAGGAATGTAGTAATTTTCTCCTACAAAAAACAAAAAGCACCACCATAGCTTCTACCTAAAGTTATAAAGGGGAAATATTCGTTTTTATTAATTCACCAACAGTATTTTATTTTATAATTGTTGACAAATCACTTTAGTAAATGACTCATTACACACGCGCATAACTTGTCAGAAATCTCATGTTTATGCTGCGCTAACTAGGCTATTTATAACTACATATCTAATATAGAGTTCATCTATTATGACAAAAGTTTTAGAACACATAAAATATCTGTCTTTGTATTGTAAATAATATATAAATACAAAGTTGATCAATAACTACAAACCAGCATTTGCTGAGTGATAATTACAGATTGTTGTTTTGTTGTTGTTCTATGTATTTATTTAATGATCTAATGTCTTTTTATATATATATGTAAAGTTAATAGCTTGAAAGTTCAAAATCGCATAAAACCAAGGTTGTTAAAAATGGGAAATAAAAAAATGAACAAACTTGCTTTTACAGTATTAATAAAGCGTGTGAAAAAAGGAAATGATCTGTGATCATCTGTAAGCAGTGGATTTATTTTGTCTGTATTTGAGTCTGTAATAATGCTGGTGAAAAATAATAACAGACTTGGGCATTATGAAAAAAGTGTAATACTTAATGATCTTAAAGAGCATTTTTAGCATAGAATTTATAATGTTTTTGTAAAGGCATTAAAGTTACCCCAGATCAGTGAATTTATTACATGCCCGGGATTTCCATCATAACATATATGTCTATAATTCCCACGGTCCTTGTGCATCAACTATGTGCAGAATGTGTATTTGTTTTTCTATTAATTTCCCTCAATCCTGGCCTTATTGCTTAAACAATTGAAGGAAAAAGGTCACTAATATTTCCTGTGGCAGGAGAAAGATCCGTTCATTTGCAGGTTCCCACACTGTGGTTACTTCCAGAGTTTTGGTGTTTGTCCTCCCCTGTAAACCATTCCTTTTCTTTCTCTAAACACTCTTGTGCTCTCTCTGTCTCTGTCTCTCTCTCTGCCTTTCTCATAAATGATTGTAGGTGCTGAGAGCCAGTGTAGTTCCTTCCATGTGGCTTGAGGGACTATGCTGCTGCTGATAGCTGTGTGCCTGGTCTGCACTTATAAAACCATCTCTGCCGCAGACAGCGGGCAGGACAGCAGCCGCACACCACAGCTGGACTACAGCAGCCTGGCACTGCCTCGGCACCATATTCCTTTCTTTATGCACAACAACAAACGACTTTCCAAACTCTGCAAGGAGGACCCGCTTTGCCCTTTTAAAGTAAGCTATTTTAACTTGTTTCTGAATGTCTGCTGAAGTTGTTTTAAAAACCAGCGGGATATTTTAATAATGTATTATATAATAGTTTTCAGTTGGGGCAGTTGAGGCTCTGTTGCTTGTGACTCTATCACTATTGTTTAGTGTGGTGAGTAAGCTGTAGATGATTATATACGAGTTGTTTTCTTAGCTTTTTGTGTCTCTGTTGGCTGGCAGGATGCTCTGCTGTTCAAGAAGGCCTGCTGGGGTTATGAAAAGAGCTGCTCCCCTGAGCACAGGTTCAGCTATCCTGTGTGCACCAGTCTTGACTCAGGATGGTATGCTTTTCTTCGCTGACCTACTCAAAGAAATCAAATATGTATATATTTTAAATGCTTTTATAATTTCCTCACTATCTACTTATTATTTACTCAGCCTTAAAACTATAGAATAGCTTTAAGTGATCAGAATTTGCATGGTTTTATTGAATGGAAAATTGAAGCATTAACATTTTACAAAATATCTCCAAATGGCTTGAATCTCCCGAGGTTAATAAATGATACTTACTGTGAATATCAAGCAGTTTTTGCAGATTTGCACTATTCCTCACTATTCCTTCCTGTTTTTTTGTCTCTTATGCTTACCAAGCCTACATTTATTTAAACAAAAAATACAGTTATATTATTTAATATTCTTATGATTTAAAAGAACTGTTTTCAATTCTAATATATTCAGAAATTAAGTGTTTTTCTGATGATGGCAAAGCTGCATTTTTTCTTCAGAAAGTATTTTTATATGCTGATGTGGTGCTCAACGTTTCTTATTATCATCAATGTTAAAAACAGTTCTGCATTTTAATATTTCCGTTCAAAACATTTTTGCTAAATGTTATCCGGTTATGTTTGCAGTGTTTCCCCTAGGTTTTATTAAAATTTACCACAATTTATTAAAAGTTTAGCAAAAATTAAGTTTAGGTAAGTTTTCTTTTTTTCAACCGTATGTTTCTGTGTTAGCATATCAAATTATTTAAAAGCATTACACATAAAAGTATTGTTTTAAAAGAAATTATGATTATGATTTTTTATTTATTTATTTTTTACTTTTTAACAATAGCCTTATAATTTTTTAAGGCATAAAACATTCTTCTTTTAAGATTTCATTTTATTTCAATGGAATTGAATTTTACAGTTAAACATACTGCTTAAGAAACACTGTTTTGCATAAGAGTTAGAAATGTGGGAAAAAATGTTATAATCAAGCAAGAACGCTTGAGTTATTTTGACGCTGAAATGAAGTGTGAAATGTACGAGTGGGACTGAGAGTGAGACAAGAAGTGTTATTTAAGAGGCCCTATATGCTCTCACTTCTGAGATGATTTGCATGAAATACTTAGAAACCCAATTAGATACCTTAAATGGACTCGTACGTTGAATATGCATTATGATTGGATGAGATATAAGATTCTGATTTGATTAGACTATAAATGCAGAGTCTTTTACACACTCTGCAGCCAACATGAATGACTGTAAACCATGTTCTTACTAAAAAAACAAATCTCCAAAAACATTTCATACTTAATATTCATATTTAATTTTTTCAGAGGAGGTATATCACTGCTTTTCCCAGGTTGAATCCTCTTCAGCTTGAGCCCTCTCAACTGTTGTTGAAGTTCACTTTCTTTACACCTGTGTCTTACACACTTACTTCCTTAGTTTGGGCTGCAAATTCTATTTTCCACAGAAAGCAAAGTTGTTTTCCTTTTAACCTACCACTAATACAAGCTAACACAAGTTTGAACATTTGAGCACGGCATATTCTTCCACTGTGTCCCTCAAGCGCTTCAAAGATTACAAATCTTAGGACTTTCATTATAATACAGAGATCCTTTTGCTACTCCAAAGAGTGCTAGTGTTTTTCTTCTTTCTACAGGGCGAACTCTATTCAGACGGCCCAGGAACTGTTCTGGAAGCAGGCAGATTTTGGTTATGTGAGGGAGCGTCTCAGTGAGATGAAGACTTTGTGCAAGCCCTTGAGTCCTGTGAGTTTCTTTCTCCTACATCATCTTCCTCTGTGTTCTTTTCACCACACAATGCTCTGTTTTTACCATGGTAAAGAAGTTCTTGGCCCACCTCCAGAGCTTTGAGCCAGTGATCACTGAGCTTAAGACACAAGGGCTGTTTTAAATGTTACTGCTTCAACATGTCTAAACAATCCTAGGAACGAACATGCAAATACAAGCTGAAAAGGTTTTCTTTTAAGGGCGATTCATCTCTGAAGTGCACCAGTCATATGCGGTTCTGCAGGGCCATAAACATGTACCTGGACCTCAGGAGTCCCCGCAGAGGTCATGAGAGGTCAGTGGACCCCCTCTAGGGTTGTTTGAGGTCAAGGAAAATGCAAAACTCCTGAATATTTTCAGTTTGGCAGAACTGTTTGACAATTTCCTGTCTAAACGAGCGGCCTGGGGTTTTCTCCGCTGGTTCTCTCTTCCTCTGTCACTGCAGGTATAAAGAGGATTTCCTGGAGAGAGGTGAGATTGGTGGTCACTGCAGCCTTAATAGTAAAGCGCTAGCCGCAGAAGGGACACACAAGAGTCCTCTTCAGTCTTGGTAAATAACTAATGTCCAAAAATATTACTAATTAAGAGCTAATGGTTGTTTTTGTGTTGTTTTCATCGATGCACAACATTTATAAACTAAGATTCAAATTTATTCTTCAAATGTAATTATTTAAATATTCATTATTACACGGCTCTCTGGAATGCTTGATTCTGATTGGTCAGTCGAGACATTTGCAGGTTCGTTCTTTTCAAATAATAACCGCTTCAAAGTAATAACGCATAGCCGGTACTACTTACGTGTTTAAAATCCCTCCCGTCAACAAAGATTACCGTTTGGTGCCATCTTGTGACAAACACTAGACAACATAAGGCGCAATTTAATACTTGTAAATAACTAAAACACATCTGTGATCATATATTCATATATAGATGCTATAAATTGTCTTACTAACGTTTGAATGTTAGTCACGTGGTACTATATCATTTCGCGGAAGGATAACATTTTTCAATTTAAAACAAATATGGCAATAAAATGTTTAAAATTCACATTCATGTCCAGTTTTTTTTCCTTATGTGACAAGTAGCCGTATAATAAGCGGGTTCGCGTCTCGTCGTGTCCTGATCACACTGTCGGGCTTATTTCTGCGATAACTGCCGTCTGCCTATCCCTTACCTTACTAATGGCGCTTTTCCACTGCGTGGTACGACTCAGCTCGGCATGGATCAGTTCGGCTCGGTTTGCGATTTTCTCCAGCTAATCAGTGACCAGCAGAGTTTACACGTCACGTTTTGGTAACGGTACGGCTCGCTTTGAACCTCGACTGAGGTGGTACTAAAAAAAGGACCAGGTACAGTGGAAAACCCCCCAAAAAAGGGGACTGTACTGAACCGTACCGTACCGTACTATGCAGTGGAAAAGTGCCATTATTGAGGTAAATTAATAATATTTTAATACAAACTTTACAAAATGTGGCCAGTAAGATTTAAAAAAAAAACACATTAATAATTTTATTCAGCAAGGATGCATTCAATGTCTTGCATTTTTTATTAAAGTATCCCGAAAATATGTGCCATCGTTTTCACAGAAATATTAAGTAGCGCAAATGCTGAAAACACAGCTGAGCATCACTGGAATAAATGACATTTTAAAATATGTTCAAACATAAGTTTAGTTACATTTTTAAAAATAAAAATATTTATACAAATATTTATAAAATATAAATAAAATATTTCACAATTTTGCTGTATTCTTGATCAAGAATAATATTATATAATTATAATATTGCTAATATTTCCTGAGATTTACCCCAAAATATTTTTTGTAATCGTTTCTCACTGGAAATCATTGGTTGTTCACCAAAACATATATTTTGAACAATGTTCATGCAGCTCTTTTTCATTTAATAGATCATGATCATTGCCATAAAAGTGTCCTATACAGCTTATGAGTAAACAGACTATTAAGTTCCATGTTGTTTTTCTCTCTCAGGTTTGCTGAATTGCAGACATACTCAGAGCTTGACTTCCACCCCCTGGATGATGGCCATTGTGATGTTATAATCGACAGACCAACCGTCTTCATGAAGCTGGATGCAGGTGACATTTTTTGAGTTTAGAGTTTTTTGTTTAGTCTTCACAAAAGCTTGTTTAAAAAAAAAGTAAATGTCTTTACAGGAGTGAACATGTACCATCATTTCTGTGACTTCGTCAACCTCTACATCTCTCAGCACCTCAACAATTCCTTCAGGCGTGACATAAACATTGTCATGTGGGACACAGTAAGTATTCATTTCACCTTTGTTTGCTTCCAATATGTCCTCCAGTAAATCAACCAGAGAGCATTTCTTGCAAACAGATGTTTTTGACTTGTCAGGATTAGAAAACCCTGTAACCGAAGGTGTCTTGTTTAAACTGACGACCACAGTTTCAGGAGGTGTGCATATTTTGAAAGAGAAAGATAAAAAGGAAACAGTGGGCTGAAAATAACGTGACTTACGTGGAAACCTTATCCTGCCTATTGTTCACATGCTGTTATTTCAAGGGTGAGGAAGAGAAGGAAGAATGGAGGGGTGTGGAGAAAGAAGGAGACTTTTTTTTGTATGAAACAATGTAAATGAGATTGGCCAATAAAATCAGCTTTATATTATATTATATTATATTATATTATGCAATGCAAAGCAATGCAATGCATGTGTTCAGACTTTGAATGGTCATGTTGGATTGTAGTTTTAATATGAATGAGATTTATTTTCATAAAGCTATCAAACAGTACTGTTCAAAAGTCTTGAGTCAATAAGATTTTGTTTTTCAATAAATAAAAAAAATATATTTTCCTTTTTCTTTCCATGAGCAGACATTCAATTGTTTGAAAGTTATAGTAAAATATATATATATATAAAAAAAAACATGAATAGGTTTTTAATAACCAAATCCATAATTAAGATTTTTTTAAACCTCAAACTGTTCCTTGTCTGACTAAGGAGAAAAATAGGCACAGACCATTTTTTTTGGTGGATTTTGATGTGAGAGGACAACGGGGGACGGAAGCATTTCCTTTTTTACTAGAGACTATATTTTTATTGATTATGGACTTAAAGGGATAGTTTAAAAATGAAAAAATAAAAACGATCCTGTCTTTTACTTATTTTTGAAGCATCCTAGGTGACTTTCTTCTTTCAGACGAATCCATTTGGAGTTATAATAAAAATTGTCCAGCTCCCTCCAAACCTTTGAATGGGTTTAAATGGATGGTAGCCATTACATGTTAGAAGGAAAGAGCTTAATAAGTTTGAAATATGGATATTTATCATACAAAACTTCATGGATTCACTGCAGGAGGATTTTATTCACTGTGTGAAGGACGTTTTATTACGAATATGTGTGTGTTATTTAACGTCTTCTGAAGTGTAAGCACTATCACCCACTTACATCCATTCACAATTTTTATTATATAACTCCGAAAGCACCTAGGATGCTCACCTAGGCGAGTTAATTTTGATTCAAATTTGCTTCTTACAAACACACAGCTTTACACTTCACAAGATGTTAATTCGTGGACTTGAATCATGTTGATCACCTGTATTTATTGCATAATTTGTTTTACCTTTCAGAGTTTGTATGGATATGGAGACCTATTCAGTGAAACGTGGCGGGCTTTTACCGATCGTGACATCATTCACCTCAAAACGTTTGACTCCAAAAGGGTAAAAAGGCATTTGCTCCATATCACGTTTTTCTCAGCATCTGAGTGTTTTTGTGTTTATTTAAAAATGTGTTGTTGACAGGTGTGTTTCAGAGATGCATTTTTTTCACTCCTTCCAAGAATGCGATATGGCCTTTTCTACAACACTCCTCTTGTACGTATCCTACACGCCTCTGTTGCTCTCATTTGTTTCTCCCCCCCCCCCGCCTTTAGCATTTGTTTATCTCTTCAAGTTCATCTGCTGTCGTCTGTCTATGTTAATGCGTCTCTGTGTGGCATCAGTGGATGTTGTGTGTGTGATATAGAACATTTTCCTTTGTGAGACTGAACTCATCTGGTGCTGTCGCTCAAATCATCCTCATATTAATGATTGTGAGCCCCTGCCCTCTGTGTGCAAATTACATATAGACACGATTTAACTGACAAATGTGTGTGTGTGCGTGTGTGTGTGTGTAATTTGATAGATCTCTGACTGCCACAGTGAGGGGCTGTTCAAGGCATTTTCCCAGCATGTACTTTATCGACTTGGTGTCTCACAAGATGGACCTATGGTAAACATACTTGAATCCACACATACACACACACACAAATACAGATCATGATTTGATCTCTGTATTCTCATAGTAGCATTAAGAAACAATACTCTTTGAATGAAATACCAAAACATATTAAAAAAATTATACTATAATTTGTATAAACTTTTTTTATGCATTCATTTTGAAATTGTTTTTTGAAATAATTTTAAATAAAGAATTATTAAATAAATTAAATTAAATTTTAATATTAAATTAAATTAAATTAAATAATTTTACATTAAATTAATTAAGTTCATTTAAATAAATTATTTTGTGTTCCATTATTTTTAAATATTTATTTAAATTAATTTAAATATTAAATTAAACTCTTATACTTTAAAAAACACGTTATAATTGTGTATTATATTAGATTAATTTGATTTCTTATACATTTTAATAATTTTTACATGATTTACATTTTTCATTTTTAAAAATATATATTTCAATTATTACACTTAAATAATCATTATATTATAATATTTTTTAGGCATGAATCCAAAAGCCTTTGCCTCCGATTTTGATTAGGTGGATTTGCATTAATGTTTAGATTAATTTCATATATAATAGTGTAGTTATATGATGTACTTTTTAAGTTACTGATAAGATATGATGCGATATGTTAGATATGAAATGATATCTGCCACTAGATGGCGGTGTTGGACAACTTATTCTTTTATTGTCTTTGTGCTTGTCAACAAGGCCCAATTCTTTCTTGACCCACATTTACTCTCCCCCCCCCCCCTTTTTAAATAAAACTTTTAATAATAAATTCTTATATCTAAAACTGAATTTTGATACATGTGTGCGTATATATTTATATATATATCCTATATATTCATATTAAGATACAAATGTGTATTGACACATGAAATATGTATGAAATCTGTGATGTCCTTCTGCTCTGTCAGGAGGGCCAAGTCCGTGTCACACTGCTGGCAAGAAGCACAGAGTACCGTAGGATAATAAACCAGCAGGAGGTGAGTGCTCTCTTTCTCTTTGCTCATCATTGATTTATCACTCTGCTTCCGTAACTGCCTGTTTAAACTCTTATTTGCTGGAGACCCCCGCTTGGTAAAAAGCCTTGATTTACTTGGCCTCTGTCCACATGAGTGTGAGGTCTCGTTAATCACCCTCTGAATCCCTGCTGTGTGTGTGTGCAGCTTATCAATGCCCTGAAGACTGTGCCTTTATTCGAGGTCAAGCTGGTGGATTACAAATACAAGTGCGTGATTCAGTCTCTGTTGGTTTTAAATGTATCGATTTCTTTGGAGAAGGTCAGGTCTGGTGCTCGTGTGATTGAAAGCTGATGTGTATTTGTAGGGAGATGCCGTTTCTGGAGCAGATCCGCGTCACACACAACTCTGATATCTTCATTGGGATGCATGGAGCCGGACTGACCCACCTCCTCTTTCTTCCCGACTGGGCCGTCATATTTGAATTGTATGCGACTTTTGTATCTCTCTGCTTTGTATATGATGTGTGTGGACACTGTTAGTCTGAGGAATGTAAATACTTCTTCACTTTAAAACCCTCTGAGTTCCTATAAACAGAAAAAAAGGAAAAACATTTATTTAAAATAGAAATCATTTACTGTCACTTTTGATGAATTTAACGTGTCCTTGCTGAATAATAAAAAAAGACATTACTCCCAATGATTCTACAACAGCAGAGCAGGTGATCTCTGCAGGTTTTCCAGTGACTGATTTTTATACATTAGAATCAGACTGATGCATTTTATAATTAGACCCCCTGATAACAATCAGTTGTGAACATTTGGTTGCATCCTTGCACTTGAAAAAAAAAAGTGTCTTTCTGTTTCTCTGATAAATGAATGTCACGACTTTCCGTGACACCTATCTGCACGTGTTAAAACATATTCCCCAGTGTTCATCTGTGTTTCTGACATTCATGTCATGTTATACATCCACCCAACCCTCATACGGATGCAGTCAAGCTTCTGTGCTGCACCATGTACTTTTTAATGCGTGTTAGGGAAGCATCTGAGAGTGTCTGTATGCGTGTGACAGTGAAATACAGCCTAATTAAACAGTTATCCATCAAACTGAGTCTGTGGAGGCTTTGTGGGCCATCGCCTGCTAAGTTTGGGACATAAAGCATCCCTCTTTCTGTATTCCACAGGTACAACTGTCAAGATGAGAGCTGCTACCGTGATCTGGCCCGACTGAGGGGAGTCCATTACATGACTTGGCAGAAAAGGGACAAAGTGTTCCCCCAGGATAAGGTGAGGAGAGCACACACACCGCTGCCTGGATTCACTCCAGTTTACTATATTTGATCCCAGTATTCCTATATACAGCAACATTCACATTCAGTTTAAGTCAAGTACTAGTGGCGTAGTTATATTAACGATTTAACAAATTCTTTCTGTTAATTGTGATACGACACACTACCAGTCAAAGGTCTTTGTACAGTAAGATTTTTAATGTCTCTTCTACTCACCAAGCCTGCATACGGCAAAAACAGTACACATTTTATACGATTTTTATTATCTAAAATAGCTGTTTTCTACACGAATATGTAATTTATTTTCTCCAGTCACATGATCCTTCAGAAAACATTTTAATATTCCAGTTTACTCCTCAAAATGCATTTATTATTATTACTATAATTATTATTTGTTATGATGTTGAAAACAGTACAGAGTAAAATTTTTTATGGTTTCTTTGATGAATAGAAAGTTTAAAAGAGCAGCGTTTATCTGAAATAGAAATCTTTTGTAACATAATAAATGTCTTTATCAAGACTTTTGATCAATTTAAAGCATCCTTGCTAAATAAAAGTATTGATATCTATCATTTCTTCCCCTCAAAATAAAATACGTAATTAATAAAATGATATGTATAGTGTATAATGTTACAAAAGCTTTTTTTTATTTCAAATGAATGCTTTGTATTCATCAAATAATTCTGAAAAGCTGTTTTAAATAATAATAATAATACTATTAATTATAAAAATATTAATTATTATATTTATAATATAATATTATATTATTATAATAATATAATAATTAAATAA
>JAUYWG010000045.1:14710865-14723381 GCA_034779775.1 Enteromius afrohamiltoni
TATATTAATATATAAATATATTATTAATATAATAAAATATAATATAAATATAATAAAATATATTATTATTACTAAATAATTATAATATTTAATATAATATTATTATATTATATTAAATATTATTATTATAAAATATTAATTATTAAAATATATTAAAATTGAAAACAGCTATTTTAAATAGTATAAATATTTTACAGTATTACTGCTTTTGCTTTTATTTCGGATCAAATAAATGCAGCCTTGGTGAGCTGAAGAGAAATACTTAAAAAAACATGAAAAATCGTACCGTTCAAAAACTTTTGAGCGGTGGTGTGTATATGAAATTCCCATATGCTGTTTATTGATATTTGGTCCTGTCTTAGGGTCATCATCCTACTCTTGGAGAACATCCTAAGTTTACAAACTACACTTTTGATGTCGAGGAGTTCATGCGGTTAGTTCTTCTAGCAGCTGAACGTGTTACCCGGCACCCGGCATGGCGTGCAAAACAGGCCCGAGATGAACTGTAGCCTCCTACCAAATCTCTGCACTCTGTCAATGTTGGCTAATATGGCTAATATATGAAAGCACATTTTAAATTGAGGAAAACCATCTGCGCTGTTACTGATCCTCTAGCTGTTACATTCTGCACAAGGAGATGCTGGGGACTTGTTGAAGTTTGACATATTGTTGATGTATTTTGTGTGGTCTAATATACCTCTCCTCAAATATATGTAGGCTTTTACACACGTACACCTGATTTGAGTGCAGCTTTTTTTCCATAATGGCAAAGATTTGAATTGTAATATAGAGAATAGGTATTCCAGGTCAGTAGTAGGTCATTACAATGATTAAAACATATCCTTAAACAGCACTTTTTAGTTTGAAAATCAAGAGAAACTTAACTTTTTTACTGTGTTTTAATACATTAAGGTAAAGGAGATTAAAGCATTGTCATATTTATTACAGAGTCGGTAACTTTTTAATTTGTATTCAGTGGAAATAGTCCTTTATTAAATGTTAAACTATGTTAAGGGATTCATGACTCCAGTCCTGCTGCGCTCAAGATATTGGTTTAAGATCGCTCCATTATATCAAGTATTTTTTCAGTGTTAAGGTTTTCAGACCCTTTAAAAAGAGGCTGAATGTTTAGTGTTGGCTTGAGTTGAAGACAAAGTATTTAATACAATCCTGTGATATTTTAAGTGTTTTTTCACTGTTTATGAAAATACCTGTTTTGTATTTGAATGGCTTTGTAAACTGAAATGAAGCTATTTAAAGCATTTTTGTGTACGTGATTGCGTCATCATTCGCACATAAATTGACAAATAATGAAAAAACGCATTTACGGATCATTAGATTCAGCTTTTTAAAAAAGAATTTCAGTGACTTTATCTGTAAACTCAAATCTGTGACAGAACAAGAAAAACATTGTTCAAACCAATATTCCCAAGATTTCTCAAAACATTTTAATTAGGAGGAAAAATTAAGAAATGCCTAGAATATTTGTCCTCAATAAATTTCCAATTTTTCATTTTATATCCATAGCACGCATAACAGAAAAAAAATATCTATTTCAAGCATTATTATTACTTAAATATGAGCAAATAAAATAACATAACTTAAATATTTCCATATTTTAAAAATATATAAAAATATCCACTATATTAAATGGAAAATATGATGGAGGCGTGAAAATGTAGCGCTTGCACTTGTGTTTTGAGGCCGCTGGATGGCGATATAACACCACTAATGATTCGCCATCCTCTGACTCGAATAATCCCGCAGACGCTGATGTCCCTCTCATTCTCTCTCACGCGCAAGTGTCCTAACCGCGACTGAAATGTGTGAAAACGTACTCAGGACGTTATATATGCATTCTAGGACAATAGTTGCAATAGTTTTAACACTTTCGATATACCCTTCTTTCTCTGTCACTGAGCTTTGCCACTATCTTGTAGCTCGTGCGCACTTGTCAGAGGTATATGATGAAGTAACGTTAGTTTTATTGTCTCTCGGTTGTTATAGCGAGGCTAAATGAGTATGTGCTCGAACACAGACAGTTTATTACAAACGGGGGGCTGCACTTGCGCTGTAATTACTGCTAGTAACGGGAGAGTTATAGTCGCGCCGTGAAGGATTATGCTGCGTCTCGCTGCTTTCTAATGATGAACCCTACACAGCTAATAACGCCGGCTTTTCCCTTCATGTCTTATTCAGTGAGTTCTTTCTCCGCGCACGGGTGGCCTTATTTTGTCGTGTTTAAAGTAATGGGATGTCACTGGTGGAATTGTTTGGGAGTGAGCAATTATTACCGCCCTCATTCCCCTCTCACTTCTGTTGTGCTCCTTAAACTCTAATCCTCAATACACACACGGCATCATGTACATACCTCCGCGGGGATGGAGATGAAACATCATGATTATTGTTAAATTATTATTTTATTAGTTGAAGTGCAGCTAGATAGCATTGCTAATGTTTAAAAAAAATGGTGATACATAGCTGTGCTTTTAAAAAGAGACAAGGTTGTACTTCATTTAGTCTTGCTAGCCTTTTCCTTCAAGGTCATGACACTGTAAGGCGCTTTTATAAAGAGAGAAATATTAGGTTTTAGTAGAAAGTTGTTTACTCTGCTGGACAAACTTGACAATTATGATCACAAATCAATTTCATTTTATTAAGGGAAATGTGTAACATTGTTTTTAAATAAAATATGTGCAATAAAATTATTTAAAGAAACAGATGGAAAATGGCTTTTATTTTATATTTTGGGATATACTAATAATAGAAAAGTCAAATGATTTAATGTACTTGTTTTTTAATTAGCTGAAAAAATGGCTAGGTTAAGACATCCAGTATTTCAAGTGAAACACAAATTGCACCCTTTTTGTGGAATGACCCAAAAACGCAGTGCATGATTAAATGGAATATTTATTGCCAAAAATCTGTCTGGATGTTTGTGGGCCCAACTTTTGTTGTGTTGTTGCTCTGTGACACACAGACTCTTTTATCCATCTTCCCTGGGTGTGAATATTTCAGGAAATGAATTTTCACTCTGACGTTCGACAGAGTGCTACCCAATAATCCTTCGGCACTGTTCAGTTATGATTCTTCCATTCCTGCCTGCTTTGGAACCCGGATTAGATTTGTTTGTCATCATCCATCACCCATTTCCACTGTCTTTATGCATAATATCCATTATCCTGCGTGTATCAACGTGGCTTAATCTAATTCATCTCTTGAAGAAGAAAAAAAAATTCTCACCACTGAACAGAAATAAATCAATTACCAACGGCTCATCTTACATACCCACTTCTACAGGCGTCCCACAAAGCAAGAAAACGTTCTCTTTCAGAGGATAAATGTGGAAATATTGATTGTGTTGGAAGAAATATTCCTCAAGTTATGATCAGACATTTCCATAATGCTCAGTCCTCCGAGAGAACAATCTCAGAAGGAAGAAGTCTCAGCGGGGATCCTATAACACAAGCTCTCTGATAAAAGACATTTGTTCCCTTTCCTCCAATTCTACTCTATCAGCATTATTACGACTTGTATTCTCTCATATGCCAGTTGTACATTAAATGCTGTAAGTCATACGCAAAACACTCATTCTTGGGGCTGTAGTCTGAACTTTGAAGTTGTCAGCTTGCTTGATTGAAGAAAGGAAGTCCTTTTGCGAAAGCAAGATGTGCTGTCCATGGTCCTGAAACAAACTCCACTGCATCCAATTGGAGCTGAAATTAGAAGATTAAGCTAAATTGTAGTCTTCCGACTATAATGTAATAAAGTTCACATTACTGCAATCTATGGTTCTTTAAAGAAACTATAACCTCCTTGAAAGCTTTTCAATGCAAAAAAGGTAAAAAGATATCAACCTGTCCTTGTATCATATTTGCCACATGCACCAGTTTGTTTATTTGAAATAGATTAAGTTATGTGAGCCATAGGACCCTCAGGATGCAACAAAGACGTGTGCTTTCAATTCATGTACACCAGCCTCATCTAAATATTCTGCACATGGCGCCACAACATGTGATTTGACTGCATGCGTTTATGCAAAAGTGCAATTGGCCAGCAGTTTTGCCCCGAAGGTCCATGAAAACATCTAGAGAGCTTCACAAGGTTGTTTGTGGTTAATATTTTATTAGGTAAATGCCCGGGCCAAAGAGGATGTTCAATGGTGAAAACAAATAGCATGGAATATTGAGTGGAATGGCAGTACTTTTAAAATGATGATTCAAATGGGTTATATTTCTTCTTGTACCAAATACCCTTTCATCTCTTTTTTTATACCTGAAGGAGACAAAGATTTCAATTTCCTAGGCGAGACGGCCGGGAATGGAGACGCATATCAAAGGGTAGTAAGCCTATAGCTGGCTTATCCTAGGCCTTTTTATCCTTCCTTAATTCAGACGTAGCGTGACGATGAGAAAATACACCCTTTCAGGAGTATAAGATGTTCCACCTCTAAACTACATATGACCTTTTTGGTGTGTTGGGCGTCCAGAACTGGTATTTGGGATGGAACCCCTTTGCAATTCACAGTGGAGGTTTCATTTCAGCTGCCAAATTCAACCTTGAGGGGTGTCGGGCTGCGACTGGCTATTGATAACATAATTTGCCACATGATAGGAATCTAAAGAGTCCCCGGCTATGAGACTGAACGAAACAGACAAAATCGATCTCCGAAGTATTAACCTGTTTGAGCGCGCGCAAAAAACCCGACTGCGCTTCGAGGCAGGCGGCTTGAAGGTGTAAAAAAATGAGAAGCCTTTTCGCTCACTTTTTGCCAGGCTTGTCGTTATAGTACAGCCGCTCGCGTCGGCACTTGTAAACTATGACATCAGTTAGCTTGGCTACTTGAAAGATCGCGCGCGGGGCGGGGGTGCAGCCGACGCACGTGCGCTGAATAGGCAAGGCAAGTTCGCAATTCTCTTGTCAAATCGATCGCAGCTCGGGAGGAGTGTGCGAGGCGCAGTTATCATCGCAGACTTCCCCATCACTCACAGTCCCAGCGGTTCCGCAGGAAGACAGCTGTTAATAACCTAACAAGCATGTCTGGAACATTATAAGGTCATTAGTCTACTAACCCCCATATGGATTTACGCGCTTCTTTTCTGAGATTCAAACGCTGACGGTGCTTGTCGCCTTTTCTTTCCCATCCTCTTTCATTCATCTCATCGGTGATGTGTGGCGAAGAGATTCGTAAAATAATTGGCACCTTCGGTTTGTGAACTCTCCCTTCTGGTCTCCGCGTGACGGACAGACGACTATTGAGCTGGAGTGAGTAGAAAGTAAGCTCATTTAAAACAAACATCTGTCTTCATGACTCCTGCCACGTTTTGAAGAAAGGATAATGCCCTAAACGGAGGTAAACTGCGTTTGGTTCGCTCTTCAGCTTAAACACTGACATTGATTATTTGTTGGCTGCAAATTGATATTGGCTGGGTTTCCAGAAGAGCTAAGTAGAGCATTAGTCGCACGTAAGTTGGACGAATCCCTGAATGCATCGTTATCTGTAGCGCGTAAAGACGCTCCTAAATGAAGTCCTTAACTTAACGCATCTCGTTTTAATTGCTGTTCGCGGTATGTCTGAGTATAGAAGACGTTTAATAAATTTTACGAATGCATTGTGACCAGTGCAATGCTGCTGCTGTATACTAAAACTATTGTTAAAAAGTGTTGATGAAAATCGCATTTAAAGCGATACTCTGCAGTCTGCGCATGCCACGTGACAAGCTTATATTTACATGACAAGCATCAAGACAACTTTATGTGGGCCTACTTTGATAAACATAAGTATGCTAATTAATTCCAAAGAATATTATGATTTGTTGTAATAACATTTGTTTCAACTAGAAATCATGCAATCGTTTTTTTTAAATAAGCATTATTAATTATATGAGTAACTACGTGCCAAATGAGCGCCTCCCACTCTTTCTTCCTCCTCCTCATCACCCTCTTCTTCCAGTGGCTGGATCACATAGTGCATGTTGCATGTTGGCAATACACAGACCTCACAGCAAATCTACAAATACTCAACATTTATTGCAATGCTGTTAGGTTTTCTTCCTATAAGAAGCACATCAACCCGACATGCACCTTTTATAACGATCCACACAACGCGCGCTGATATTTACTGTTCTGAAATCTTTAATAACTTTTAGCTCATCGACAAGATGGCGTTCAGTTTTCATATTTTCGCACTATTTGAGAAAACAAGCCTTTGGACAAACTGGAAATATTGAGGCTTCAGCGTCGGTGCAGCATCGTTGGACCTTAAACCTCACGTAAGCTCTACTTCATAAAGATCTACGCGTCAAGGAAAGAATCAGCTGCAAAAGTACATATACATTAGAAGATAGATAACAGAATAAAGTTCATAGATCACAAGTCAGGCACTCCAGAAGCCGTTTGCCAGAGGAGATAACAATAACAGCATGACTATGACTGTGTTTTCTTAGCATAAAACATTATGCATGTGTTGCTTTGGATTTACATATCACAAATAAATATTTTAAAAATCTAATAAAATCTGCCTTTTAGTTAACCGTAGCTACGATTGCGCATGCAGCGTGAGACGAACCTCGACAGGGTGCATCGGAAAACTTACCTTTACCTAAATTAATAATATAGTAGATTTTATTTATTTACTTTTAAGTTGTCGTCTCACCCTAAAGCCATCTATTCGCGCACTGGATGAAACACTTTAGCGCCTAAGGAGACTAAATAAACGATCAGCAGGGGTTTCTGAGCTGCTTAGCGCCTAACGAAACGGTAACTGCAAGAGATTCGCTGATCTGGCGCTTTTAACGACGCGTTGACCGCTCTCTCAGTGGAGAGGCATCGAGCAGCGCGGCTGAAGCGCGATGTGGGCTACTGACAGCGCACCAGCCTCCTCACGTCATGTAGTAATTGCTCTTCATCTTCATCTCCACCCCTTTTTCCCCTACCCTGCCATTTGTTCTGTCCAATAAGTATTGAGAGCGAGTAATTATTTCCCCTTTGTTTCGAGTCCGCGCCGCAGAGACGGTCGTGTCAGTAGTCGAGCCGAGGTTGGTTGAGAATGTAAAGCGACTTAATTGTCATCGACACTCACATTAAGAGTCAAGCAGCACAGCTGAGCCCAGCAGAGGCTGCTCAGTGAAACCTGTGAGTAAGGAGAGCTACACATGGATTTTTCCAACTCTATCACACACACAGACATCTCTTTCATTTGGGCCTTGAATCACAGTCTTTGAAAGAGATGTAGGAGAGAGAGAGAGGGCATGTGCATTGTGCAAGAACACATCTGGGCGGCTGCCTGCAGTCGATGGGTTTTCCTTCTTTTGATGCCCTGCAGTTCTGTGTTTCAGTAATTCACCCGCATATTTTATTTTATGTCACATGACAACACCACTTCCAGCACACTGAATTAAGGAAAATAATATGGGATCATTTGGTTCATTACATGTAGACTAATATTGTTTGAGGCCATTTATTTATTTGTTTACTTGCCACCATGAAGTTAAGGCTAGATTTTCATATTAAAATTAATAATAAATCATAATTTCATAGTAACACTGGTATTTGTGGTTTATGGGGACTCTCCATAGGCGTAATGGACTATCGCCCTACACCAACCCTACACCTAACCCTACCCCTTTCAGAAAACTTTCTGCATTTTTACAGTTAAAAAAATCCCCATTAAGTGTGTTTTTTAAGTCTTTTGAACACAGACAGTGTTCTCATAAACCAACTTCAAATTGTAATACCTCTGTCATACCCATTTCATTAAACCATTTTTTTCACACACACACACACACACACACACACACACACACACACACACTATTTTTGATAACAATAATAATGATTTTATTTACTTATATACAACTAGTACAGCTTTGATATTTAGGCTGGTTTTACAATTCTTTGCTTTAGAGTAAGCACAATATTTTTTTTCTCTCCTTTACTCAGTTAGTGCGTGGAGGACAAGTCATGTTCATATACCAGGGAGAGGAGGGACGTGTTGGGATGGAGAGGGGGAACGAGGGATGCTCGGGGGGGGATCTCTGATAGATAAGGCACGGATTGTGAGCAGCACAGCTGGTCAGATCTGCTCTCTGAGCTGGCATTAGCCGATCCACTCTGTGCTGCCGTGATGGATGGATGCTCTTAGAACGGACAAGGACCGGGGAGAGAGAGGCAGAGCGAGAGAGCATCACAAAAAGAGAGATGGTGGGAGGGTTATTAAAGAGAAAGGAGGGAGTGATATAAATCGAAAGGGGTGAGAAAGAAATTAATGATGGGGGGAGAGACAGAGTGAGAGATTCACGAGGAACAGAAGGCAGTGATGGGAGAGTCTCTCATCTGTAAATGAGATTGTCCCTGATGGCCATTTTCTCCCCCAGTTCACTCATTCCTCTTTTCCTCACAAAACTCAATGCTCCGCCGGACGCAGGTCTCAATACGGGGCTCCGCAAGTGCTGACAGTGAAAAACGGAGACACTGGAGGGAGTCAGGCCTCGGGAGGCTCTTCGTACTTTCCCTTCTCTTGCGCAGTCGCTTCACGCCACTTGGCCCTGAAACCTTCAAAACAAGGGAGGCCTGAGAGAGGGCACATTAGTCAACAAAAAAGTTTAAGAGAAAAATACGTCAAAAAAATAAAATGCTACAGTCTTAGAATTTCAGTTTCTTTACACCGCACTTGATTTCAACCGCTAAATCCAGCAGCCTGATCTTTAGTAAATATCAGTGCTCTACATTGGACCGCTCATCTGCACTGACACCAGCACTTCATCTTCAGTATCAATATTAATTTAACGCTGATTTTGTTCATTGTGAATTTAATTTTATCCAATTTTTAAATACAATTATACAAAGTTGTAATATTTAAAGTCGTTTCAACCTATCGGTTTCATGCATCTTATTTATTTAATTATTTTTTGTTTGTTGAGTATCTGTGCAGTATGCAAAATAATTAGTGATCAGGTGAAATATTTCAAAGTTTTGCCAGTTATCAAGCATTTTGTGATAGATCTAAGATATACTAAGAAGTAGTGTACCAATAAGAATAATAGTGAAATAATGAACATACATAATTACCTGCCAAAAAGCACCATGGTACAGTATGATCATGATTTTTGGATATGTTTCACAGTGTAGTGTCATTTGGAAAATTTTGTAGTATCACATACATATGAATATGGTAATTGTTCAATAACATCACTTGTATCAAGTTACGTAAGTGTACTGGCTTATATTCCATTATTTTTTCCCTTTGACATAGCTTACAGTTTTTATCATCTGTTCTGATGGTATTAAATAGCGTCCTGCTTTCTGCACTGAGTGACGGCTTGGATAGGTTTATTCCTCTTAGACTGGATGACACCCATTTCAATGGGATTTGCTTTAAATAACAGGCTAAAGGAAAAAGCTCTTCGGATTTAGCATGGGATACGTCGAATAGGCACACACTTCTGTCTGATCTGAGCAGTGTCAGTGAGAGCTGTCAGGTTTAAATTAAAATATGTTGAGGTGTTACCACACCAGAACAGAAGCCTGCGCTATTGTCTTATAAAAGACACACATACACACAACACACACAATAACTCCAAAGAACATAGCCCCAAACCATAGGTTACTCCTTTTAGTGGATCGGGTTGCTTTGGCATAAGGTGAAGCAATACCTTCAGTCTTCAGGTTACAGCTCTGAATGAAAAGAATAAGCCTATTAAATGTGCATCAGTTTTGTGGCCAGCTTTAAGTGCTTTTGTGGCCCAAGCAAATGGAACAGAAATGTTGCTTTTCAATTGTAGAGATTCTCAGTCAACTCAGAACAGTCTATATCGATAAACTTGCTTTGTCTTTTCAGCAGCTTGTATAAGCTTTCAGATGTATTGTGAGATTTAAAAGCTTTGAAAGCAAGAGGAGAGTGGAGAGTTTCTTTACATGCACACCTGCAGATGAATACAGGACTCAAGCTGTATAAAATGTGTTTAAATGCATTTTCAGAGGTATCAAGCACTTTTATGAAGAGGCTTGATAAACAGAAAAGCAAAACATTTTTTTTACATTTGCTACATTTTTTACATTTACATTTAATTGTGCAATTTATAATTATCATAATTTAATATGTCTTAAAAATAAGACTCAGTAGTCTAGTGTGTGGAAGATTTTCCTGCAATTTGCATGTTTTTCTCAGATTTATTTATTTAGTTTTTAGTAAAAATAAAAAAGATAATTGACAATTGCGACGTTTTATTGCACATCTCTGACTTTCATCTAACATTTCTGTGAATTTTCTTAAAATTGTAAGAAAAATTTCAGAATTTTGAGATGTAAACTCAATTGCAAGTCATAGATAAAAAGTTTTTAAAAATGACCTCTCTCATTGTTTTTGTCCCATGGTGGAAATAAGCTTTTATACTATCAAAACTATTTTTATTTAGCATGCAGGCAGACCCAAGTTCAAATTCTAAAGTATAATATATAATAAATAATCAAATAAATGTTATCTATCTATTTATCTATATATATAATGTATATAATTTATGTAATATTGTATATTTATATAATATTTATGTCCCCCCCACCACACACACACACACAGAATTAATAAATTACGTTTATGTGGATATATCTTATATTGAATATAATTTTAATAAACATGTCACAAGTGCATTTGTGATTGCAAGCTTACCCCTCTTTCGGTGTCTGATGTTCATGATTGTAATGTCTGTTGTTCTGGATGATGGCTAGCATTATTATGTGTGTGATTAACCAAAGCTCACATGCACTGGTTTGTTCACTATACTGAAGTGAGTGCATCTGTGTAGAGTTAAGACGTTAAGCCTGATTTATTAAAGCAATAAGCCACTCAAGGCCATGCATCACAGTGATTTTACTACAGCTAAGGGACGATCTTAGGCTAGAAGTGAAGAAGACTGCTTAAAACGACTCTTAAATGTGATAAAATCACTGTAACACCCAGCCTCAAGTGTCTTGTTGTGTTCATACACTGGTGCCAGCAGAGAAATGATAAAGACACCACTAGCCATAGGCTGTGTATGAGCATATTTAAATCCAAAGATTTTTTCACTGTGTTGAGGAACTTGGGAGTTCGATGTGTGTGTGTGTGTTAGTGTGTATAAAAGCCAGTGTGTGTGAAAGGGAGAATAAGTGCAAGAGGTTAGACGGCCGTGCTCCTGAGGGAACACGGCAATACGGTGTTACACTCCAGAGCCCCACAGACAAATTAATTCACTTATTGACACCGCTGACACATCTCAGTGACTTTGTAAAATTAACAATTGATCACACTTACTCGCTCTTTCTCTCCTTTTTTTTCTGTTCCCGTCTCTGTTTCCCATTTCTCCTTCGGCCGCTCTCTTTGCATGCCCGGCACGTTTTGTCATTATTATAATTACGACAGCAGGCTGCAGGAGTCTGGTCATTAGCGATAGAGGGGTGTGAGATAATCGGGACAGTGGCCGGCCTCAGCACGCCTTTGCAGGGATGAGGGCAAGGAGAAAGACCCTGGCTCGGACAGCGGCAGACCACTCTCATTGATTGTCTAAATCCACACCCAAACAGGACACAGGGTCACAAAATACAGGGGCAATAATAAGAAAGAGGACAAAAGCAGATCATCATAATTCGCTGCACACTTTGTGGCAATTCTTTCCTTTCTTGAGATCTTCTCATTGGCTGTATGAGACTGGTTTTAGATCAGAATTGGCTGAAATGTTTGGGGTAAGCTCTCTGTGGACTGATCCACAGATCTGTGAATGGTTTTGTGTTGCTACAGATTTTTGGTTGGGGTCTTTGCAGTCAAGTCATCCTGTATTGACTTTTGGCTGTGGTGCTTCTCAGCGTTCTCAGTTTCCAGGTCTGATTCGTTCAAGCATTCATTTTGTTTCAGTTGTTTCTCCTAAAATATCTTTATAAATTTTGCTTACACTCAGCTTGTCAGACAATTTCTGACACTCAAACACCGGGAGCACAAACCAGCGGTTCAAAATCATTCATTGATTCTTCATTTTTTTCTGAAGGAGAAGTTTACAAACAATTACGATATTAAAGAGATACCACCATATTTTTTTCCTAATGATCATCAAGTCAGATTGTAAGATTACTGTGTACAAAAACTTATCCAAGTTATTGTTTAAAATTTATTAATGAATGTATTAATTTCTGTGGGCTGAACTGATGGTAAGGCGTTTTTGAGTCGCACAGATGGCTAAGAGATGTTGGTGCGCATTGTTGTCAGGTGGTAAATGGTGTGACTGTAAAAAAGAAAACCCCAGACATATGTGCGTGAGTGTGTTTTTGCTTGTGTGTAATACATTTGAGAGAAGTGTAATAATGTAGCAGATTGTACTGCTTTGGGGCAGAAAGTTTATTAGCCTGTAAGTGCTATAGTTACACTATACCTTCTTAAAGCACACATGAACCTGTCTAGAGTTATCATTTAACACACACACACACACACACACACAAATACTCTGAAATCTAATTGACAACTTTATTTGTTTATAATTAATTATTTTA